>CM060972.1:89679604-90277104 GCA_030765045.1 Tenodera sinensis
AAGTGAGTTTTTTGCCAATTGACAGTGTCAACAAATAAAATGTTTAATATATTTATTTAAACATAAAATCAATAATAGTAAACATTTACTATTTTTGATTCCTCTAGCAAAGGCATCCTATCAAGTGTTATTACTTTATTAACTGCATAAATAAGAGATATTTGTTGTTAAAAATACAAGTTACTTTTATATTAAAACCCATTCTATTAATTGTGAATATTAGCTATGTAATTAATTTATTTTAACTTTGTCGTTCTGGTTCCCATTCCCATTATTGTGAAACAGC
Organism: Tenodera sinensis; assembly: GCA_030765045.1. Taxonomy (NCBI): domain Eukaryota; kingdom Metazoa; phylum Arthropoda; class Insecta; order Mantodea; family Mantidae; genus Tenodera; species Tenodera sinensis. Next base: position 89,679,891 of record CM060972.1, read on the forward strand.
CTTGACAGTGCCACTTAAAGTAGAACTGGTAATATATATTTTTTCAATAAAATTACCCACCTTGAGCAGCTTGTGCCAAGTGCTGCATCAGCAACTTAGTTACTGATTTCCAGAAATTTGCAGTCAGCGATCGTTTTTCTTCAGGTAAAAGATCCAGGTAGCAGGCAACATGGTGTGACAGAAATCCTGATTCTCCTCGCAGCTTTCGCAACAGTCCTTGTTGTAGAAGCACTATCTATCAACAGCAAAATGTATTGTTTTCAGTTCTTTTTCGGTATATAAATGATAAACTATCACACAGTTTTTCAAAGAAAGTATAAATGAAATTAATTAAGTTATATTTATATAACAAACTCAGCATTTCATTACTTTGTGTTGTCTATACAAGTGTTTTTGCTGTGTTTCCCAATTAGTTATAGTAGGTACAGAGAATATTATGTACCACATGAAAATTCTGTATCTAGATTTCACCAAAAAATACATGTCTTTAAGTTCCTGAACAAAGAAACAAATTAAAAACACCACCATAATATAGAGGGAGAGGTAGGAAGAGAGAGTGAGAGAGATCAGATGTATAGCAAACTGTGTTAAGAAGTTGAATCAGGTTTGAAAAATTCAGTGGCACATCAGAATTCAAATCAAGAATCTTTGGCTTATTCAGCCATTGCTTTACCACTGAGCTACCATGACAATATGCCTGCATTTGCATTACACCTTTTCATCTCATTCTAGCATCCCACTAAATCAAGGTATTAAAGATATTTAAGATAACATAACCTAGATGACCTGAAATGTTGCAGATATTTTTAATTTTTAGGCTTCATAGTTAACCACGGTTAAAGTTGATTCATGATTTGATATTTGGTTTTTTGCAATAGCTATGAGAAAGTTTAAAACCTATAGATCCACAGTTCAAGTCCGTCTGTGGCATTAAATTCTTCAAGACTGATTCAAGAGTTAGTGCCTCCACAAGTCCCTGAACAAACAATTATAAAAATCAAACTTTGTATTTAAGTTCAGCATCTTTCAATAATTCAATGACATTTTAATTCATTTCTGCCAAACCAAACTTTAAATGGCAAAAACAATTTTGTTATTTTTTATTTTATTAAAAGTAGCAGTAATAATTTTAATTAAAATTTCACAAGTTTGAAATACTGACATGAGATATAACATTTTCAATTTTGTTCTATACATTGAGTTCTATACATGAATTGATGAAGCATAATGGCATTATGGGTCTATTACTATATCAACTGTTAAAACTAAATTAAAACAATTTAAACTGATCACAAATAACATTTTCATAAGCACAGAAAGTATAAATGAAAATTTCATTGTTTAAATGCTCTCTGGTTACAATGTTAAAGAAATTTTCTTATCAAAATAATAAACAGCTTTAGTACTAACTAAATAGAAAGTCATAGAAAACAATATTATTTGTTGTTGTTGTTGTTTTCTAGTACCTTGCATCTGGCAATGAAGCCATTAGCATTCGTGCTTTCCAATACTTTTGAACTGTAGTTTCTTCTGATCTTAATGCTTCACAGGTCTTCAAGTGTTCTTCATTCATTTCTGCTGGATCGTTACACAGGACACATATTGGTGAGGCTGAGATACCAATTCTGTAGAGATGACTTTTTTAAAATGCTAAGCAGTCATGATTTGTCAATAGTCGGAAGGCTGCAACAGCTGTTTTCCTTGGTCTCTGGGGGATTATATCTGGATTGGAAAGTAGTGTAATCCATTTTTTATCTTTGGCATTTGTTTCTATTTCTTGTAGATATGAATGACAAAAATTTTTAATGATCAAGCGTTTTATTGAGGAATATGAGAAATTGAATTTAGACTTTTGTTTTATTGTTGTGCCTTTCTTTGCAAGTGAGTCTGCAGCTTCGTTCCCCATGACTCCACAGTGTGCTGGAATCCATTGGAGATGAACAATATTATTTAAAGGTACTGATACTTAGTTCAAAATGTTATTTTATCATTAGAACATTAATGATGGTGCATAAATTAATTACTAAGTAAATTGTTTCAAATGTTATAGTACCAGGTGTTTCAAAATGAATATAGGGGTTTTAAGGCTTTGTAGTTTTTATTACATTTAATTCCTTTTTTCTTTCTTTACCTGATCACCCTCTCCTTATGTAGGACTTACAAACCAGTGCCTAGGGTCATACACCCGTTGGGTAGCAGACAAATGTATGGACCGGACAAAATGAAGACCTGGAAGCAGGTCGTGAGCCCAGCACCAGGTATGAGAGTGAGGAAGAGGGTGACATGAAATGCAGGCGAAATGGATGAATGGAAATGTGATGATGGAGCAATTGGTGGAAATGGTGGCAGGGAAAACTGGAGAACCCGGAGAAAACCTGCCCAAGATGGCAATTCGTCCACCTCAAATACCATATGCGGGTCCCTGGGATGGAAATCGGACTGTCTAGGTGGTAGGTGAATGGTCTAACCACTCAGCCATGGTGCCACCTATTATATTTAACTTACAGTTATAAATCATGCTTCAAATGAAATAGTTGCAACTCAAATAGTTTTTCCTACATGCTCAATGTGAGCACCATTCATCACACGACACACATCCAGTCGATAGGTGAGTTCCTCTCAAACCTTGATCAGTGTCAATTACTGGAGTAATTGTTGCAACAGCTGCTTGGATCCTGTTTCTTAAGTTAGGTAGTTCAATTGATAGATGAGACATATACACGTATGATCCTTTATGAACCCCCATAGGTAAGAGCCGCATGATATCAGATTGGGTGAACATGGAGGCCGTGCAAAACAAACTCTGTCATTGCCTACCTTGATGACAATCCAGCAGTTGTGCACAATGTTGTTTAACCAATTGCACTGAGTGATGCCAGTGAAGTGCCGCACAATCTTGCTGCCAAATAAAGTTGTCTAGTTCAGCTTCTTCCAACTGAGGAAAGAGTCATAGTAGTAGTGCACCAAGGTGAGAAACACCAGTTCCAGTTGCTTCATTGAAAAAGAAAGGCCCATAATCTTTCCTTTGGAATATGGCACAAAAACATTACATTTTGGGGATTCTCGTTGCAACTGCACCATCTCATGGGGATTAGATGACCCCACCCCAATACGCACATTATGAGTACTCACATTTCCATTTAGGTGAAATGTTGATTCATTGATGAAGATGATAAATTCAGAAAATCATTTTCATGCAGCAACATTTTGTTTGCAAAGTTGGCATGTAAACCGTAGTCTGTAGGCTTTAGAGCTTGTAACAATTGCAAATGATAAGGACGTGCATGTGCACAGCTGTACACAACAAAACTGTTTGAGCTGGTCTTTCATTTGATGTATGATTTATAATTGTAAGTTAAATGTAATAAATATTGCAAAGCCTAAAACTCCTATATCCATTTGGAAACACCTGGTATCATCAGTTTACTTACCTGAGCACATTCAGAATAGACAGAAGTGTCAAACAATTGTTCCAAGGCAGACCACAGTCGAGTACGGAAATTAGAAGTATTTCCAGGTGAAGGCATAGCTGCTCGACCTGGACCACCTAAACAAAGTGCAGCAAGTTTAGAAACAAAAACTAACCTAAACAATCATATGACTTTCCTCACCCATGACAAATTCACATACATCTAAATTAATAATGCTGGAAGTTGATGACAGTTGTTAGAATCACATTGAAACAGAAAAGTGAGTCGATTAGTAACACTAAACAAGGCTCACTTTGTAAATTTCCTGGAACATGTTTCAAAGGCTAGCTACCCTTCATTATCAACCAGACAATGAACTTGTTTGTAGAGGTTGATCCTTCCGTAGACTGCTCTGGTGGTGATTCTAAGAACTTGTATGATGGGTTGTTCGGTGGGATATCGAAATTGAAAACTCTGTCCTTGTTCTTCCAGATGAAGATCTGTTCCCATGTTGATAATTCTTAGTTTCCTGATATTTGTTTTAAAAGTTTTGGATCTGGATTAATGTCATGACTTTCGTTCCAAAAATGGGTGGCAACTGCAGAGTTCTCTAAGTGTTTGAGTTTCAAACATTTGAAATGTTCCTTGACCCTTGTTTCCAAATTCCTCTTAGTTTTTCCTGTATAAACCCGGTTGCAGTTATTGATTCTATTTGGTAGATTCCAGATAGTTTATTTGCTGGAATGCTGTCTTTAGTGTTTGAGTTGAATAAGTTTTTTATGCTGTATTTGTTAATTGGACTCTGTTAATCAACTCATTTTTCTATTTTAATCACGTATATCTGTTATATATTATAATACTCACATAAAGTGACTGGATGAACTGTGTGAATAATTTGCACAACATATATTTAAATGCACCATAGCTTGTCATTTATCAATGGTTAAATGCTGGACTTGCCTGGCTGACAGTAGTAACAGAATATAATATAATTATATTATATACATTTTTTATAATTAGTATTTAGTGTGTATTTTTCTAAATTGAAAAGCCATACTTAATAACAATTGCAAAATACGTAACAGATAATCAACACATCAAAGTCAACTTGTCAGTATAACATTAAATGTGAAGCAGAAGATCTATGGTTCAAATTCTGGCTATGGCATTGAATTTTTCAGTCCTGATTTTACCTCCCAAAATGAATGGATGTTTAAAAACTGGTCTGCTTTATGCTGACCTTAAAATTTCATACTCTTTCCATAATATTGTGAAAAGCAACTGAAAAGAAACAGCACTTTTAACAAATTTGATGTGTTACAAGCACATGACTTTTTCAGATTTATCTCAAAGATTCATGTTTAAAATCACAAGTAATTTTGCACTCCTAACATGAATAACACAAAAGAGCAAAGGTAAAGTTCCTACTTCACGGGCAATGGCTTTAGGTGAATGAGATGACAGAGTAGGCTTAAACATGGTTGCTCCAAATTCACCCTATACTATAAAGTCTATTTCTTAGAGTGTGTGTGGAATAAGTTGGCAGCAAGCATGTAGAAAGAGAAAGCAGTACTCACCCCCTTGCTAGCATGCAGTGTTGTGACGATCCTCTCCTGCTAACTATTGTATGGCTCTGACATTCCTCTCTCGTGACGCAGTGTTGCCAGTTCTTTAGCGGCAATTTCAAACAGGGTATTTGAAACATTTCATACATCTGCAGATCACATTGCTACTTCGTAAATTTACCTGGACAGTATGTATATAATTGATCATAGAATAGTAGAATATGGAGACAATTGTTATACCATTTACTTATTGGAAAAAACCTACACAAACACCAAAGCAATTGAAACCACGTGGTCCTTGTAAAACAGAGTTGGCAACATGGTGCTACATTTGGAAGCCACGCCTAGTAGTGAGACCGCTGATTGGTGCTAGCAAAAAGTTTTAACATCCGGTGCGTTACTTGCTTCCAGTATTGCCCATAGTAACAGCTACTGTCCATAACAGATGTAAAGGTAATATTCGAACAGAATAGTGCTGTAACGAATATATTGCATGAAAATAAAACCGAAACCTGTATTTCAATGTTTTAAACTTGATAAACATCATATACTTTCATTGTTAAGATAATTTTGAGAATTCATTTTCCAAAACTCATTACTATATGTTGGCAACATTAAGCTTCCCCCTCCAACTCATCACAGCTGTGAAACGTCAGAGCTGGAGATCCATGGCCGTACAACAGGCAATACTGAGTGAGAGGTGTCACAGTGAAAGAGATTTGACAACAAGAACGATTTTGACCGGAAAAGCTATTCCCTTAATGAAGATTCTTCATTATACTCAAAGGAGCGGACTCAGGTCATTTCCAACAAATATCACTATCTCTTTCTGCCAACTTATTCCACACAGACTAAATGTTCTCTGCATGTCTCATTCCATTAGTTCCTTTACACAACTGCCAGTATAATGCAAAAAGATGAATTAAGTTTAAAACAAATATGCTTACCTCTAGATTTTATAGCATCCGTTGGAGAACTCTGTGTTAAAGTGTTCACATTTAGTGCTGCTTCTATACTTTTCCTTACGTTACTTTCTGCTGCCTCATACACCTGATTCACTATGCTCTCGAGAGAATCCAAGTTATGGAATACTTGCACGGCTGTTACTACCTGTAGAGTGAAATTACTCATCAAAACATCTGATGTATTGCACTCAGATAACTTTCGCTATTCTTGTACAAACTATTCTTACAAACTCTTATTCCTTATCTTCTTCATATTAGTCAAGATAAACATTTGCAGAAATTATCTTACTGCTGACTTTCTTATAGGTGCAAGGGGAATATGGGACTACAGTAGGCTTTGAGCAATAGTCAAATCTTTTAAAGCTTTCAAATCCATTCCCTTTGCACGGCCAAACAATAAAAAAGTGAATAATGATCTTCCATTTGAGAAAAGCCTAAGTACAGCAAAACTTACACAAATCCGGCCCAGACCAATGGTTTCTAAGTGTGATTAAAAACGACAGCTCCATTTACTGGCATGTAAAAGAACCCTTGCGGGACAAAATTCTGGCACCTGGTGTTATCCTAGCAATTGATAGTGTTGTTAAACAACAAAATAATTTTTAATTTTTTCTCACATAAATAACAAGGAATATCTCCAAAATGGTTCACTCCACAAAAAAATGCATTTGGACATAACTTGCATGTTTTAACGAGATCAACATTTTTTGTATAGTAAGATTTGGTCTGCATTTGCCTACCACCTAGGTGGCCCGGGTTCGATCCAGGTTCTCTGGTTTCCCCGTCACTCATTCTACCAAGTGCTCAATTGTCACCTTTCCAATCATTGATTTTGCCTGCATTTCATATCATCCTCTTCCTTACTAAAATATGTCTCAACCTAGTTCCATCCTATTGTAAACATCGGGGTGGGAAGAGAGACAGAGATATTGGGACAGAAAACGGTTAAGTTGTTGATTGGTTTGGCGAAGATAATGGGCGTTTGCTTTTAATTGCATACGTACGATAAACCCCTCCTTTAAGTACAGTATTGTACGTAAGTAGTTTTTCAATCACTACTCTGCGCGAGCTCATTTCGGACACAGAAAAGTATGCAAATGTTTTGATTCTTATAAACATAAATAGTTTATCTTTCTGCTTCACATACCACATAGATGTCTTATGGGCTCGTGAGTTCTGAAAGGAATATATACATAATAGTATAGTATATACAGATTAGACAGAAGACAGGTGAAATTATAACACTATTAACGTATTATGTTAAATTAAGCTGCATTTTACTTAACAATTACTAAAGCACACTGCTATTATATATGAGACAGAATATTAGACCCCAAGAGAAAATCGTTCATATAAATGTTTGTTAAAAGCGTATAAATATTAGAATTGTTTGTGTTCCATAATAAAAACTATTTGCGCGGATGAATACGGCGGATGAAGACAAAATGGCGGCGTGTCGTGTCAAAGCGACGCCAAGAAACAATTCAGAAGCGTCTATATGTTCAAGATGATAAGACGTGTTTTGGTAGCATGTGAACATGGAACTTTCACCAAACTTTTATCCAGCGTAAATTCTACCAAATTAAAAAAAAGTGTAAAGGTTTTTAAGTATTTAATATGGTGCTGATAGTGTAAAATATCGAAGTGTTAATAAATAAATACATTGTGATAAAGAAACATTGATATATGCATTCCATCTGTTACCACGACCTTGTAGATAGAAAACGAGTCTCATAGCACAGCCCATTCCGATAGTTGCACTAAAACCAGCATCATATATATATATATAATATTTTTGCATTCATATACCAGGCAACTCTCTCGCAACGAGGTCTGTATCGAGTTGAATGCTGATTAAGATGTTTTTGTTTATAGTGTGGGGTTGCTTCTGATATTTAACACTGTATTTCCTGTACATATTGGAGAGCAAGAGGATTAATGACTAGTTATCAGGTAGAATTAGAAAGTGAGGAACAGGTTGAAATAGGGAAAGACCAACGGTTATTAATGATCATGTTTGAAAGACTAGAACAAAGTTTAGGTCAGAAAATAGAGGGAGTGAGAGAGGACTTGGAAAATAATAAAAAAGAAATAGGTCAGAAAATGGAACAAAACAAGGTAGAATTAGGTCAGAAAATGGAACAAAATAACGCAGAATTAAAACAGGACATAGAACAAAGTTTAGGTCAGAAAATGGAACAAAATAAGGTAGAATTAAAGCAGGACATAGAACAAAGTTTAGGCCAGAATAAGGAAGAAATAGGTCAGAAAATGGAAGAAGTGAGACAGAATTTAGAACAGAAAATAGAATTAGGAAGACAGGAGTGTAAAGAAAATATGAAAGTAATGGAAACTAATTTAAAATTAGTACATAAAAACTTAAATGAGACAAAGGAAGCCTTAGAAGCTAGGATATAAATCGTAGGAGATAGGATGGGAAAAATAGAATCAGAAACGAGAGAGAATAAGATTGTGTTAGAAGGAGAAATTGCTAGATGTAGAGATGAAATAACAGAATGCAATACAAGTGTAGACTGTAAGATTACAAATGTAAAAGCAGAAATAACTGAGGAATTAAGGAAAGACATTGAGGTAGCAAAGAAAGACATTATTAATGAAACTGTAGAACAAATTATAATTCCTAAAATTAAGACGATGACTGATGTGGTGCATTTGCAACAGGATGCTATAAATGATATGAAACAAAGTCACTTAGAAATAAAGAATGATTTAAAATCAATTTGTGAAGAAATGAAAAAAGGGAAAGAAAGTTTGGCTAATGTAAATGATGTTGTGAATGCACTACAAAGGCAAGATGATTTAGATGTAAGTAATGTACAAGATGAGAGTTATTTGAATAATGTACAAAATGTTGACTCACCATACAGAGAAAGAGGTTCACAACCAAACAATGACCCAACACATAACACATGTTACACCAACAGCATATTACATGAAATCACACTACCTACATTTGACGAGGAGAAGGGAGACGATCCAAAGCTCTTTGTTAAAGAGATGGAAGAGTATTTTAAAGTGAAAAGGATACCAAATGAGCTTAGGATGATGATAGTTAAGAAAAGCTTAAAAAACAAGGCATTAGAATGGCTCAGGTTAACACTAGCTGGTCATGAGTCGTATAGTTCATTCAGAAATTTATTCCTATCAAGGTATTGGGGCCCAGCTAAGCAAAACCAAACTAGGGTAGAGCTAGCGAAAGGTAGATATGATCCAACCAAAGGGTTATCGCTAGTCGATTATTTTATGAAAGTAGCCAACAAAGGAAAGCTATTAGACCCTAACTTATCAGAAGCAGAGCTAATTACCAGCATAACAAGACATTTCCCAGACACAGTGAGAACAGGGTTAATTGTTGCGAGGCCAGTAGATTTTGCAGATATGATAGAATTGCTGACAGCCTTCGAAACACAAAATGGTCGGCCTAATGAGCATAGACATAGGAACGGTCACCCAAACTCACCCATCTTAAACCAGAGCATGGCTACGAACAACCAGAGTGAAGGAGAAGATAGAAATACTAGGAGCACCCATGAAAGGGGGAGAGGGGCACACCATTTCCCACAACCACACAATCATGGCGAGAGGATGGAGAACACAAGACAGGGGTACCACGACACAATACCAAGGGATGAATCGAGATACCGAACATATACATATGATCGTGGAAGACCAGGAGACCGTACCCATCAAGTGAATCACATACAATTCTGTAGGGAATACTTCAACAACCAAAGACCGTCATACAACAGAGGTTCACGCCAAAGGGGCAGAAACCAATGGTACACTGACAACATAAGACAGCAGGAAGTAGATGAAAATGTGCCACATAGGGCAGATGCTGCACAGAATACAGAAACAACAATCACCACCAACACTCAGGGAAATTACAACAACTAAGTTCGTCCCAACCGAGTGGATGATCAACAACATAAACCATAAACAACTTACAATTGACATCGACACCATGATGGCTACACAGAGAGAAAGATGGGACCACTGGTCATAACAAAACAGCTGGGTGACCACACGTATGAGCTACAGAATACAAATGGCAAGTTGGTACGAAGATACCATAAAAATAAATTAAAGCCATACAAAGAAAGGACCAAATAGTCTTTGCCAACAAATATGTAAGGCAGGAATAGTAGAGATGATGGAAAATAACAATTTTTAATGGGTTACTTGTAGAAAATTATGTTCAGATTAGAAATTACAACAAGAAAGAAAATCAACATAGTCATTGGCTATATTGACCACAAAGAGCATTGTCAACAAAGACAGATGAGGACACTAATTGTCATTAAAGAAATGAATTATAGCGACGAAAGATAATATGTTTTTGACATAAGGATGTCAGGGACAAAAATAAAAAGGAATCAATTATGATGACAAAGATATAATATTTCGACACAAAGATGTCGAGGGTGAATTGAGAAGAAAAATAATACAATTGCAGAATAATTATAAGTATAGAAGTTTTCTCTTATAGAAATAAGAGACAAAGAAGTGACAATTAGTGAAGTAAGGAAAACCATAATCAGAAAAGCAATGCCCATGAATTAAGATGGATATAGCCAATGCTAAGCTCGAAGAAATGTTGAACCAAACAACAATGAATAATAACCCAATTAAGAAAAATGGTACCATTAGTAACATCAGAGTTTAAGAACCGACTCAATGACCTGCCTATACATAATAAGCTTACAAGGCAAAGAAGGCAAAGAAATGAATAAAATATTGCCATAAACATTGATCATAATCATTAGCTCAAAATTTGTATCCTGTTTTTCTCTCCTCATAACAAAGAATACAAGTCAAAAACCACATAATAAACCATGATACACTTAAATTATGTTTGTGTCAATGTCAAATGTACAATAACTGAGTATGTGTTGTATAAGAACTGAATATGCGTTGTACAATAACTGAATATGTATTGTATAATAACTGAATGTGTTGTACAATAACTGAATATGTATTGTATAATAACTGAATATGTGATGTATAACAACTGAACATATATTGTGTAGTAATTGAATATGTGAAATTTATAAAGACATGCTGTATCATGCCAAAACAAAAGACAAAGACAAACAGCGAAGAAGACTGTAAAGAAAAGAAAAAAAATATTGTACAAAGTGATTGAATCAGAGGAGTAGGGAGAAGTATTGTATTGTGTTTCAAGATTGTAAATATAGGTGACAACTTGAAAAACAAAACAAGGGGCATATGAGACAGAATATTAGACCCCAATAGAAAATCGTTCATATAAATGTTTGTTAAAAGCATATAAATATTAGAATTGTTTGTGTTCCATAATAAAAACTATTTGCGCGGATGAAGACAAAATGACGGCATGTCGTGTCAAAGCGACGCCAAGAAACAATTCAGTAGCGTCTATATGTTCAAGGTGATAAGACGTGTTTTGGTAGCATGTGAACATGGAACTTTCACCAAACTTTTATCCAGCGTAAATTCTACCAAATTAAAAAAAAGTGTAAAGGTTTTTAAGTATTTAATATGGTGCTGAGAGTGTAAAATATCGAAGTGTTAATAAATAAATACATTGTGATAAAGAAACATTGATATATGCATTCCATCTGTTACCACGACCTTGTAGATAGAAAACGAGTCTCATAGCACAGCCCATTCCGATAGTTGCACTAAAACCAGCATCATATATATATATAATATTTTTGCATTCATATACCAGGCAACTCTCTCGCAACGAGGTCTGTATCGAGTTGAATGCTGATTAAGATGTTTTTGTTTATAGTGTGGGGTTGCTTCTGATATTTAACACTGTATTTCCTGTACATATTGGAGAGCAAGAGGATTAATGACTTCATTGTCAGAAATCCAGCATTAGCTAAGAAGAAGTATTTCCTGTACATCTCGCGGACCTCACAAGGCCAAGGACACTTATGTATATGCAATTTAAAATCAGTAAGCTTTTCATCATGGAGCAGACTGGTGCTTCAGCCGAAATGAAACACAATCGAGGCAAACCTTTAAAAAGTGGTGAGAGGCGAATGATCGCACAGTGTTTCGTAGTGCTTAAAGAAAGAAACCCGGAATCGTCTATAAAAAACATTGAGAAAGAAACTGATGACCTCCTTGGTGTTTCCGCAAGTAGTGTACACAGTGTTAGAATGGAACAGCAAGCATCCGGAACTCTAAGAACATCGGAAAAATCACGTAAATGCAAACAGCGCATGGAGAAATACGACGATTTTACGAAAAGTACTATATGCAGGAAAGTTCATGGTTATTTTTTCAGTAATGAACCGCCGACTCTAAACATTTTGCATGCGGTAAATTCTGACACGGACTTGTCGAATTTTCGCGAAGTACTCTCCACAGTTTGCTGATATTGGATTGAAGTTTCAAAAGCGAGGCGGAAATCAGTTATAGTGGACAGAGAGGAAGGAATCCGATTAAAGGTAAACATTATGTTACTGCATGATTCTATTAATATTCCAACTGATAGATTTAATAAATTAATGTGTAACTCAACTCTATTTATTGTCTAGAAGTTAGTGCTGCTATATATACTGCTAGTGTTGCAAAACTTTTGTGCATGCCTGTACGTCTAACACGTGGCGAGTTGAGTCAGCTCCGCCTTGTTGTTTACAGCAGGATTGAACTAGGCTGAGACATGGTATATCATAAATGCTGCTTGGCTGACCACCCACTTCCAGATATTCACTTGGTCCAGTCCACAGGTTCCTGTTCTCCCCGACAGGCATCTGACCCTAGGAAATGGCTTGTAAGTCTTACATAAGGGGAGGGTAATCAGGTAAAGAAGAAGAAGCAAGATCTACATTTTTTGTACAGTAAGATTTGGCCTGTTTCTTACGGTTTGCCAACTATGCAAAAGTCATCCAGAGTAAATAGGACTTCATGGGCTATAGCCAGAAAATTCACGATATACATCTCATATCTCAAACATGTGGCATTTTAATCAAAATCGTTACAACTATTTTCAAGAAAATCAATATTTTTTAAAAATTTTCCATGTAAAGGGCAGTTTAGGGTGGAGCAATTTTCTTCAAAATCTTTGTGTGGCATCCTTGAAAGACAAACTTAAATACCAACTTTGGTTTTTAACTGACTTTTCGTTTTTTCAATCTGAGTTCTTTATAGGTTTTACTAGGGTTGAGTATAGTGAGTGAGTGAATGAGTAGGATTTAAGAGCCCACTGACAGCTAGGTCATTAGGGGCCGAAGTCAGAAGATAAAAACAGGTAAACTCAAAAGCTGTGAAGCTTCACTGCTAAAAAGTTTAAAAAAAGTGAAAGTTAAAACAGCTAAAAGTTAAAAACAGTTAAAACATAAAAAATTGATTAAAAGAAAAGTGGTTAAAACAGTAAAAATAGCTTAAAGTCTAAAATGCTCCGAAATAAAATACAAGTTACACTTCTAAAGTAAGAACAAATAAAAGAGCATTTTCGAAATATTAAATATAAACAAGCTGAGAAATTAGCTGTGGCAGATCATTTTTGGTCATTTAATCATGAAATTAATCCAGAAGTTAAATTATTAAAACAATTAAGCGGACCTATAGATTTAATGGTTTGGGAAAAAAATATTTTAAAAAGAGGATCCGTGTTATGAACTTTGAAACACCTCCTATAGATTGTATTTATAGATTTTTGTTTTCAGAGATTAGTGATTAAAATGAACATCTGTAGCTTTGGTAACAAATTTGTTTGTATAGCTTTGAGAATGAGTTGGAGTCAACTCAAAACTTTAGTCAGCTTTGCACCAACAACTTGCAATATTACTAAGATAAGTGAAGTTTTTAGTTTCTAATTTGTTCTTACTTTAGAATCTTGTTGCTTCACTGTTAATAGCTTCAATTTCCTTAATAACAAGTTACACTTGCTTTGTGAACCCAATTTTGGGGACAAACCACAGCACCTTATCTACAAGTATGGGGTCACTGCCAAGAATGGAGTGTAATGTACTACCTAGGCCAAAAGAATGGCACTCACAAGCGTATCGTGGACAGTCAGGGGCTGGGTCACCATGCAAGAGATGACTGTGAGTGTGACCTATCCTGAAGCAGGTTAGGATGACTTCTACCCACCTGGAGTCCCTGTAGGATGTCATCCAGGGATGTACAGTGTCCTTGATTGTCTGCAGTTGGGTGCCAGATAATGCTTCCCATGAGTGAGTTGAATATAGGATGTTCTATCAATGTTTATGTGAAGTTTATTTCCTGACAATCATTTATGCAGGATTGTGATCTTGATATGCACATGTTCTATACATTTTATCATTATATTTATTTTGCATTGACCTTTGCACTATTTTTCACAACTGCTCCCCATTTCAAACTGCATCGGTTATTTTTATTCCATAATAACATATAGGTTTATATTGAATACCTGAGAAAAGTTATGTGCTTGTAGTCCTTGAGTTAACATAAGCTTTGCTTGTCTCTCAATTTCACTGCGATGGCTGCGTATGGAATGTTGGTCCTCTTCTAAAACTTCCAATCCAGTTAGATCAATGTCTTCAGATAAATGGGCTAGTAAAATTAAAATCATTACTTATCAGCAATTTGATGAACCTTCAATTTTTACATAATAAAGCTTTATCATCCTATTAACTTTGCAATAACATAACTAAGATATAAAAAGGAACAACAGTTAGCAAATCTGAAACTCTTACAATAAAGTGTCATTTTTTTCAATATTGAGCTAAAGGTGTTATTAAAATCTAACTATCTAACTCACACTGCATAAAATACAGGTATACAAAAAGTACTGAATAGTGTGCATGTTATAATTTGAATATTTTTGAAACCTGTAAAATCAAACACATCACTTAATATTTTGCACGTACTTTGGAAGATGTGCATCTTCATATGGGGTGTACTGAAAAGCTTGCCTTCCACAAAAGGTAAATCATACTGACTATTCACTCTATTCTGCATGTGGATAGATTAATTTATTCATTATTAACAGAAACTGCATTGTTCTTTATGTGCAAAGATTCTTTCTATGATGGTTAACAGTAACCAGGAATAACAATGATAATGTTATTAAACCTACATTAAAATATCAAATCTGACTCCTTTATATATATTTCAAACTCAAAGACTCTTATAAATTAAGAACAAATCAAAAATTAAAAGGTTTGCTTATATTAGTATTGCAAGATCTTCCACATCTGACTAGTTTCAAGTTGTACCCAACTTATTTTCAAAGCTATCCAAATAAGACAGAAGATCTTGCAATATTACTAAGATAAGCAGAGCTTTTGGTTTCTAATTTGTTCTTATTTTAAATTCTGTTGCTTCTCTGTTAATAGCTTCAATTTTTACTTAATTCAAAAACTCTCATTACATAAATTCAATAAAATTATCATGATGGAATAAAGAGTCTATTGTACTTCAACTTTTTTAAAACAGATGACAACTGAAGTCAAATTAAACAGCTACCATTACCAGCTACATTTCAAACAGATTAAATGCATGAACTAAAATATTACTTAACGGAGGGGTTGTGATCCCTGGGAATAACAAGCTTAAAATGTAAATACTACACTTAAATTAATGTTACTTGTCTAACTCTGACAGCTGCCGCAGCACATGTCCCACGTGTGGTATATGGGTCTCTTGTCATGACGATCAGGGTTAAACTTGAAGTGGCCAAAGTGACAGCAGATTCAGATTTATTCACTAAGAAAATTCATACAGAATATAGGCTTTGTCAAAATTGAGACAGACATTATCATATTTACAATATACAAAGTTTAAGAAAATAATACAAGGTTACAGACCCATATGGCACATATGCCATGGAACTGCCAGAATTGGCAAGTAACATTAATTTAATTATAAAATATAACTTAAAGGAGGGGAATAACAAAATTAAAATATAGTACAGTAGAATTCCAAGAACTCGACCAAATGTGGACTAAGAGGGTGTCGGGTTACAAAAATATCTAGTTTCACAGAATAAGGGATGTTATTCACAACTCATAACATAATATTGCAAATTACATAACTGTACGTTCTAGCACAATATAAGAGAGAAGTATAACACCCTAAAATTTATTACGTATTAATATATTCCCCTTGGTACAGTCTCTTTAATTCATCCAATCTAATTTCCATTGTCAGGTTAACCTGTGGTCTTTTCTTCCCATTTAACATTTTCACTGGCAAAAACACAACTCAACACAACACTAACAGTAAGACTGAAATCTGACAAATGGTACTGTAATCCATTTCCATTTTAATATGCAACTGAAAGTTTAGCTTACCTCGTATGCACTGGATAAAGCAACAAGCCTTCAAACCTTCCAAACAAATATTTGTGGTATGTATCCATTTATAGTGGCAGCTTTTAATTTCATAACAATGGTCTAGTGATGTTCAGACTAAATATCAGAGGTCAATACACGGTCAGTCCCTTTTAGAATGTGGTAGGTTGTACACATACACTGATTACAATTTACCTATACTTGCAATAGTAAATCACCATTGGGGTAATTGTCTCTGATGTGAGACTGCCTTTGTGGTTTACCAGGAAGAATGCAAACTGGTTTGAGAATTCAACGTCATTCTGGCAGGCTGTCACAATAGCTTAATGGTTAGAGCACCCACCTAGTAAGTGGTGGATCTGTGGTTCAAATCCCAGCTGTAGCACTAAATTTTTAAGTTCCAGTTCTACCTTTCAAACATTGCCCACACATGGCTTGTGTGTTTAAAAACACCAACAATAAGTTTGTTGGCATAAATAATAATTACCATCTGAAGGTTATTTAATCCCAGGACATAAAGTGCTTGCAATAGTAAGTCACCATTGGGGTAATTGTCTCTGATGTGAGACAATTACCGGGAAAAATATGAACTGGTTTGAGAATTCAATGTCATTCTGGCAGGTTGTCACAGTAGCTTAATGATTAGAGCACCCACCTAGTAAGCGGAAAGTCTGTGGTTCAAATCCCAGCTGCGGCATTGACTTTTCAAATTCCAGTTCTACCTCTCAAACATTGCCTACACACGGCTTGTGTGTTTAAAATCACCAACAGTAAGTTTGTTGGCATGAATAAATAATAATTATCTATACTTAATTTTGCATAGTGAATTATAGGGTGAGTGGAGTTTAAAGAGCTGTCAACAGCTAGGTCATTTGGGCCCAAAGTCAAATTTTAAAGTCTAAAACACTCACAAACTTAAGTGCTTAAGAGACCAAAGCTAAAACACGAAATTAAAAAGGTAAACAGTTAAAATGTTTAAAAGTTAATGTTATAATAGTTAAAATATTAAAATGTTAATTTTAAAACAGTAAACAGTTAAAAAGCTAAAAACAAACAGTAAAACAATACAAATGAGAATTCATATTCTAAAACCGTAAAATTAAAAGCCTAAGAATAAAACATAAGTTAAACTTGTTTTGCAAACCCAATTTCCGCAACGAACCACAGCACCTAATCTATGGGTATGAGTCGTTGCCTAGAATTGACCACAGAGTAGACCCAGGCCAAGGTTTTGGCACTCCCTAGCATATCGTGGACAATCAAGCAAACTGTGCAACATGGAGAACTATTCATTACACGTCAGACACACAGGATTATAGAAATTTTACAGTCCAGTTAAACAATAAAAAATTAAAATAAACACAGTCATTGAGTTATACAGAATGTCGAGTTATCGGGGCTCTACTGTACTACAATGTGAGTAGGGAAAGGGTAAAGCTTAGAGCAACCCATGCTAAAGAGGTGTATGGTACAGGACTAATTCATCTCAAATGGATCTTCAGGATAACAGGTGGCCTGGCCTCCAGAATATAAGTCTTACCCAGGCGGCTGGCTCTGCCCAGGCAGACTTCATAAATCCTAGGCTCCTTGTGGAACCTTTATGGAAGATACCATAAAAATCACAACCTATTTCTGAGGACCACATTGATGAGCCCTCAGCAATTCTAATCACTTTCCTTAATGAGGAAGCAGGGCATCTTTGGAAATGAAAAGTGGATCAGCTGGCAAAAAGGCATACCTAGGTACCCTATATTAACTCTGAACCAGTGGCTAGAATCAGTACATATAGTGCCAAAATCTAGGCGAAAAAACATGCACTGGGGAAAAATACCAATTCAAGTAGCAAATCTATAGAGGGGAAAAAAAAAAAACAAGCCTGGAAACTGTCTTAGGTCCATTAAACACTCTCTCCTGAGATTGGAGTAAGAAAAGTAGTTACATTCATTTCTTAAATGGTCACTTAGGGAAACATCCTTAAAATACGACTTTAGGATGAACCCACATGTAGAATGTGCAAAGAGGATGAAGATACTGCCTCACAGCCTCTTTGAATATCCATTACTGGCAAGAAAGAGATAGGTACTCTTTTTATGACTAGAGAAAATCTAGGAAAGAATGCTGACTTTAGAACTAAGATATTGCAATTTGTTCAGGGAACCAATTTTCGGGAACAATGAAGGCAAGCTCCCAATGGCGACACACAATAAACCTTTTAGGCTGACATTCATGAAGCCAATAAAACTCCAACTAAAACCCCATTATCTTATGGGTGAGGATCTGACCCCTTCAGCTGCTATGGCACTGGTGCTGCCTACACCTAGCACTCACAGTACTAATGTATTATACAAGTACACTGTGCCAAACATCTGAGAATTGTTCGGGTTGGGTTGGGCTAGCTGAGACAGTGGTTTCCGATACCTATGGAACCAGAAGTATGTCTGGACAGTGATATCCATGATTGTGAGACACTCATTGTCCTTGGGTTTTGGAAAGCTGCACGTAAAGCATTCAAAGGCATAGAAATATGAAACTCTATAGTCAATAGCAGATAACAGCTCCTTGATTTTCTTATGTTCAGATAAAAGATCATGGAAAAGGGAAAATATGCACAAGGTGTTCTAAAAAAAAAAACAGACAGTGCTTAGTATGCTGTGCAGGATGGCAAACTGATCAGCTTTCAAGAAGGAATCCTTGTTGGAAATGCATGGTTTGGGCGCTGGAGAGCATCAAAGTTTGAGAACGAACATTGTGACAGTTTGTTAAGATTCATTTTGGTATCTTAATACAGAAGGTGTGCAACCCTTTAGTCATCTGTATATAGCTTGTCCAGATTGCCGTGACACTCCCCCACTCCTGAAGCATAGATGTGCAATAGAAGAGACATGCTCATATGTATAATAGGAGAGGTGAGGATCAGTGTATCGCTCGCTCTCAATGTTATAAGTGACTGCCTGAGTTCTGACATCACTCACTTGTTCCTCACTACTCCAGTCACTTCTCCTCTCTTGCACATGTGTAGTATCACCACAATCTGGACAAACTGTACTGCAAATGAATGACCTGGCCCTAATAACATTGCTGTGATATACTATATTCCTCCATAGAGTCCTTGATGCCCATCCTACTGCATTACTTGTGTTGTTTCCAGTACAATAATATTTTAAGAGTAGTGTGACATGTACCAGTACACAGCTGTGGAAATGGCCGACATGAGCTCCAGCACACTTTGATGTAAATATGTGGAATCACCTCAATGTCGCATATCCAAATTGATGGATTGGTAGAGGTGGACTAGTTCCATGGCCAACATGGTCACCAAATCTGACACCCTCTTGGTGATTTTCTGAGGACTTGTATGAAGAATATGGTGTATGCCACTCCTGTAATGTCAGCGGAGGACCTTATTGCTCGAGTCCATGGAGTGATTGAAAATCTTCAAAGACAAAACAGCAAGTATTGGGTCATGTGCATGAGGCTGAGCAGCGCCGATATAGGTGTCATTGCAGAGCCTGCTTATAATGCAGATAGCTCAATGTGCTACTCATATTGGATTTATTGATGAAATGTGAATGCATACCCCGTCACACTTTGATGTGCTATAGCGTCCAAAACATTCACTTCTAGATAGGGGTTCCTTCTTGAACCTCACTACGTACTAAGCGTTGTTATGTTTTTGAGACACCCTGTAGATATGGTTAATAAAGAGGAATGAGAGGACATTGCATGGTTAAGAGCTGGTGTTTTAAGATAACAAAGGTCTTAGCCCAGGATCAAAGTCCCTAATGTGGCAATAAGGAGGATATTGAGCATATTCTATTTGAATGTAAAGGGACAGACACATGGAGAAAAGCATTCATATCTGAAAAACAGTTTAACATTAGCAGAAAACATGACATTTACCCTGCAAAGAGAGTGAGAAATTAGGTCAGTTTTTAGATAAAGTAAAAAATAATTGGAATTGTACAGGGAAAAGAGAGAACACAAATAGTGGGTAGATTGTAATATATACTGAAAAAATGCATGTGTTTAAAATGTAACAGGATATGACACACAGACAAATAAACGAACAAACAAATGAGCAAATAAATAAATAAATAAATAAGTGAAATTACAGGGAAGAACAATTAAAAGGCCATAACATATTGCTTTTTCTTTTTAATAACTTAATTTTTTGGGGAACTGAGGTTTCAGTCCCAAAACTGTCAAAATATACATGGACTGCACTCAAAAAGGTTTCTTTTGACAAACCATGTCTAGCAGGATATCCCACTAGCCAAATAACAGTTAAAAGTTTGTGTATAATAAGAAGTCGCATCAACTTACAAATTTCGCTTAAACTTTGTGATGCTTTGGTTATATCTGGAGAAGAACCTTGCATCTGACTGCTAAGCCGTCGCGACAAATACTGAATACGAGCCACCCGGCGAAGCATGTCTGATGTTGCATGCAAGCGAGACAGCATAACAGTCTGCATTTCTATTTTGTTATATGGTTCAACTATCTTAGTGCGCAGTCGTTCTACTGCAGACAGGAGACACTGTGGGAAAAAGAATCCAGTTATAATGGCAAACATCTCACACTAAAAACAACAAATAGATATTCACATAATTTTCTCTACATACTATCATGTATTTTATTTTTTTATCTGCTTTGTGTTAACATAATACAAACTCTTCCATGTAAAAAGCAGTTTGTTGTCTCACATCATTGATACACCTGAAATTAAATATGTTTGGTGTTTATCTGACTTTTCATTTTTTCTGGTAGCCACAAAATTTAAAAGCGGCGGGTATGAGAAGCTGGTCAACACAACACCCAATGAGAGGCTTGCCACGCCCTGCAGTGTTGTATAGTTAAACACGGTGTGAAATCACACTGTAAAGCCGGTGGTATAAATATCATTTGTACCCACAAAATATATCTACGTAACAGGCAAGAGAATAATCTGATCATGAACATTTTATTTTGAAGCTTCCAATGATTAGCAAATGTAGCTGTAACATATCATTGTTGGGTAGTCCAGTGGAGTAGGCAAAATGGATTCTTGGACAGAGGACAATTATTAAAATCTCTCTGGACGAAATATTTTTCGTGATTTATGATCATTCAGTATACATATTATACTACTGTATGTGTATTTTAAATTTTACATACCCACTAATAAGCTTTGCATACCCCAGGTTGAATATGTCTGACCTAGACCACGGAAGATGACTCTATAAAGCTGGTAATATTGTTGCTATTACACTCATTGGGCAACATTCAGCATAGTTCATAAATAATCAACTGAGTTAACTACCATATCAAACTTGAGGGAAAGCTCTGATAAGCATTGGAGCTATTTGCAGTATGAAACTCTTCAATTTTGTTTCGTATTCCATTGTGATGTGCTTCTGAAGAAGAGCTTAGCATATCAGTAAAAGCAATATCACACGTTTTAGCTCTATGTACACTGTGACTTGTCCCCCCAAAATAGAAGGAGCTGGCTGAATGCTGGAGTATATGCAGTCTAATCCTAACATTCATAAAATTGATGTCCATGTAACATCGTAATTACCTGCACATGGGTCTGCATGACGGAGAGGACTCCCTCCAGCTTCTCAACCCAGGTAGCTTGTGATAAGAGATCTTCATGATTTGCTAGAACTTGACGTTGCAACTCCTTGTCCAGAAGATGTATTCCTGAACATATGATCAAATATTAATAAATTTATACAAAATAAGAGCTCACTTATAATGTAATTTCTGGTAAGTGATATTAAGAATACCCTTTTACTTGCCTATTATTATCCATAAATTCATAAATGTCAGTTTTAACAATTAGAAAGATCTTATAACTCTCTCTATCCTAGTCATATTCACAAACTTACATTTTGTTTTGCATTCATTCAAAAATCTGGTATATTCATACAAATTTCTCTACTCATTCTCCTACAATCTATTTTTACCAATGCTTATTCTTATTTGCTTCTTGTTAACTGAGATAAACTTACATTACAAATATACACTACAAATCAGTTGGGGAATCTAATGTCATACTGGCAAGTTGCCATGGTAGCCCAGTGGTTAGAGCAGTCCTGCATGAAACAGAAGATCTGTGGTTCAAATCCCAGTTATGGAATTGAATTTTTCAGTCTGATTCTACCTCTCAAACATTGCCCACATACAGCTTGTGTGTTTAAAAACATCAGCAGTAAGTTGGTTGGCAATAAATACAATTACTTTCTGTTACACATTTACTTTTGTTATAGGTTTTTAAGAAGCTAAAGCAATAGTAAGATTTTAAAAAGCAGATTGCTATGTGATGGTTTTGAAATTCCATGTTTGCTGGATAGCCATGAAGAAAAATTGTAGCACTTGAAAATTACACTTCAAAATTCTTGAGAAAATAAAAACAACAAAGATTTCCATGTGAAACATGGTATGACAAGCAGGATTTTGTCAAAAATCTTCATACCACACCCTTGGAAGATATTGAACATAAATCCAAATTTGGTGTTTAATCAACTTTTGATTTTGAGTTATGCTGATATTTCACATGTACACACACAAACATACATATTTTTTAAAAATACCTTTATTTTCCCAGACATGTATTTCTGGTGAAGAAAATTCATATTGCATATTTGAGTGGTATGCAATATTTCTTCTATTTACAGTAGTCGAGAAAACAAAATGTGATTCTTACATACAATTTGATGAATCAGCACTCAAATGTTTAATAAAAAGCATGGAGGAATAAATACAGAATTAACAGAAACAGGCTCTTGAGAAGGAAAAGAAGCAAGAAGAATCATTCAAACATGCTCTTATCACATGGAACACTTAAATTTGGGAAAATTTAAAGCATGGTTAAACCATAAAAAAAGATAATTTGAAAGAAATTATGTCATCATGATCTTTATATTTTTCGTGAAGTTTTTGTGTATTACAAAATTTATTCACAATGAAGTGGGCTGTACGCTATACACAGAGAATTCAAGATATACATTTTATTAGTGAAGTAAATACTTTAAACTATAGGTATTTTAATCGAAATCATTTGAGTTATTTTTGAGAAAACTAAAAAAAATAAAAAAGATTTCTACATGAAAGATAGTTTGGAGTGTGGGGAGGTGGGAATTTCTTGAAAAAACTTCACAAGGCTTGTTCAAAAAACGCATTCAAGGGAATTCAAAATCTTGATAACGATTGGTGAAATGTTGATATCCAATTTTTAGTGTAATACAATACTTCCTAACCACTACAGATAATCAGCCTCAAACGAACATCACCAAATTTTTCATTCACATACACATATCTGAATCATTGAAAGGGATATTAGAGACTCAAAGTAAAGCATATATAAACACTATAATAATATGGAACTTCTTTGTCTTATTTCTTCAAGGTTGATTGAACGAAACCACTGAAAATTATGCTCAAATGAGCCTGGGGTCCAGAATTTAATTTACTCACTGGAGTTATAGGAAAACCCTGGAAAAAAACCCTCATCTAGGTAACTTGGGACACCTTAAATACAATCCAGGCACAGCACCCTGCACTGTGGGGGTGGGTGACTAATATAAAGTTGAGTACTTAAAATTTATCAGACATTATTTGAGTTGCACTGCTCAGAGACAAAACATTTTATTTTCATAACTCTCTAATATATATAAATCAATTGCTATGTGTTAGTCTCACAAATATTCAAAAATGGCTTGACTGATTTGAATAATTTCTTTTTTGTTTTGTTCACCTCAATACTGCAAAGGTTTAGAGAAAAAGAACATTAGGAAAAACCCAAAGGAACAGCCAAAAAATAAAAATAATCAAAATTGGTAATTTTGTATGGGAATTGCCACTTTGGATTACTTTCAATATATGGGTTTGTGGCAGACCAATCATTTGACAGCTGTACCTATTACATGTTTTTATGTTAAAGAAAAAGAAAAAGTAGTGGATTTTAAGAATAGATTTTGTTAAATCAAATGTTATTACATTTTACCAACAAGCATTTTGATCAGCCATTCTATTAAGATACTCACTTTGCAGGCCTAGAAATAAACAAGAAATTCATTCAATTTTGTTTTAGCAAGACTCAAGGAATCAGGGGCAGCCTTAGACATAACCACAAAATGTGCTTTAGGAATTAGTTTGGGGATTCAATATTGTAAAGTTCGCAAGGGAAGTTCAACAAATTTGAATGACTATGAAAACAATTCCATATCGTTTTACAGTGTTCATTACAATGCCAAAGAGAGGACGAGCTGACATATTACTTACAACATTTCACACATGCTGAGTACCAAAACCTTACCTTCTGTTAACTTCTTTAGTTGATCAGCTACAGCTAACCCTTGAGACACCACAACTTTCTCAATGGCCTTAGCGCTATCTTTGCGCAGGAACTGCCGGTAGAATTCTGCATGCAAGAAAGAACAGAGATAGTGTTGTTATCTCAACATGATACAATGATTGCCATCTTTAGTCTTCAATGTCACATAATTTTAAAATATGTTTTAACATTTTATCTACTTTCTGAGCTGTCAATTCACCTCTTTGGCACACTGAAATGAAACCTTCAACACACTGAAATAATATATACAAATGTTTATCTACCTCACAAATTTAAAAAAACGTCTGACGTGATCACTGATCAACTTATTAATAAGTATTGGAAGTTGATGACTATTGTTGGATCACATTGAAATATGAATTTTGAGTTGATTAGTAACACTAAACAACACTCACTTTAAATTTTCCCGGTACATGTTTGGGAGGCTAGCTTTCCTCCATTATCAACTGAACATTGACTGAGCTTTAAAGGCTGGTTCACAGGGCTGGTATCTCCTGAAGATTGCTCTAGTGGTGGTTTTAGGAACTTGTAAAACAGATCGTCTTGTGGTATATCAAACTTGAAAACTCAGTCTTTGTTTTTCCAGATGAAGATCTGTTACCACAATGACAATTCTTGGTTTCCTAATATGTGTTTTAACAATTTTGGATCTGGAATACTGTCGTGATTTTCTTTCCAAAAATGGGTGGCAAATATGTTTTATATATCTGAAATGTTCTTTTGTCCTCGTTTCCAAATTCCTCTTAGTTTTTCCTATACACACCTGGTGGCAGTTATTGTCGTATTTGGTAGATTCAAGATTTTTTATTTGATGCAATGCTGTCTTTAGTGTTTGAGCCAAGTAAATTTTTAACACTATATCTGTTGATTGGAGCCAATTGTATATTGTATTCTTTAAAAATCTTTTTGAATTTGTCAAATGTCTTTGGGTGGTATATGAATTTTTTTAAAGACATTGCTTCTTTTGGTTTGCTTAGGGTGGTTGTTTCTTTTACTAGTTTCTTCTTTTTTGTTATATTCACTTTTTTATATATCCAAGATTTCCAGAAGCCATTAATTTCTGCACCAAAGCAGTCTACAGGAGATACCAGCCTCTACAGTTCAGTCAATATCCAGTTGATAATGGAGGAAAGCTAGCCTCCCAAACATGTACCGGGAAAATTTAAAAGTGAGTGTTGTTTAGTGTTATTAATCGACTCAAAATTCATATTTTAACTGATCAACTTTCTCTATAAATGACAAATACACATATGGAATGTTAATGAACTACACCAAGAAAAAACAAAGAAAGAAAAAGCCCTCTGGGAATGTAGATGTGTCTTACACAAGTAATTTGAGATATGATACTTGTGGCCTGTCTAAATATGAGATTTCAAAGTTATGGCTTTAAGTTTCTAAAGTGTAACTAAATCACTGGCAAATAAAATGCCATTGAATGTTGGCACCACACTCTTAGGAGCTCAGTCCTTTTTTTTTTTTTTTTTTTTTTTTTTTTTTTTTTCTTCTTCTGAGACCACCTCAAGTCTCTGATAGGATATAATGGGTGATCCAAAAAACTGTGAACCAGCTGCGCTGTGTTGTGTCTGTACGGGTCCTCTGCACTCGTCGTCGACTGGCAGTGTCATAGAACAGCGCGGATAAAATCATATAGCATTTTTAAAACTACTTATAAAGACTTTACTTGTGAATTTAATTATAGCAGATGCTGAAACTGGCCACTATCATTGTCCATACATTTTGGCACCTCTTTAGGAAATTATACATTACTCGCTGTAGTTCACATTGAGAAATGCTGTAATTTTCTGATGGATATTTTGTTTTAATTCTTCCAGGGTGTGTAGGTTTGTCTTGTACACTTTCTGTTTTAAATTACCCAAAGATAGAAATTGCTTATTCGAGCTTATGATGTGCTAAAGGCACACCATGAGCCAATTTTTTCATCATGAAGTGCTCTTCACGAAAATTTTTTTCAAGTCAACAGTTGATGCCCATACATATGTGAATACAATTTTGCCCCCTTTATTACAGAATTAACAGAGAGGGCTGCGCCATGACTGAGCTGTTAGAGTGTTTGCCTACCATTTAGGTGGCCTGAATTCGATTCCAGGGATCTGCATATGGTATTTGTGATGGACAAAGCGGTGTCAGAGTGGGTTTTCTCCGGTTCTCTGATTTCCCTCGCCACTCATTACCCCAATTGCTCCATTATCACATTTCTATTCATCCATTTCACCTGCATTTCATATCATCCTCTTCCTCGCTATCATACCTGGTGCTTGGCTGACTACTCGCTTCCAGGTGTTCACTCTGTCCGGTCCATAGGTTCCTCTGCTCCCCGACAGGCATCTGACTTTAGACATTGGCTTGTAAGTCCTAGGTCCTAGGGAGTGTAAGTCGCACATAAGGGAAGGGTAGTAAGACACATTTCCAATGAAAAAAAAAAAAAGGTAATAAGACATGTAATGGATGCCGTAAAGCTGTACTTAAATTGCCAGGAATTGTAACAGTTCACGACATCTTAAGTTCAGACAGTTCACAATCTCAGGATATTTGTGAACATCCTGCTAGTAATCCAGTTTGACTCCTGAAAAACATAACTTGAAGTTATAAACAGAAGGCTGAGGGCTGTTGAAGAAACATCAATTAAAAATTGGTTCAAAGTACTTCTTTTCAGTCAAACGTTTCTTTTTAAATTAGTTAATCGTGCGGTAGGGCTAGGCTGGGATGGACTGTCGTGCCATGGAATTAATGTTAAATAATAATACATGATTTGATTTTATGATGATAGTAATTTACAATGACAGTATACAAAATGCTGTAAATTACACATATAATTGCATACTTTGTTATAAATTGCGATTATTTCTCCAGGATTTTATTAGTATTTCACTCATGTATTACCTGTTTGCTCTAATTATTCAAGTTTTCAATATGATGTTATGCAAAGATTTCAATGAAACTAGAAAATGACACAAGCACTGGCTGAACTATTTAGACTCTCCATTATTATATATCGGATATTGTTTAGAACTGCTTACGCAAGCACTTGGTCAGAATGATTTATAATCTGGCTGGCAAGTGGAAAGTGAGCTGTTCTAAACATGAGCCGAGGTTATCCTGTAGGAGTGCGTCCTCACGTGGGTGATAGGCAGTTGTTTTGTGACTGAAGAGTGTTGTTATGAGGTTCATTTCCTTTAACTCGTTGGTGACGTAAAGAGTAGATTAAGGTAGAGAAGTTTCCTCTAAATCTTCGTGTCGCATTTATATATTATAAATAACAACTTTGGTTTTAATCTACTTTTCGTTTTGAAGTATGCTGTTCACACATACGCACACACGCGGACCTTTTTGTAAAAATTCTATTTTTTTATTCAGGGGACCTCAAAACATATTTCCGGTGAAATCTCTACATGGAATTTTTGGGTGAAATACAATTCCCCGACTTTGTCTGAGAACAAGTATCCCGATATATATCACGCTCTCTATAACATATCCTTTTAGCCCTAAAGAGCCCCTGTCATAACAACGTGTTTATTTATCCTCACTTACCATCCTGCTCAATTATATTCCAAACGTCCAGCGCCGACATAATTAATTGTCATTAGTCCCCATAACTACATAACCACAGAACACCTAG
Source organism: Tenodera sinensis (assembly GCA_030765045.1). NCBI lineage: Eukaryota > Metazoa > Arthropoda > Insecta > Mantodea > Mantidae > Tenodera > Tenodera sinensis. The sequence continues at coordinate 89,708,104 of CM060972.1, forward strand.
TACATAACCTTAACTGCTTAACTCTTTCTTCTTCTACTGCTTCGCTGCCACAGAACACCTTCGCTACTACTGCCACCACAGACTGCCACCGTCACTGTTGTTGTTGTTGTTGTCGTCGGCGGCCTCCTTATGCTTAATCCCCAGGAATTATTTCCTATCGGCTCAGAATAGCCAACTACATATTTTAAATTCTTATTTATACAAGAAGTCTATTCACTTTTACAGTTTTATGATACATTTATATGGAATTGTAAAAAGAACAACTTGCTTGGATCAGTGTAAATGTTATTACTTATTTTGAATGGGTCAATAAATCCTAAGCACATTCCATAGTATGCTGGCCCAATTTGCGGTGCTTTAGAAATTACGAAAAAGCAATGACCATTAGGCTCCGGTCAAGGTTGCAAACGAGTTATGTTGAGATATACTTTACTGTACTCGCTTGCACTTCATGTTTATTGACAGTAGACGGTGTAGGGAAGGGTTACATACCGCTACAGGAACTTGTTTGTAAGGGGAAAGGAGAGTACCCCCCAGGCCCCTAGCCTAGACTGAAAACTGGGGGGAGGGGTTTCCAGATTTCATAGGGGAAGCGAGATAAAACAACTTTAAAAAACAGATATCTTGCTCTCACATGACCTTCTCTACTCACAGTTGTACAAACTATTCTTTTCTACAAATGCTTATTTACTTCGTATTAATTGATGCAGCATTTGCAGAAATCGTCTAATTGCACATTTCCTTCTAATTACAATAGGGTTACTGTAAGCTTTAAGCGACAATCGAGTGTTTTAAGGCCAATCATTATGTAACGGTGTTAAAATTCCACTCTCTTTGCATGCTCAAGAGAGAAAAGATAACGCCTTCCCATTTAAGAAAAGTGTAAGTATTTTAAAATTCAAACCAGTAACAACGAATATCTCTGAAACGGTTTACTACAAAAAAAATGTATATGACATACATTGTGTATTTTAACGATATCCACATTTTTTATAGTAAGATTTTGTACATCTCTTATGGTTTACAAGTTATCATGAAGTCATCCCGAGTAAAGAGGATTTCAGAGATTATTTTCTGAAAATTCAAAATCATTGCACCCATTTTTGAGAAAACCAACATTTTCTAAAGTTTACATGTAAAGAGTAGTTTAGAGTGGGGAAAGGGACGTCTTTAACGTCTTAGTGCCGCGTCTTTGGAAGATGCTGAACTTACACACCAAGTTTTCCTTATAAGCGGCGTTTCTTCTTGGAACACACACACACACACACACACACACACACACACACACACACACACACACACACACACACACACACACACACACACACAAGCACACACACATCGTCTTCTTTGAAGTCAGTGGGCCACCAAACAAATTTTCCGGTAAATCCCTACATCGAACTTTTGGAAGGAATACATTACTTCCCCAACCTACTATACGTAGTAGAGAAAATGAAAATATATCTCTTTAACTTCTCGAATTATTGGATATAAACTTTATTTTTCATATTATCATACAATGTTATTTTCATAGAGCAATCAGCTTTAACATTTTCAGGAGTGGCAAACACTCTCAGGTTAGAAATAAAGTGATACAGAGTTGGAATTCAGAATACATCAATTCATCTACATGTTTTGGAAGTAATAAAAGAACTTCATGGTTTAAAAAGCAAAACATTAATGGATGAGATTTGAATATAATATCACGATAAGAATAAAGGTTGCTAACACTCCATTTTACTTAAAGAAACTTGTGGAAGCCCTGATACTACAGAACACACGCACATACACCTATACTAAAAAAAAGAAAATTTAGCATTTTTACTTGAATTGTTCAAAACTGATTTCTCCCGGATCGACAAAAATCACAGACTTAATAAAACTCAGCCATAAAGGAATTATGTAAAAATAAACTGCGCATAGTAAAAATCAGATGTGTTGCACTCATGACTTTCTCTACTTTTGTACTACCGAGTCTTACAAACACTTATTCCTGTATCTTCTTCGTGTTAGTTGAGATAAACATTTGTACAAATTTTTCCTTGTAAGTGCAAGAGGAGTATAAGAATACAGTATGTTTTGAGCGATAGTCAAATCTTTTAAAGCTTTGAGATCTGGTTCCCTTTGCACACTTTTAAAAAACGCACTACGGTGTTCCATTTCATTAGTGTTTTATTTTTCGAAACTGACACAAACAACAAGGAATACCTCCGAAATGGTTCACTCTACCAAAAACAAAAAATGATTGAGGTATAAATTGTGTGTTTTAGCGAGATCTACATTCTCTTTATAGTTAGATTTTGTCCATCTCTTACAGTTTACAAGTTATTCAAAAGTCATCCAGAGTAAACAGGACTACATAGGCTATAGCCATAAATTCAAAATAAAATTTCATTTGTCATACAAATATCTTAAACATATGCCGTTTTAGTCAAAATCGTTAGAGCTATTTTCAATAAAACCACAATTTTCAAAAAAAAATTCCATGTAAAGGCTAGCTTAGGGTGGGGCTATTTTCTTCAATATCTTCGTGCTGCATCCTTGAAAGACATTATACTTAAATACCAACTTTGGTTTTTAACCGACTTTTGTTATCGAGTTGTGCTGTCCTAAGACTGACACACACACACACACACACACACACACACACACACACACACACACACACACACACACACACACACACACACACACACACGGTGAAATCTCGACATCGAATTTTTGGGTGGAATGCGATACTTCCTCTAATTACTAGTAGAGAAAGTAAAAATGTAAAATGAAAATTTAGAGTTTTAAAGTGGATGTGAGTAAAAATTATAAATCTATAGAAGTTGGATCTGGACGCTGCAAGAAGTATGGTTTTCAAGGGCGTTAAATAAATGTTTTAATTAAAAAGTCCAGTCTAAAACGGGAAATTTATAAGAAATAGTTATCAACTCAATGTCCATTTAAAATAATTGCAGTCTGCGGTTTCCTTTGCTTTCAAATGTCTTTATAACTTCTTCAAACTCCGAGGCTTGTGTTTCCTGATTTTCAAAGGCAAGAAAAGTTAGACTTGCCAATCCTGATAAATCATGTGTGGTCTCTATGGTCGATTTATGTCTATTTAATCTAGAAGATGTAGATTCACGCGCTGTACTGCATTCAAACGTTACTGCCGTGCAAACAATGTATGTCCTTTTTTAACACATGGTGGTTTTTGTATGAACGGTCCATTTTATTTTCATTAGGTTTTGAGGACGAATAAGCCTGCACCACTAACACTTCTTTGCTTGGTACAGTTATACTTAAATTTTCAAAAGGTTGAAGATTTTCATTGTTGAGTTGTTCTGCTCTTTCAATAGCCAGTAAAATGCCCACGCGTGCAGTACGAACAAGCACGTTGAACAAAACGACTATGTTGCTTTTCGCGACACTAAATCCCTTCAATTTCTCACCTGACTTTGACGCACCGCATGTTGACCATCAGAGTAACACGACAATACCCTCATTGCCCAGCCGCTGCTAAGGCCACGGAGTGGTGGGTGGTGGTGGGTTCAGCGCGCCAACTGCCTCGGCCGTAAGGCTACCGTTCTATCAGGATAACTACTCTATTGGCCCCTCAGGGATCTAACAAGGCTGAGTGCACGCCGTGCCAGGCGTTCCAGGGGGGGGGGAAAAAGTCGCATGGTGGTGCCGGGATCGAACCCTGGTCCTCTACTACCACTGCGCTCCACTACCACTGAGGCGGTCATCTAATATCTACAGTGTTATAATACGTATATTCACCAAGTTTTGAACTTTATTGTGTCTATTTTAGAATAACAACTGTGTAGTTTTTCGTCCTTTATGATAGGTAGTTTAAATTTTATGAATATTTAAATGATATATTATTCTTTTGCGTAACAAGTCCCTCCCATCATAATTTTACCTAGAAGGGATGACGTGCTTCTCTACTGATGCGTAATTAAACATTTATCAGCAATCTGTGCTTTCAGATTAATGGTTAATTGTTAAGAACGTGTCATTCATACGGCTCATCATGAGGTCCATGCGAACTACCTGAATGACCCTTTTAATGCTCTGACTTCCACGCCACTGGTACCTCAGTGGAAAGCAGGTTCTCTAATTAGCTCGGTAAGCTAATTTAGAACACCGTCTGTTATTGCTCGAGTCACAACCGCCAAGAGATGTCAGGTACTATGAAAGTGATTTACTGTGAAAAAACAAACTACTTTATGTGATAGACAACCATACATTTATTTCCAAAAGAAGCTGAAGTATGAAATACAACGGTGGGCTTGCCTTAATAAGACGCGTAAATCCTACATAAAATTGTCACCTACGACGGACATAATTGGTTTTTGTTGTAGTGTTTAACGCCCGCTTTTACTACTACGGCACCACAGGCGGTGACACTGATGATACATGGAATGAAGATGGAGCACCGGTGGAATGAGATGGCGGGGGAAACCGGAGCACCCGGAGGAAACCCGCCCTGACGCCGCTTCGTCCACCACGAATACCACATGCGGGTCCCTGGGATCAAACCCGGGTCGCCGAGCTGGTACGGACATAATTGAATGAGTGAGTATGCACATCACGAAAAAATTGCTGAGAACGTTTTAAATAGGCAGAATATATCAAATTCTCTGAAACGACGAACAACTCAGGATTTGTCCCTTAGACCAAAGAAACTTATACATTAGGAGCTGAGGACTAGTGACGTGAATACACTAATATCTTCGGAAATAAACTTGATTAGAAATAAAACTTCAGCAGAGAGACTTAACCAATATCCTGAGCAACCCAAGACTAACGACGAAACTCAAACAGGAGTCGAAGAGTGCAAATAATAGCAAAAACAGGTGAGACATTCTTGTTATTTAATTACACTGAGAGCAAAATTTTGGGATTTTTAACCTAAACAAATATTAAAGAACCTTGTGCTACCTCGCAAATTCATGGAGATGAAACATTTAAATGCTGTCCACCACATTTCTACCAAGTGTTCACTCTGCACGCAGTTATAAATTATTTAGCAGTGTCGTTGGTGTTATGCTTATTGCCAAACAAAAGTAAGGAAACCTATAAGAAAATGTTGCAAAACATAATTAACAAATGTACCTCTTTTGGACTAAGCTTCAAACCGAAGGGAGTAATTGTAGACTTCGAACTTCCTATTCATAATGATGTGAAAGACATGCTACCTGAGTTAAATTCGTGGTTGCCGCTTTCATCTTGGTCAGAGTTGGTGGCGAAAAATACAAGCAATGGGTCTCACTAGAAAACACAAATAGGAGGACAGCACGTTTTTGAAATGTTTTTGGTCTACCATTTTTAAATCCAGAAGAAGTCAATGAGTGCTTCGTTAAGGATCTTATGGCAAAATTACCACAAGAAGAAAATGTTCAATGTTTCACTATCTACTAGAAACTTTCCTCGGTGAAGAAAGCCTTTCTCCGCCCAATATTTGACGCCTGTAACAGTAGAAAAACAAATCACTGTAAATTGTGAACCTTGTTTCCAAAAGGTACCAAATCCATAATAGCAAATTTTACAGGAAAAAAAAAATCTGGTACTCACACATATTTCAATATGGGCTCCTTAATTTATAAATATGCTAACAAATATGAGATGTCACTGTAAGTCAATTATCTCTGTTTTCATGTAAAGCTATTGGGTTTTATGGCAATAATTAAAATTTATTTGGTATTTTTTGGCATAAAAGCTATGCATATTAGTATTTGAAGTTATGAAAAACACCATGAATAGTTCAGAACAGTAGCATTGTGTTCATGTAACTACTAAAGGCAAATTGAAACGAAGTCGATACATAATTGGCACTAGCAAACTGATGAAAAAAACAATTAATACATTACAAATTTCTTTTAATTCCATTGATAATAATGTTACAGGTACTGATGTTAGACCTACTATAGCCAAATTTACACTACATCATCATTAACTACATCAGTATCGCTGACGTCATCATCTCTTACAGCAACATTACATATTTTCATTGCATCTCTATAGAAAGGCAGGTCATCCAGTCAATATTATTGAATCTTTGGAGCATGCTGAGCGCATGTACCTTGTTTGTTATTTAACGGGCTTATATTTTTTCAGCTTCTTCAGATTTCTTCCACTTATGCATCTGAATTCTCCGCTTTCTAGGAGTTTCTATCTCCTGTGGTTCATCGCAAAACTCGTCAGATATGTCTGACTCCATTTTTTACTCATTCAAAATAATGATTACTTGTAAACGCACATCTCAAACAAATCGCCGTATTTGTTGTGTTGTCATGTGTCATAAAACAGATGCTCTGATTGGCTAACTGGATTTGGTATTTATTGGCACCAAACAGTTAAAGGATTTGACATGTATCTAATCTATCTAATCTAATATCTTTAAACGAGCAATTCTTGTATATATGTATAAATATATTCCGCGCAACTTGGAAACGGCTCTAACGATTTGGATCAAATTTTGTATTCAGACAGGGTTTTATTTTTTAAGTTCATCTATATAGGTGCAATTCCCGAAAAAACGCGATTTTAGATAAAAAAAAATAACATTTTTTATTCCCGCTTCTACAGAGCAATTCTTGTGTGTACAAATATATATTCCCGGTATTTCAGAAACGGCTCTAAAGATTTGCTTAAATTTTTGTGTACATACACATTACATTTACAGTGTTTTCTCTACTCATTTTTAGGTAACACATTCAGATCTATTCAAGATGCTCTCGGGCTTCGAGCCAGGTGTAGTTATGAAGAGACATCGACGTTTCGGGAGTGTACATCTCTCCCATCTTCAGGATGAATGAATCGATGTCTCTTCATCACTACACCTGGCTCGAAGCCCGAGAGCATCTTGAATATGTTCGTCGCCAGGAAAGCTTCAAATCATATTTTACATTCGCATCTCTTTCTTTACTCACTCTTCTATAAACAATTTTCCATAAAAAACGTGATTTTACATACACACATACAAGCGCGCGCGCGCGCGCGCGCACACACACACACACACACACACACACACACACACACACACACACACACACACACACACACACACACACACACACACACACACAAAACATTTTTATCCCTGCTTTCAAAATAAGTAATACCATGTTCTGTGTGTTTGACATTCACACTATTTTCTCCTCTCATTTTTAGGTAACACATTCACATCTCTTTCTCTACTCGCTCTTCTACAAATAAGTCACACAATTATCTGTATGTTTGAAATAAGAGATGCTGCATATTGCATTCACAGTGGTTTCTCTACTTACTTTCCCCACTTTAAAAATATCTCATACCATGTTCTGTATGTTTGAAATAGAAATGCTATTACATTCACACTTTTCTCTTCTTATTTTTAGGTAACACATCCACATTTATCTCTCTCTCTCTCTCTCTCTCTCTCTCTCTCTCTCTCTCTCTCTTCACTCTTCTACAAATAAGTCATACAATGTCGTGCATGTTTGAAATAGAATGCTACGTATTACATTCACAGTGTTTTCTCTACTTGCTTTTGGGTAACACATTAATAATTGTTTCTCTACTCACTCTTCCATAAACCATTTTCCATAAAACACGTGATTTTACACCAAAAAATTTTATCTTCGCTTTTAATATGTCATACCGTGTTCTGTATGTTTGAAATATAAATGCTACTACATTCACGGTTTTCTCTTCTCACTTTTAGGTAACATATTCACATCTCTTTCTCTGCTCACTCTTCTACGAATAAGTCATACAATTTTGTATATGTTTGAAATAGAAATGCTGCATATTACATTCACAGTGTTACTTTTAGGTAACACATTCACATCTCTTTCTCTACTCACTCTTCTATAAACAATTTTCCATAAAAAACATTTTTATCCTCGCTTTTAAAATAAGTTATGTTCTGTATGTTTGAAATATAAATGCTATTACATTCACACTGCTTTCTCCCCTCGCTTTTAGGTAACATTCACATCTCTTTCTCTGCTCACTCTTCTACAAATAAGTCACACACTTTTCTGTATGTTTGAAATAGAAATGTTGCATATTACATTCACAGTGGTTTCTCTACTCACTATATATATGTATATATGTATGTAAGTTGGATGTTTGTATATATGTAACTGTTAATTTCGAAAACAGCTTAACCGATCATCGCGAAATTAGGCAAGTATATGTATTTTTTCATGGAGGAAGCTTTTTATGTTAACAATTTTACTATACAATATATTACTTTCAAATGGTTTTCTATTCTCTTTTCTTTTACGTAGCACATTCAAGTATCCTATGTTTGTCCTTGAACATACAATTCATATAATTTTCTATGATTGAAATATAAATGCAACGTATTACATTCACACGATTTCCTCTACTAATTCTTCCTTTACGAGGCACAATCAGTCTTCTTTCGCTACTCGCCCTTCAACATACAATTCATACAATTTGCTATATGTTTGAAACAGAAATACAACGTATTGCATTCATACTATTTTCCCTACTCACTTTTATTTTACGTAACAATTCACACGTTATTCCCTATCGTTTATCAACTTCATACATACCAACGCCTATACTCATCGTATGTTGTAGAGTGAGTAAACTCCAAAACAGGTTGACCAATCACCATGAAAATTGACATATGTATGTCAATGTATATATGTGTTTTCATGGCGAAGGTTTTTGTGCAGTTCATTGCACCAAGTAACGTATTACGTTCACATGGTTTTCTCTATTTCCTTTTCTTTTGCCTAACACACAAATCCCTCTTCAACAAAAATCCATATATTTTTTCCATGCACTTGAAATATAAGTGCAACGTATAACATTCACACGGGTTTTCTACTAATTTTTATTTCACTAAACACAATCACATTTCTTTCACTACTCCCGCTTCGACGAACAATCCATACAATTTTCTATATAATTGAAACAGAAATGCGTAGTACATTCACATGACTTTATCGACCAGCTTTTCTTAATGTTGTATTTGTTATTATTCAACAGCGCTTTTGCTTAGTGTCGCTCCGGTGTTTTAATAAAAAATAAATTGTTAAAAAAAGTAAAGTAATCGCAATTGGTGTCAGGAGTGCGACGAAAAGCACGATATGGAACAGCTGATGAAACAAATGTTGGCCAAGATGGACATAATGGGAAATGAAATGAATTCCGGAATGCGGCAGAGAAAACAAGTATGAAAGCCGAATTGGAAAAATGTGAACTACGGAATAGAAGATATGGGAGCAAAATGGAAACAAAAATGGAAGCCAAATTGAAAATGTAATCTCCGAAACGGAAAATATGAAGACGGGAATGTCCAATATGAAGATAGATCTGTCGGAGAATACTAACGAGCGACTGACCGGGGTTAATGAAGCCATGAAAGAACTCGACGGAAAGATAAAGGACCCTGGTCGATGTATTAACGTACTAGAAGATAAAGTCGACGGCAGCACCAAAGAACTGAACTCCACAATGGAACAAATGCTCGACGAAAACCTCAAACTAGGTGGACATCTATGGGGAGGTCTGCGTTCAGCTGTAGACGTTTTACAGCTGAAATGATGGTGTTTATAAAATATTTGTATGTGTTTCTATATCTCTTGTTTCTCGGAAATTACTCTTAACAATTGCGACAAAAATTTTTATTTAGTTTGCCTGTCAGATGTATCTAAATAAGTATCTTCTCCCACAAAAAACAAAATTTCAAAAAAAAAAAAAAAAAAAAAAAAAAAAAAAAAAAAAAGCAGAGGCGAAAAACGCCGAGCGAAGCTCAGTCGTCCAGGTACTTGCCATAAAACGCAACATTAGATCTCAGTTTCACATGCGATTTGGTATGTTTTGGAAACTACTATAACATGCTACACATAAAACAAGGTTCTGAGAAGTGTTGCCACCTATTACCTCAATTTTGAATTTTTTGGATTTTGTACCTTTTGGAAACAAGGTTCTCATATATATCTTGAATATGAATCGAAGATTCATAACAATAAACTTAACTCCTTTCCTTTTCTGCAGGCATCTCCCCCCTGAGAATAAAATGACTGAGATACTTAATAAACAATCATGATTCAAGGCATGTGACGTTTGCTATCGCTGACGGCAGTGTTTATTTAATTACTGATATCTTGGGCTACAGACACCTAAAATAGTGTTTCTTGGACAGTCAGCTTCAACATTTCCAGCTCTTTCCAATGGAATACTTTATGATAATGAGCCGCAACTTGATTTGTTGAGCGCAAAGAGAAAAGTGAAAAGCAAATATTGCGCTAGACAGCGCGTTACCAAACTGGGGCTGGGCAACATAGCCTCTCTAGGATAGGTTACTTGCTCTCACCCACCTTTGTCTAGCTCCGCCTCGTGTGCCTTCTTATTCCGTACGTCCTATAGCCCTCATGGCTATGAAAGTTGTTATTTTGATGCTCCATGGCATCTATAGGAACAAAAGAAGGTCGTATGCTCGTATAGCTGTTCTCAAAGATGGCAGCTGCCATTAGAGTTAGAATTGGGAATTTTACGAGAAACTACGTACAGTTGCTAATATCGCCGTCTCACAGAATAAAATTGAAACAAAGAGTATGCTTTCACAATTCACCCTTTTTATGTGGTGAGTGTTCCTTCATCAGAACGTTCTTCAATTATGCCCAATGAATTAATGAATGTCAATTAAGGTTATGAATATCACATGTGCATTATTTGGGATATGTTGCTTGAAACTGAAAGTAGTTCGCCTTTCCCCATTTCTAATAATTTATGGAAACTTTCCAGCTGTTGGCCAGGAGTTAAAAATGCCTTCACTTTCTCCGACAATGTCAGAAGGAACGATTGTAAAGTGGCTGAAAAAGGAAGGTGATCCAATAGCTCCAGGAGATGTTTTATGTGATATTCAGACAGACAAAGCAGTTGTTTCTTTTGAAACAGAAGAAGAGGGGATATTAGCCAAAATTCTTGTAAGGGTAATGCAAATGTAAACAAATGCAGAGTTTGTCAACATTAAACCGCCTGTCGGACTTTTATTGCTCTATTATATAACCATTTTATTTTCTTTTTTCCTTGGCATATTATGTTTGGAAGAATTACTAGTAATTGTTTAATTAAGCATCTTGGTTTGTACTTTTCAAGCTGTGTTTATATGTGTTAAAACCATAAAGGCATTTCAGGGCAGTTTTTGGAGAACAAAGGTTTATTTTGCAACCGAATGTTTAAAAGTATTAATACCATGGTACTTATGGCTGCCGATGTATCATAAAAGTTAGTAATAATAATGAGAATATCTTAGGAGTTATGTTTAGAGTTTTCGTTAGCTCTTGGAGTGTCTATAACAAACTCCCACAGCCTTTTTGGGGTACTTTATTTAATAGGAAAGTAAGGCATTCTGTCAACACAACCATGCCATCTTGCCACTGTGCTGAATGTGGCAGTTGAGTGCCAACCAAATGCGTGAAGTCAAATCTGTTAGATTGTCAAGGTTTTAATTTGTTCTTGTCTTCTTTGCCTTCCTCACACGTTAAGATAAATCTGATGCAGGACATTTCTCATGGTAGAAATCTGAAGCATGGATGTGAAAACAGAACTTGAGTTTTTTTGTGTACCCGTAAAGTTAGGTGACAGTACGTCAAAGAATACAACTGTAATAAACATCTGAAATCAGTTCAATCATTTGTACTAACCCTGTATTTAGCATTACCCATGTTCTGCTTTACTTCTGTTACTTCAGTAAGTTCTCAAGATTATGTAGGCCTTCAAAAGTTGTATTAATAAATGAGTATGTGCTTAAAAAAGGAAGCACATATTATATACTCATTTTTATTCATATGATCTTATAAGTTTCGTAAGCAAAATTCTTGTGATTCTTATTCACAGAAGCAAAGCTGTAAGAATGTCTGAAATTGTGTTACTGTTATGCCATTCTAGATTAAAGAAGATCAGAAGGATATTAAAGTAGGAACAGTGATAGCACTAATGGTGTCTGAAGGTGAAGATTGGAGATCTGTAGATGTGCCAAAATCAGCTGGTGCACAACCATCGGTTCCTGACTCTGTGGCTAGGCCTACAGCTGGATCTGGAGGTAATTGGCTCATCATTCAGAGATAAGTAGACACTCAAGTAGATACCCATAGTAATCAAGGGGAATATTTATGCGAATAAAGCAAAACCCTAGCTAATAAAAAAATTGTCATAATCCCTGTAGTATGTACTAATGCAAAGTATGTTTATATAAACATAGTTACAATGCAGAAATGACTGTTTAACCAACCATTTTGTAGAAAGTGTCTCCGTTTTGTGTTCTATTTAGCAAGCATCCATTGTTGAATCATTTTGCAGCTGAAGCGCTTTTGACAATCTTTGTAAAAAATAAGCTATTCATACATCATAAATACTATGCCATGTATTCTGCTCATTTGATACACAAATGCACAGTAAGATCTTTCAAATTCTGCTGAAAAAGTGTTTAATCAACTTTTGTTTTAAAGAAGCTAGTTCCTTTTTCTTATCACTCTTCTTAATTTACTAAGTGTTGATTTGTCAGACAGCAGGAAACTTCATTGTTTGAAATAATGTAGCAGGTTGTCTATCCATTCAAGAGCTGCTGAATGAGATACAGTTTTCTGGGATGACTATCACTTCCTGCTTTGTGCGTGCACAGAGTTTCTTCCTCAGTCAGCACTACATGATCCAGCAGTGTCGAATCAACTGCAACTATTCTTCAATGTTCTCACTGTCCAACATTTTGTAGAGGGTGCACCTGGTAATGTAGAAACTGAGGAGACATATTTCTAGAAAGATTGTTGAGCTGGATTTGTGACACTAAGTGTACTATGCAGATCATGTTTCAGAAGCTATTGCTTCCGTCCTCAGCTTGTGTCCAACTGGCAACACCAGAGATAGGATCACAGGCGGTAGTTGCAGAAGTGATGTCATTTAGTTTTCTTGTGATGAAATTGTTGAGGTTGTTCGATGTGGGATTTCAAAGTTCAGTGCATGCTTTTGAATGACCACATTGATAGCTAGGCAAAAACTCAGTTTTGTGCATCATTATGTCTTGTGTTTGTAACTGACCAACAATATTTTGACTTTCTCTACCGCCACCTATAGTACATATACCACTCAGAAACTCAGTGGCAAGATTTCAATGGAATACATGTTTACAAAGTTTGCAACCAACAATATATAAATCAGGGACCAACATGTGAAATTCTTGCCACCCCCCTCCCTTAAGCCATCAAGCTTGTTGTTGCCCCTTGGAGGAAAGCGGCTGTATTCATCCCTGAATATGGGGAAGTGGAAAACTGGAGAAGATTGGAATAGAAAGCAATACCAGTAGAGTTTGAAAAGACATAAGACAGAGAGAAGCAGGAGATTTGGAAGCTGTCTGAACGAAAGCTCTTTAAATCTGTATGAAATAGAAGAAAAAAATGTGAATAGAAGAAACATATGGATAACTGTTCAGTTTGGAACAATTTTTGCATGGTGAGTACTGGGTATTGTTTGTAAAAGAACATTAGGAAAAACTTTGAGCAAAAATATATTTTTTGTAGGAAATTAGATGATTCTTTCCATTGTTTAACATGATGTAAAATGGTAAAAATTTGGAGATACAGTGTCTGGAGTGGAAAATGGGATAAACTGCCACAAGATGCAGCAACAGCTAAAATGTTGGAGACATGAGGGCAGGGAACATTAATAAGTTTAAAGAAGGAGCTTGGATGCATACATATAGCATATCTCAAAAGACAGTACAGCTTACATGGGATGTACTGAGCCACATGTACTATTCTTTCGGTCATAACTTTGGTGCCTTGGACTACACTTTAATGTCATCTTTATGTGGCAGTTTTTTATGTGGTGCATAGTGATGGGCTTGTTACTTCAGGGTCATATTCAGAGGGTAGCAGAATAAAGGTGGTAAGGTATAATGTTCTTTTAATTAAAATTCAGATTACATCAAAATTAGTTTTATTTGAATGTAAATATCATATTAACAAGTTATTTCACTCTGTAAACTTCTATATGAGTCATTCCATGCCAAATCGCACAAAGTATGGTAAAAATTGACCTTAATATCTCAGATTTTCTTGAAATTTTTTTTTGGTGTTTTGGAACAAAATTCATTTGACCCATGTTTCTTCGCTTTATAAAAAAAATTATTTTGGTAGATATTAATTTTTGAAATGTCCCAAAAATCGTGCACTCCTCACCCTTCGATCAGTCATACCTCCGACTGTAATCAAGCAAATTACTTGATCTTTGGTTCAAATTAAAGATAAATCGCAGTATTTTGTGAGGTCTTTATTAGAAAATTTTATTAATTATTATTAATATTATATTTTATACAATTAAATTTTTAAAGTTAAATAATATTACAAACTCGACCATTTAAAAATCTGAAAAAGAAAACTAAAAATACACTGAAGTTTATTCAATTTTCTCAGAAAAAATCAGAATGAAGTCTCTAATAGTTCAGTTGTAATTAACTTACAAATCAGTGCAGCAGACTCGTGTGGCAGGGATGACAGCTACCGTAACCTTGCGCAATTGCCACCTTCCATTACGACAACTGTTCACTGCTTGAGGTTCCGTGAACGTTACAACAGTACAGTAAGAACACTGCTAGCTGACACTATTATATGTACACTATTAGCATCTTCAAAATGGTTTTAAAATATGCATTTTAAACTGTTTCCATACAACACACACTTTAAATTTCTGCTCGTCTACCTCCTTCTTCGAAAGAAAATTGTTTCACTAAAGCTTTAGTTTTTGACAAAGGAATGAAGGAGTGTAATTTTAAAGCACAGCTGGACACATCGTTCTTGGCCCCTGACCTTGACTGAAAGTCCTGTAGATGAACCTATAGCTTTTGTCTGTTTCATCAGCTCATATTGTATAATTCTGCGAATGAAACCATGCACTACATGGGGAGGGAGGGGGAAGGTAATGATGTGTGCAAGATCTGAGACATTGGATTGGATTTTTGAATTGCCCAAAAATATGTTGTTGTTGTTGTTGTTGTTGTTGTTGTTGTTAGCTAATGCTGGATTTCTGACAATGAAGTCATTACCTCTTGCTCTCCAATATTTTTCACTGATGGATGGGGCACCAGAAGTGGCCAGGCATATTTGAAGGTGGTCTTGGTTGATTTCCTCTTGCAGATCACATAGAGGACAGAGTGGTGGAGAATATATCCCAATTTTGTTTAAATGTTTTGCCAGACAATCATGTCCTGTAATCAACCTGAAGGTTCAATTGCTGTTTTTCAAGGGATACTCAGGAATTACTATTTGAACGTTTGGTAGTTCCCATCTTTTTATTTTCTGGTCTTTCATAGTCATATTTTGCAATAATTTTTTGAATTCAGAGTTGACTAATCTTTTAGCTGCATAAAATGGTAGATTAACTATAGATTTCTGTACACTGCTGGTACCCTTTTTTGCAAGAAAATCAGCTTTGTCATTACCACTCAGTCCACAGAGAGCTGTTATCCATTGTAAGACTAGGTGCTTTTGAAGTGCTGTTAGACGGGTAAGGATTTTCCAACATTCTATAATTGTTTGGATTTTTGGTGACAACTTGAAAGTAATTGCTATAATTGCTGCCCTGGAATCTGAAAGAATAACTGCTTGATGAAAATGTGAAATTCTGTACAAAAAATTTTGTAGGACCATTAGAATTGCTTCAATTTCTCCATCAAAGTTTGTAGTTCCATAACTTAAAGATTTGTAATAGGAAAAGAGGTGACAAGTGACTCCAGCCCCTGCTCCATCTTGGTTTGATATTAGTGATTCATCAGTTTAAATATGGAGTCATTCATGTTCCGGAAATCTAATATGGATTATCTCTAATGGCAATAATTTTAGAACACTAGTTGGAGTATCACTTTTCTTAACTTCTTCTGTCAGGTGTAAATAATATGTGATGTCTAATGTATGTGTCGGATTGACTTTATATATGAAGTTTTCCTTTGAATTAGGAAGGTATACATTCTTCTTGATGTCTTGAATTTTGGAAAGAAAGGTCTCCTGAGTCTGTAGTGTATGTGTAAAATTTCTCTTGTGCCATGTATTGAATGGGAGTCTGATCAACTTTTCGTGTTGAATAAGAGACGCTTTTTCTATTTCATATTCAATGGGGTATTGGTTGGTTAGTATTTCCATAGCTGCTATTGGTGTGGTTTTGATAGCACCTTTAATTAGTCTCAGACTTTGGTTTTGAAAGATTTGAATTTTTTTTTTTTGTATTTGCTGTTACAAGGACTTCGCTGCAATAAGTAAATAATGGCTTTATATATACATTGTATGTTGTGTTAAGAGTTGCTCTGGAACATCCCCACTTCATTCTTGTTAGATGTTTTAACAGTGAAAGGTGCCTCTCTGCTCTTTGTATTACATTTTCTATTTGTTTGGTCCATGTAAGTTAGGCATCAAATGTAACTCCTAAATACTTTGCTTCCTTTGTTTCTGGTAATTGTTGACCCTCAAAATTTAGTTTTATTTTTAGTGGTTTTTTCTTAGTGAAAAGATTTGGTAGTTTGATTTTGTTGTATTAACTGTCATTAAATTTTCTTTAGTCCACTTTTGTAGGTTGGATAAGGATTGTTGCATGGTTTTTTGTAGTTCTTTACTTTTGTTTTTTGACTTTGAAGTTCATATTACTAAGTCATCGGCAAATAGTGCACACTTCACACCTGATTCTTGTATTTGTTGTGGCAGATCATTAATAAATTAAATGTAAATATTCATATTGTAATAGATGTATTTTAACGTTATCATTTTGGTTTTTGTTCCAGCCTTAACAAAAGTTCATGCTGCAGCAGCATAATGCTAACTCAAAATGCCTTTATTACCTGTTCTTTCAGATTACATGGCGCTAAAGATTTGAGCCAAGCACTTAAGATGATAAGTGTGTAACAAATGTATAAACAGAGTAAATGTATGTTGCAGTTGTTGGTCAAGAATTGAAAATGCCATCACTTTCACCAACAATGTCAGAGGGCACTATTGTCAAATGGCTGAAGAAGGAAGGAGATCCAATAGCCCCTGGAGATGTTCTATGTGATATCCAGACAGACAAAGCAGTGGTTTCATTTGAAACAGAAGAAGAAGGAATCTTGGCCAAAATTCTGGTAAATACATTTTGATACCTACTGCAAGGAAAACAGACTCATTGTTAGAATCAATTTGGTGAAAATTAGGTATCCAATCTATAACAAACATCTCCCATATCATAAATTCTGTAGGTCCATTTAATTGTTTTATTAATTTAATAGTACTGAGGGGTAAGGTTGCTCGTGTCCATAAACTACACATGCCCCTGGGTAAAGCAAAATGAGCAACACAAAAAGGCCTGCAACCAGTACAATGATCCTAAGGTCAGGCAAAAAACAAAGAGTTCTTCTAAGAACTACAAATATCATTACAGTGGAATGCAGGAGACTTGTCTACTCAAAAATATGCTGAGATAAAAATGATACTGCAAAAGAGGAAAGTGTATCTATTTGTAATCAACAAAGTTAGTGTCACAACTAACAATTTAAATTATTGCCAAATTAAAGATGGGAACATTCACGCATTATACAACAAGAGACAAGTAGCCAGTGGCATCTTAATTGGAGTAAAGAATCATACTTCTAAATTTTGAATATTGAAAGAAATGAATGATAAGGGCATGTCTGAAATAGTAGAACAAATTGTCTGGAAAGACAATAGAAAATTTAAGATTCATGGGACGTATAGCCCTCCCCCCAAAAAAAATCTAGACCTAGGTATAATAGAAACCCAAAAGAATACAATTCTGGTAGGAGATTTTAATGGAGCATCACTAAAATGGGGATACAAATACCATAACAACACAAAAAAAAAAAAAAAAAGAAGACTTTTTGGACAGTGGAGCCATGGAACTGATATACAATGATACTGACACTCCCATCTTCCTACATTATTCTGACAGTACATCCAACCGTGACTTAGCTATGGTCTCAGTGTATCTCAAGAACAATACTATAAGGGGAGTAATTGAAGACCCAGGATGTGGACACAGAGTTGCTTTACTAACTATAAAAGCAGGTAAAACAAAATGTCAACTAAGGTACAGAACAACATGGAACTTCAAAAAAGCCAACTGGAAAAATTATAGTAAAGAAATAGAACAAGATATAAGCATACTGAAACTTTAAGACTACCCAAAGAAACTGTTAACCCAGTTTGACTCTATCTTGATAAAAAAGAGAAAAAGAAATATTCCACATTTAAAACAGCCACGATATAAACCATTTTTGAATGCTTAACTCACAGAACAAAAACAGAAGAGAGACAAAGCAAGAAAAACAGCAGAAAGTACCAATCTATCAAGAGAATTATAATTTGGCAGAAAGGAGCAGCCAAACTCAGAAAAGACATAGCTTTATCAAAAAAGGAATCTTGGAAAATTGCTAAATACAATCAACTATAGCATGGATCCATAAAAAATTTAAAAGTTTCTAAACAAGATGAACAGTAAACACACAAGAGGGAATCCAGAACCATTCATAATCAACCAAAAGGAAATTTCAAAAGAAAAAAAAAATAGCCAACAAATTTAACTCCTATGTTAACCAGTATAAACTCTTCAAACAAAACAAAGAAAAGCCTAAAGCCTAAAAATAGCAAACAAGAAAATGCAAAGAGAACCTGAACTCAGGAAAGACATCTTCAACTAAGAATTCACCAAACCAGAACTGGAGGAAGCCATTGGGAATTTGAAATACGGCAAACAACTAGGACCAGATGGACGTAGAAACAATGCAAAAACTGTACTGCTACAAATTTTAAATAAATACTGGAAAAATGAAGAGAATCTACTATCTGATTGGCTTAAAGCAACCATAATCCTGATCCATAAAAAAAAAACCAAAACAACTATTGTCATCCTACAGACCAGTCGCACCAACATCTCTAATAGTGAAAGCACAGGAAAAACTGCTATTTTCAAGATTAAAATGGTATTTAGAAAAAAATAAGTTAACGCCAAAACAGGCTGGTTTTAGAGAAAATAGATCCACATTCGAACAAATTCTAAGAAATTCTTTACCCAAGAAGTAAAGGAAGCATTCAACAGAAAAGAAAGCTTACTAGCTATATTTTATAGATTTTAAAGGAGCCTATGATACCATCTGGAGAGAAAAGCTAGTTGAAAAATGAATAGCTGTAGGAATCACAGGACATGCTCTGAAGTAGCTGAAAGATTTCTAAGCCAGAGATGGATTTTCACCAACACAGAATCCAAATACAAACAAATCAAAATAGGGCTATCTCAAGGAGCAATAACTAATTCAACTCTATTCAATATTTACACAAATGAGCTTCCTAAACAAATACAAAAAATAAAGGGAATGAAGAGCAGCATGTTTGCTGATAATTTGTTCATTCAGACAACTGCCAAAAGTAATGCCAACCAAACTACACAACTAACTGAAAAAATGAAAAAAATCTCAAAACATTACAGAACTGAGCAGAAGATCATAACATGATAGTGAATACACACAAATGAGTTACCAGTTCTCTACCATGCAACATAAGAATCGTGATTTCAAACTGGAATTGAACAAAAACTTGCTTAAAAAAATGAGAGCATTAAGTATCTAGGTGTAAGAGGTAGAACTGGAACTTAAAAATCCAATGCCACAACTGGGATTTGAACCACAGACCTTCCTTGGATTTTTAAGTTCCAGTTCTACCTCTTAAACTTTGCCCACACACGGCTTGTGTATTTAAAAACACCAACAGTAAGTTTGTTGGCATAAATAAATAATCTAAGTGTAACCTTAGACAACAAAATAAAGGAAGGAAAACAATGAAGAAATATGTTGTCAGCTAATGCTGGATTTCTGACAATGAAGTCATTAATCCTCTTGCTCTCCAATATCTTTCACTGCTGGATGGGGCGCTATAAGTGGCCGGGCATACTTGAAGTTGGTCTCGGTCTATTTCCTCTTGCAGATCACATAGAGGACAGAGTGGTGGAGAATATATCCCAATTTTGTTTAAATGTTTTGCCAGACAATCATGTCCTGTAATCAACCTGAAGGTTGCAACTGCCATTTTTCGAGGATACTCAGGAATTACTGTTTGAATGTTTGGTAGTTCCCATTTTTTATTTTTTGGTTTTTCATAGTAATATTTTGCAATAATTTTTTGAATTCAGAGTTGACTAATCTTTTAGCTGCATAAAATGGTAGATTAACTATAGATTTCTGTACACTGCTGGTACCCTTTTTTGCAAGAAAATCAGCTTTCTCATTACCACTCAGTCCACAGAGAGCTGTTATCCACTGGAAGACTAGGTGTTTTTGAAGTGCTGTTAGACGGGTAAGGATTTTCCAACATTCTATAATTGTTTGGTTTTTTGATGACAACTTGAAAGTAATTGCTATAATTGCTGCCCTGGAATCTGAGAGAATAACTGCTTGATGAAAATGTGAAATTCTATACAAAAGATTTTGTAGGGTAATTCGAATTGCAACCTTATCTGAATACAAAATGTAATCCAAATTGTTAGAGCTGTTTCCGAGATATGGACATATATAATTGTGACATTGGGTCGCTCAACAATATACGGGAAGCGGGGGTTGGGTGACCATGGATACGACGAGTGGTTATGTGTGTGCGTGACGGCGGGCGTGGAGGAGGTCCGGTGTTACAGGACAACTACCAACTGTGTGTATGTGATTGAACAACAATAACACCAGAAACTTCTGACTACTTCTTTGCTGAGTCATGCACACATGCATAGGAAAGAACTTGAAGGCAGTTGTGTCATGCCGGCTCCAGTGTAAATAGGACAGACAGTGAGCAGTTTTTAGAGTTGACTGTCAGAGTAGTTTTAAATCATTGTGTACAGTTAGTTACAAAAGTGCATCGGCCAGTCTATCAGCGAGTATGTATGTATCGTCGAGTGATTGTATCACAGTAGTAAAGATATAATAGACAATGAAACTGGAAAAAGATTATTGGAAGAACAATTGTGAATTGTAATAGTTGAGAAGACTATAAACTGTGTTAGTAACGAGAAGGAAATTGTGCATTTGTAGTAAGATTTAGAGGAGATAAAGTGTTAGAAAAGAAAACAGACTTCGCATTTTTGCCATCTTTGTTACCATATACAAGAATTGCTCTTTAGAAGAGGGAATAAAAAATGTTATTTTTTGTGTGAAGTCACATTTTTCAGGAAAGACACATATATATAGATAAACTCAAAAGGAAAAACCTCATCTGAGTACAAAATTTGATCCAAATCATTAAAGCCGTTTCTGAGATATGCAGAACATATATATGAAGAATTGCTCATTTAAAGATACAAGGCTTTTGAATCGGTTCTTCACTGCTGCACAGCCTTTTGCCTGTGCGAGTTTGAAGTTGCCGTGGCCGGGTTTGCCACTGCTAACAAACTGCACGTAAAAAATGTATAAAAATCTTACCTTATGGAAAATGCTGGAAAGGTTGTGAACGATGGTTTAATCGATCCACAGCTTTTGTTCTTTTCATATCAGGCGTAGCTTCATCTAAATGGTCGTGTGAACACTCATAACAGTCGGTATTGAGCATCTCAAAATTCACATCGCATTCAAGAAATCCCTCATTGTGATCGGAGAGTTGGAGTTTG
This sequence comes from Tenodera sinensis, assembly GCA_030765045.1. Lineage (NCBI taxonomy): Eukaryota > Metazoa > Arthropoda > Insecta > Mantodea > Mantidae > Tenodera > Tenodera sinensis. Next base: position 89,729,734 of record CM060972.1, read on the forward strand.
GTGTGCTGTTAGCGCTAGACGCATAATTGGTCCAATATTTTACGACCAGACTGTAAATAGAGGTACCGAAATGACATTTTGACCCCATTTTTTCGTGAACTGACAGAAGAAGAGTAATCACATGGGTGGTTTCAACAAGATTCTGCTACTGCTCATACAGCCGAGGACTCCATGGATAAAATTAGGGAAGTGTGTGAAGATAGAGTGATTAGTGCTGGTGTATGGCCCTCTCCCTCCCCTGATCTAATAGAGTGTGATTTTTACTTGTGGGGTAACCTGAAAGACAAAGTTTACCAGACAAATCCTCACACATTGGAAGAACTGAAACAAAATATTAGAAATGAAATTAGAGATATTACAGTGCCCAACTTAATCGTGTGAATCAAAATGCGTTTTCCCGATATAGTGCCTGTATAGCGGAGGGAGGACGACATTTCCAGCATTTTCTATAATATAAGATTTTTATACATGTTTTAGGTGTGGCTTGTTAGTAGCGGCAAATCCGGCCGTGGAAACTTCAAACTCGCACAGGCAAAAGGTCGTACAGCAGTGAAGAACCGATTCGAAAGCCCTGTATTAGATTATGCAGTTTTTCTTTTTTTTCCTCCCTTTTTCCCCATGCCTAAATGGCCAAAAGTTATCTGCTGCATTTAAGATGGCCTTTCATATAACAACCCCGAATTTTTAGAATGTCTTCAGAAAAAAAAGTTATTTAAATAATGAATGCAATTAAATATTCACAACTTATTGGAAATCCCTGGTTTTGCTTCTCTTGCACAGATTGAGTGACAAGCGTATCAATTTAATGAAATATTCTTGTCTCTGGTCCTCTGACCTTTAACATGCCCTTGGGGTATTTATCTCTGATGTGAGATTCCCTTGTGTTCTACCGGGAAAATACAAACCGGTTGGGAAATTTAATTTCATGCAGTCAAGTTGGCATGGTAGCTTAGTGATTAGAGCAATTGTGCATGAAGCGGAAGATCCGTGGTTCAAATCCTGGCTATGGTATTGAATTTTTCAGTCCTGATCCTACCTCTCAAATATTGCCCACATAAGGCTTGTGTGACTAAAAACAACAGCAGTGAGTTGGTTAGCATGCAAAAATAATTACCGTATAAAGGTTATTTAAACCTGGGATATAAAGTACTTAATATTGTAAGTCCCCTAGGGGTATTTATCTCTGATGTGAAATTCCCTTTGTGGTCAATGGAAAATGCAAATCGGTTGGGGAATTTAATATTATGTTGGCAAGATGACCATAATAGCTTAGTGGTTAGAGCAGCTGCACATGAAGTGGAAGATCCATGGTTAAAATCCTGGCTATGGTATTGAATTTTTCAGTAGTGATCCTACCTCTCAAATTGCCCACACACAACTTGTCTGTTTAAAAACTCCAGTAGTAAGTTGGTTGGCATACAAAAATAACAATTACCTTTTAAACTTTTCTTCAATTTCTCACCAACATTGTGCATTACACTTGGAAATGTTGAACTTCATCACAGCCTGTATGTTATAGCATGGTTTGCCTTGCACAAAACCAGTAATTTGAAGTTCAAATCATAACTTTTTCTATCTCCTTTATTCAACTTAATGCAGTGAGGATGCTCTCCTTTCTATGCTATCTACAAGGAATTAAACACTAGCCAAAACTGAATTATTAATGCTACAGCATCAACCTAAATAATAATAATAGATCATGTCAGAACTAATCATCAAAGCTTAAGAAATTTCAGTTCATTCATGACTTAGAGCTTAGGTGCAGTGTCCATGTTGACTGCCACTGCTTGAGCCAGTTAGTCCTTCGTTGAAAATGAGTCTCTTTAAATGTTAGTATGCACACATAAGACAACTATAGTTTTTAAAAGCCATTTGAAGGTGAAAAACATTCTCTTGTATTCAAATCAACATGTAAATATTGAAGTGTGAGTTTAAATTAATTTTTGCTAGAGAAATTTAAGGATAGTCTATCTCTATAAACTTACTGACTTTTGAGTTTTGGAGTTTGTTTGCTGTTGATAGGTTCAAGAGGGTGCAAAAGACATAAAAGTAGGAACAGTTATAGCACTAATGGTTGGTGAAGGACAAGACTGGAAGTCAGCTAATGCACCTGTTCAAGCGATGTCATCAGGTGGATCATCATCAGGTGGATCTGACTCTCCGTCCACTCCTAAAGGAGGATCTGGTGGTAAGTATTTGGTCCATTAGCGAACTAATTAAATCATGCGTTTTTCTATTAAACTCCATAAATAAAATTCACATCACAATTGTGTGGAGAAACACTGTCAAGATATATTTCCCCAAATTATGAACCAACATCTATTTCCTGGATTTTGGAGTTATACTTGAATTAACGTAACTTGGGTATTCTGACAGTTCCCTCGGCGTGCATTACGGATGTGGTAGAGTAATGGCATGTCACCCTCTTGTCATGTCAAACCTGGTTGTCATGACAACAGAGCAATGTACCACTCCCTTACCATGTGCATAACGTACGCCGAGGGAACTGTTAGAATACCCAAGTTACGTTAATTCAAGCATAGATGTTCCATAAACTGGATACAGTTGTGAATATGTCATGCCATCTTTGAAGTGTATGACAAAACAGAACTAGCTGAAATACCCGCCATTACCTGTGGTTAAACGATTTGGTGCGGTTTTTTAATAATACAGAGGTGAAAATCAGTTCATGAGTTGTATGAACACAAAGCATCTAAAGAATGACTTTACTTAAGTTTTTGTTACATATGTGATAAAATAGAGGTTTAATTTTATCTCCTCTGTCAATCCTGAACCACTGCTAAAGAAGTTAAGTAATGCAATACAAGTTGAATGACCTTCCATTGAGGACCATCTAGCAGAAAAATGCAAAATGTTACGACATAAAAAACATGTTTGCTTTTTCTCTATCATTCCTAAATGAGGTAAGCAAATTTGATACTCTGTTGTGTGATTTCATATACTTATATAGGCTTGCTAAAGGCATCATGAAAGGAATTAAAGATAACAACCTCATTTTATTTCCCCAATAAATCATATGAAAGCTTCCCTAACTTGAGCTTGTCCAAGGAGCATACTCTCAGCCACAAAATATATTTCTGGCATTCTCCATGCTCTAGTTGTCATATGTCTGAATTTATGAAAAGAGAAATAAACATTTTAATTTAATTTAAAAGGTGAGTCAATTAATAACACTAAACAACACTTATATTTATAATAAAACGAGCAGAAAAGAAAAAATTACTAAAAGAAACTACAACTCCCACAGCAGCAGAAACAAAATGACATTAAAAAAATTCACATACTATCCTTTGATAAATTTAAAAAAGTGTTCAAGGAATACAACATTCAGCTAGCACCAGTAAACCATTACTCCATAGAAAACCTGCTGCTTTCAGACATCAAAGATGCTATTCCACCTAACAAAAAATCTGGCATATACCAAATTGAATGCAGTGATTGTAATGAAATATACATAGGAAAAATCGAAAGAAATTTAGAAATTAGATCCAAGGAACACATTAGGAACATCAAGAGTAAACAATTAGAAAAATCAGCAGTTGCCTTTACTTTTGGACAAAAAATCACGACATAAAGCCAGAACCAAAACTCCTCAAACACATAACCGGGAAACAAGAGCTGTCCACATGGGAACAAATCTTCATTTTAGAAAATAGAAACTGAGTATTTAATTTCGAAGGATATTTTCAGCAAGTTCCTTGAACCGTTACCAGAAGAAACACCAGAAGAAGCATCGCCATCCACGCCATGGAAACCCAGTTATTGTCTGGTTGATAATGGAGGAAAGTTAACCTCTGAAATGCGTTCCGGAAAATTATAAGTGTAAGTGTTGTTTGGTGTTATTAATTGACTCACCTTTTAAATTAAATTGAATATAACAACACTGTTTTCAAACTTCTAAGAAAGGAAGATATAAATAAACATTTGTTTTCTTTTTAAGTTCCAGCTCAAGAAATAAGGATGCCATCCCTATCACCCACAATGACAGAAGGAACTATAGTGAAATGGATGAAAAAAGAAGGTGATACCATTCAGCCTGGTGATGTACTTTGTGATATACAAACAGACAAAGCAGTGGTGTCATTTGAAACAGAAGAAGAAGGCATTTTAGCCAAAATCCTGGTATGACTTAACACTTTCTTATATTATTATAAATCTTCCTTTTTTCACATTAAAATAGGTTTTGAGTCAATTAATAACACTAAACAACACTCACTTTCCTTCATTATCAGCCGGACATTGACTGAACTTGTAGAGGCTGGTTTCTCCTGTAGACTAGACTGGCAGTGGTTTTAAGAACTTGCATAACAGATTGCTTTGTGGTATATCAAAATTGAAAACTCTGTCTTTGTTTTTCTTCATCTGGAAAAACAAAGACAGAGTTTTCAATTTTGATATACCAGATCTTCATACATGCAATACATTAAAGCCACATTTTACTCTGTTTTATTTATTCTCATAATGCACTTATTAGTACACATACAGGGTGGGAGGTACTCCTTCGGCTATACATTAACCAGGGATTCTATATGATGAGTGTAGCAAATTTATCCAATACAATTATTGTCAATAAAGAACTGTTTTGCTGAAAAAACAAATTCCAATTTGAATGAATTTAGTCGCAATTTAATTTTAATGTGACATTGCCAAATCTCACTTAGAAATTAAATTTTGCATGACATAACATTAAATTGTGACTAAATTCATCTGAATTAATGTAGAAATGCATTACAGCATTGTTCACATAATGTTTGCGCAGCAGTTAGTGAAATAATAAACCATTTATATCTATTTGTCAAGAAGCTAGATGGCTCCAAATATTTGACACAAATTACTTTTTTTTTTTCTCTGGCAAAATGGTTCTTTATTGACAATAATTATATTTCATCATGTAGAATCCTTGGTTAATATATGACCAAAGCAGTACCTTCCACTGCGTATAATAGGCAGACTTTAGAAAGGAAATATCCATAATTATACTTTGGAAAAAAACCATCATATATAGGGCCTTGTGCAATCTACTTAAAAACTATTTACTTGGAATTTTTTACTGTCTTAATTAATATTTTGTGTCTTTATTTGGCTGCTAGAGATTTTTAAAGTGGGGGCTAATGCTTAGTGGATAATTTTTTAAAGGAATGGTTAATACTGGTTAGCCTATCTCTAGTTTACACCTTTTGTTTCAGGTACATGAAAATCAACCAGGAATTCTTGTTGGTGCCGTGATAGCCCTTATGGTTGCTCCTGGAGAAGACTGGAAGAATGTTGAAGTACCATCAGGAGCCCTATCTCCAGCACCACCACAACCATCTGCACCACCATCTGCACCACCATCTGTACCACAGCCATCTGCACCACAGCCATCCATAAAGGCTGATACTTTACATGGGTAATTATTTTGACAGCTTTTTTAAAATAATGATCATATGTTAATATCTACAAGCATTTATTTTTAATTGGAAAGTTGAATGTTCCTTGACTTATAGCAAAATCTTTTAAAATTCCATAAAAACTTGCTATAAAGCAGCACAAGCAACAGATAAACAGTCTATCCCTGACAATAATCCCCGGTAATAATTATAATAATATAGTTGTAGTGGGTTAACTTGTCTCAAGGACCATAAAATTGGAAGGTCATTACCACTATGGAAATTGGGGGCAAGGGACACAAAACATATTGTGCTACCAGTCCACAACAGCGATAGTGTGGCAGCAATGGAAACACAAATGGCTATCCAGATTGGGAGTTGTGGTGTGACATGGGCATGGACGTGGGCATGGCCATGACGGTGGAAGGGTGGTGGACCGGCTACTTCGTATCACTTGACGTACTGGCAATGGCAAGGCATTCAACCTCAGGCTGCCTTGCACAATTTGCTTGTATGTAAACAATGGACAGTAGACTAAAAGGAATTGAAAGCTCTCACCAGGCTTCTAGTTGAATCATTGTGGCACATGTGCTTGGAAAGGTTGTGTGACATCACCCCCAGTACAAAAGGACATAAGACTGAGCAGTCAGTCAGAGTGAATTTGAGAGAGAGCTATTGGAATAAGTCGGTCAGCATATGTGTGTGGGTGTGGATGTGGGTGGGTGTGCGTGCGTTCACGCATGTATGTCAGTCATTCCAGAAGATATATCAGTGATCATGAGTCATGCAATGTTGTGGCTAAATGTATAAGTAAGGGAAAGTGAAGAAAGGCTGTGAAGGGACAGGGCAAGATTATGAGAACAGTTGTGAGTTGTGATAGCAAGAACGACTGTGGACTTGTTAACTATGAGAAGAAAACTGTGTATTTGTAGTAAAATCTTAGAGGACAATAAAGTGATAGAAGAGTAAATGGGATTGGATTTTTGTTGTCTTCATTACAATATCTAGCGGGCAGAAATACCAGAAGTCCATTGATACTTGCCTCTTCAATCCAGCACTGATTGGATGGAAGGAGTTGAAACTCTCCCACCTTCGCCATAACAATAGACACAGAGGGGGAGAGTACCTCAGTACCAAGTAAATTATTTTATATAAATTTTATGCTTTAACAATGTCTAGAGTTTTTGTGTAGAAGATGTATTATTTCTTATGGTTTACCAGTAATGCAAAAGTTATTCAGATTGAAAAACACCTTTCTGTTCTCAGAAAATTCAGTATGTACATTTCATTTATCATGAAAATATCTTAAACATATGGTAATTTAAAAAAAATTGTTATAGCAATTTTTAAAAAAATAAAATTTTTGAAAAATTTTCTATGTTAAGGTTAGCTTGGGATGGGGCATATATTTTAAAATCTTCCTATCACATCCTTGGAAGATACTGAAGTTAAATACCAAGTTTGATATTAACCAACTTCTTTGGTTCAGACACACATACAGATACCTTTTTCTAAAGATGACTTTTTTCAGGGAGTCTCGAAATATGTATTTCCACTGAAATCTCTGTTATAAAAGTATCATCATCACCACAACCACTGCCACCGCCACCATCACCAACTTTATTTCATACAGTTTATCATATGATTTTGGAGATGTAAGATACAATTACATATTTACAGATTGGTTTAGTTTGTCAGATTTCCTTCAAATTGTACAAACTTTTATTTATCAGATGCATCCTCAACTTCCTTTCAAATTGCTTTCAGAAACTTCAGTTGCAGATTTAATTTCTAGCAGTAGTTTGTTATAAAGCATGATTCTGGAAATATATACATTTTCAGAAACCAGAATACTTGTTTTGAGACTCCCTGAATTAAAAAAAGTATTTTTTAGCAAAAGGGTGCATGTCTATCTGCAAAAACCATAACTCAAACACAAGAAGTTGGTTAAATATTGTAACAAAGACAGCAAAATTTTGATCACTTTATTGTCCTCTAAATTTTACTACGAATGCACAATTTCTTTCTCGTTGCTGATACAGGGTTCACAATTGTTCTTCCGATAAACTTTCTCAGTCTTTCAATGTCTTTTTCCAGTTTCTCTGTCCCTTATATCTTGACTATTATGATACAGTCACTCATCGACATATACATACTCACTGACAGGCCGGCCAACTCACTCTCGTAACCAAAAACTAACTGTACATGACAATTATTATTTATTTATGCCAACAAACTCACTGTTGGTGTTTTTAAACACACAAGCCGTGTGTGAGCAATGTTTGAGAGGTAGAACTGGAACTGAAAAATTCAATGCCACAGCTGGGATTTGAACAAGACAACGTACACAACTAAACTCATGACTACAACTCTTATCACTAACTACTACTGAACTCTAAGCTAACTTGAATTGACACCAAACTGCTCTGCTGTGACTGTACTATTTATACTGGAGTCAGCATCACATGACCTCCGAGTTCTTTCATGCACATGTGTGCGATGACTCAGCAGAACTGCCAGGAAGCTTCTGGACACTACTGGTGTTATCATGCTTTTTGATCATACACAATCACTAGTAGTTCTGTAGCCTGAGACCTTTCTTTTGTGTTTTACCACCATTATTATGATCTCGTACACATACAGCCAGTTGCCGTATCCAAGGTCACACTCCTCCCCTTCTCGTCCATATATTACTGTACATGTCACAATATCATACTTGGTATTTAAGTTCAGCATCTTTCAAGGAAGCAACATTAAGATTTTTGTTAAAATACCACATGTTTAAGATGTTTGCATGACAAATTAAAGTTAATGTCAATTTTTTCTCAAATAGCCTGTGAAGTCCTCTTCATTCTGAAGTTATACACCATAAGAGGTAGATAAGAGCTTAGCATACAAAAAATGTGTGTGTGACTAATGCTCAGGAACTGACAATGAAGTTATTCTCCTTGTAGTTTCCCAGTATTTGGCGACAATGTCAGGATACATCTTCAAAGCTGGGCATGATTCTACATGTTCCATATTCATTTCTTCTCAGGTACACAGTAGGCAGTTTGGTGGGTTGAAGAAGAAGAAAAAAAAATTTAGATCTCATTAAAATATGCAACTTAGTGTCAAATGAACCTTTTTGTCATTTGAGTTCTCAAATATTTAACACTTTTTCTTTCTTTTTACCTCATGGTCATTATATACCAATCTGCTTTTATAAGATTTCACTATTGCTTAAGCCTACATTGTTCCCCTTTAACATACAACAAAATGTGTAACAAAACCATTTCTGCAAATGTTTAACTCAATTATAGGGGAATCTGTTAAATGGTAGCTCCCAAAGGCTTAACATGGCCAAAATTACAGCAAATTGAAATACCAATCTTGCAATAGGATTTACTAGCATCAAACTAGTTTGTAAAACCTACTTTGCAAATGCTGTGAAATAACACTCTCCAGGTTAAATACAGCTGCATTTACTAATATAAACTGTGTTTTAAAACAGACAATGAAGTGTGAAACACTTAATTTAGGCACTAAAACAATACCATATACTTATATGCACACGTAGGACACGACATCTGCACATTCATTTAAACCGAATAGTTTACCTCCTGCACGATAAGACGTCTATCGTCAACTTAAGAACTACAATAACACCAAGTACAGCCGTATCTATACCTGGAGTGTCTTCTAGGGACAGGTGCTGGTATTGATGTCAACTGAACAGACGGAATGTCACCAAAATTAACCAGAGAGTAGGTACTGTAATGGGTTAAATGTGTCACAGTTGGTTTTTGGTGAAATCTAACAGCTCGTGTTCTCTATAACATGAAGCAGACAGAAAAATAGTCTTTTGTAAGAATGGTTTGTTGTACGGATAGAGTATGTTAAATGAGTGCAACTTGTCTAATTTTTTAAGGTAGAAATGTTGGAAGTACATATATGCAGTTGAACCTGATTTATGTGTAAATCAGGGGAAGAGGGAAGATTGCTTGTAACTCACAATTACTTACAAATGAGTGATAATACAGAATTTATTTTTATTAAAAAAATAAATAATACGTGAACCTGCGTATGTAAAATTTTACAGACAGCAAAGATATGTTCAAAGACAATATTATTTTGAACTGGTCCTGCTTTAAAGAAATCAGTTAATTCGACTTGTGTCACTTTTCTTGCATTAAGTGCATACCTATAATTTTGTTACTGATGACTACAAAGCGTGGTATAAACAATTCCTAGGTCTCAAGCAATTTCGATATTGGTTTTCTATGGATTAAGTTCCACCTGTTGGTGAATTTTACTTTCTGATCTGGTGCATAACATTCCCTTTTTCTGTTCTCTGTGGCTGATAAAAGCAATTTAGTGCTGAAAGGCAAAACTGCTGTTAATCAATAAACACTAGATACTGAACATTTTTATCTTTACTCATTCGTTGCTGTGACATTGTCACGCTGAAAGCCACCAGCTGTACCAGCAAATGTCTTTGTCTTTTCTTTTCTTAGCCAAAAGCTGTCAGCTCAGTTTGCATCTTTGTCACAAGAGATAAGGAAAATATGCCTCTAATTTCTTTTAAGTTAGCATATGCCATATGCTCATTATAATTATATAAAACTCAGTTCTATTTCACTGAAATTTAATATGTATAACAGCAAATTATGTATAAATGCATTACAATTAAATAAAGTTCTATTAATACGTTTCTAAATTACATTTTGCTGAGACCTACAAAAATTTACATATTTCTAAATACGAATTACTTAGAACTGGGTTACATATCAAGTAGGTTCAACTGTATACTAGTTTTTATTAGATAACATAATATAGTCCTTTCTCCTTGTTTTAGAAACTTTGGACCAGCCACTCGTGTTTTATTAGAACTTCATCAAATCCAGCCAGACCAAGTACCATCAAGTGGACGAAAAGGCAGACTTCTTAAAGAAGATGTCCAAAAATATATTGCGGCTAACAACCTTAAACCAAAGCCACCAAAATCAGGTGATTATTTTTTATAGACAAGCACTTTCGCTGTCTTATAAAATATCATTCTTGCACTCTGCAGAGGATGCTCCAACAACGATGTTTTGCTTTTTATTTCATATTGAAAATTTGTAAGTAAAAATACCATATTTGGTTTGTAGTTGAAATATGTAGATTTTAAGATAACTTATTTTAAATGTTTGTGTTTTAATGTTTTTCAGCTCCTCCGCCAATTGCAGGGAAAGCAGCACAGAAACTGGAAGTAACAATAGCACCTCCTACATCAAAGGCAGTTGCAGTAAAAGGCAATGCATACGTTGATCAACCGCTTACAGGAATGAGGAAAACAATCGCAAAAAGACTCACAGAATCAAAGGTTTGTAGATATAAAATAAATTTGCACTCCACTTATGATAGTTGAAAAATTCAAGAACATTTTCAAAGAATAAATGCACAGTTTTGGTATTAAATAATTGCTTGATGAAAAATGTATTAAACCTTTTTTTCTTTCTTTAAGTTAACATCCTTCATCTGGGCAGGTCTCATCAGACAATGAATGAAATGGGTGCAGTGATGCTCAAAGGAGTCTGGGGTCTTAAGTGTGCCCCAACATTTGTCTTTTCAGGATAAGGGAAAATTATCATTCTGGTTACTTGCCTTAACTCGGAACCTTGTGAATTTGAGGCAGACATGCTACCTCATACCATACAAACTTGCACTTTCACTCCAAAAACATGCTCTTTTCAAAATGCAATGGCTTCAATAAATTCTATATTTGTAAACAACAAATAAAAGAAAAAAAGAGTAAAATATATTTTCAGATTACTTATTAATATTTGTTTTGAAACATGTAATGGTGAAGTTTTTTATAACATATTAAGAATGGCATGGTCAACTTTTTACAAATTTCACTTCATTTTGGAAAATTAAGTCTGGTTTACAATCACCTGAGAACAGAAACTGGAATGAAAACCAGAATGGAAAGCAAAACATTCTGCAGAATTTTAGTTCATAATAGATCTTTTGTTATTTTTTGAAGCAAGAGCCAGTTTTGTTTTCACTAGAAGAATAAATGCTCAGTGAATCTAAGGAAGTTCTGATCCACATTTGCCAGAATTCCTTTCGGTTTGATTTTCCTAACTTTTGAGTTATGCACAATATGAATCTAATATATGAAGGAACGAAAAAGTTAAAACAGGTCTAAAACTTCTTTCCTATTCCAGGCACTCAGTAAAATTTTCTACCAATTGTGAATTGTAGTACATGTAATTCATATTCTTCATTCTTGCTTGGGTTTTCATAAGCAGTTGCTGCAAAACCAGCCTTTAGACTATACTTCATAACCATTGGCCCACCATAAGCTGTTGACCTTTTGTTTGGTGGACCAGTGGACACTAGAATTGTAGATGTTTGTTGGAAAATATATAAAAAAGTCTGAACAGGTTTCACAACTGAAATATCAAATGCTTAATATCAAAATACATCAGAAAATTGAATTAGAGAAGCTATTTGTCATAAAGATTGGAAGCAAAAAATAGTTAACTAGAGTTAGATATAAGATTTGCAAATCAAGCATTACTGATACTAATATTAATTGATGGAATTACAGCCCTGACTTCATAATAGCTGTGCTCCACTTCAAACACGTATACCAACTTAATTTTCATACCTTGCTAATTTTGTGATTTTGGATGGCTTGGAATTTTGAAATAGATTTCAGCATGAAGGATTTGATACTCATCTGAAAAGTAGTATTACATTATAATGCAATTTAGCTGTCAATATTTATTTTCACAGACAACAATACCACATGCCTATGGTTCTATAGAGGCCAAGATGAACAAACTTATAACTTTAAGGAGACAGTGCAAAGAACAAGGAATCCACCTGTCTGTCAACGACTTTGTAGTAAAGGCTGTGGCAATGGCACTGCAACATGTTCCTCAAGTTAATGCTCTCTATCAAGGAGATAAGGTAAAAGTTCTATTACTTCAAGTGCTGTGTAATTTTAACTTTCTTTGCTCCATGGTACAAATAAAGAGAGGGGAATGCAACAGTATAACCAAAAATCGATGTCTTTCAATACTTTTGGTTGGAGCATTCAATGTCATTCTGGCAGGTTGTCACAGTAGCTTGGTGGTTAGAGCGCCCACCTAGTGATCAGAGGGTCAGTGATTTAAATCCCAGCTGTGGCATTGAATTTTTCAGTTCTGATTCCACCTCTCAATCAGTTAGGTATTTAATAGGTTTTAAGTAATTCGTTAGTTTATAGTAAAGCATTACAAGCAGATATTTTATGACTGATGTACAAATTAGCAAAAGTACATAGTGCAGAGGTTAGCTAAGAACAATACATTTCTAAATTTTGTGAACAATGGGAAGGCGAAAGGAAAGTTTTCATATTAAGAAATGACCAAGCAAACTTAAAATTCTTGAAAATTGCTGCTGAGGCCAAGAAGAAAGCAGCAGAGGATCCCATATAATTATGGTGCTGGGGAATTTAAAGTTTATTGGATTTAGGTAAAGTACAAAAATATATTGTTAAAATCTATTTTTCTCAATTCTTTTTTTTTTCAGCACTTTTCACTATTCATGTTCTTTGTACCCTAATTTATAACTTTTAGCCTGAAAATTTCAGGAGAGCTTTAGTGATTAAGGTATTAAAATTTGTTGTGCACTGGTTAAAAAATATTAAATAATTGAGCTGATTAAATATTTTTCATAACTCATCTAAAAAAATTGAAAATATCAATAAATTGTATACAAAACATTTTTTGCCTTAAACTAATTAAACCTAAGCAATGACTCTATGACAATTTCTTTATATCTGTATACTGAGCTCAAATTAAAAATTTAGGAGAAATTCAATAAACTGTAGGGTCCAAGGGTCATTTCATATCATATCAAAAGGTAATTCATTATTAATAAATATATTAATAATTTAAAAACGGTTTGATAGAACATTGAAATTTTGGGTGTACTATTTCTTTTATTGTCTGAGAGTGTGGAAAAAAATTCAAAGCAATCAGAAGTGTGGAATTTTTAATTTTCATAGATACATTGCCTTAACGACAGCCTCATCTCAGTAGGTTTAATAATAAATGAAAGTTTCACTCGAATGAGCATTTAATTCATTGTTCTGTTTTCTTCTATGGGTTCATTTAGGGAGCGTGTCCTTTTTTCGCACTTGCTGTAGTGGTAGTTTGCACTTTTTTTCACATTGCATACACATTGATTGTTTGCTTGCTTGGTGAAATTTCTTGGTTGTACACAGTAGATGGTGAAATCTGTGTATTGTTAGACCTACTATGACATGTCTCTGGTTGGTTGCTTTCTATCCATTGTATGTTTATCATGGCATTTGTTCTGAAGAGTTTGATGTTGATCTCCTTTTGCTTCTGCTTCTTTCTTGCTATTACTTCTCTGTAAGCTTCTGTGTTTGGTAGCAAAATTTTGTTCCTTATATCTCCCAGGAAGTAGGTTTCCTGGATGATTTCATACGCCATTCTGTTTGGTGCATATTTACTAGTTCCTAGTGCTCTTTTTAAGTAATCTTGCTTTCACAGATTCAATTTTCTCCATGTCGCTGGTTTTTAATTTCTCCCAGTAGAGTTCTGTCCCATATGTAATGACTGCGCTGTTGTCATTAAGAACAATTTCATCAGTTTCTAATTTCAGTGTGATGTTTTTGGTGTTATACATTGATTTTATGGCAGCTGCTGATTTTTCTTGTATGTGGATTTTGAATGAAGTTGCTGTTTATTTTTTAAAAGGTGAGTTAATAACACTGAACAACACTTACAAAATATTTTTCCGGGATGCGTTTCAAAGGTTAACTTTCCTCCATTATCAACCAGACAATAACTGGAAACCCAACGAACTGGTTTGAGAATTTAATGCCATTCTGGCAGTTTGTCACAATAGCTCAGTGGTTAGAGCGTCCGCCCAGTAAGCGGAAGGTCTGTGGTTCAAATCCCAGTTGTGGCATTGAATTTTTAAGTTCCAGTTCTACCTCTCACACCAACAGTAAGTTTGTTGGCATAAATAAATAATAGTTACCATCTGAAGGTTATTTAATCCCGGGACATAAATACTTACAATAGTAAGTCACCATTGGGGTAATTTGTCTCTGATGTGAGACTGCCTTTGTGGTTTGCCAGGAGAAATACGAACTGGTTTGAGTATTCCATGCCATTCTGGCAGATTGTCACAGTAGCTCAATGGTTAGAGCACCCGCCTGGTAAGTGGAAGGTCTGTGGTTCAAGTCCTGGCTGTGGCATTGAATTTTTAAGTTTCAATATTTTATTGTTGTGTATGATAGGTGTGCTATTGTTTTCTTTCCTGTCCTTGACATTTTTATGAACTTATGGGCTTTGTTACCATCTGTCCTATATTCCATTTTTTTTTTAAGAAATTATTAAAATGATTCTTTTTAGCTGCATTAATTTCTTTTTTTAGTGAGACATTTCTTTATATGTATCAGATATATACACACAGAAAATGTAGATCTCGTTAAAACATACAATTTATGTCCAAATGCATTTTTTGTATATTGAACCATTTCTGAGATATTCCTTGTTGTTTGTATGAGTTCTGCAATACTTATACTTTTCTCAAATGGAAGGTCATTATTCACTTTTTTTATCTTTGGCTGTGCAAAGAAAACAGAATTTGAAAGCTTTATAAGATTTAACTATCACTCAAAGCCTACTGTATTCCCATATTCCACTTGCACCTTCAAGAAAATTAGCAATAAGGTAATTTCTGCAAATGTTTATCCCAACTAACATGAAGATAGAGGAATAAGAGTTTGCAAGAATAGGCAAAAGAGTAGAGAAAGTCATATGAATGCAACAAATCAGATTGTTTAACATCTGTTGCATTTTTAAGACCTCAATCTAGGATATTTTTCCTTCTTTTCCTTAGCACATAAGGTGTATGGCTAAGAAAGGCAACAAAGTGACCATAAAGACATATGTTCTTATGTTGTTACAGGTGGTATACTCAAGTAATATAGACATTTCTGTGGCAGTTGCCACAGACATGGGGCTCTTAACACCCATTATAAAAGCAGCTGATGCAAAATCACTCCAGCTTATATCAAAAGATGTGCATGCGTTGGCCAAGAAAGCAAGGCTGGGAAAACTGCAACCCAAGGAATTTCAAGGAGGAACATTCACGTGAGTAATATTTTTCCAGGATTTCTTAAACCCTCCAGAAAAATAAACAAATGATAACAGATTATTCTTTTCAGGGTTTCCAACCTTGGTATGTTTGGAGTAAAGGAGTTCATTGCTATAATCAATCCTCCACAGTGTGCTATACTTGCTGTTGGTACATCCCGCATTGTTCTGGGTGAGCATTAATTATTTATATCTTCTAGGATTATAAAGAGAACATTTCTGTATATAGGGTAATCTTGAAAACTAATTTTCCAAATTCTTTGCTAATGAAAAACACTTCTTCCTGATGGATGTAAACTGTCACACAATTTTATTCAATTCCTAAATTACTAAAAAGGATTTACAAGACCAGGATATTAGAACACAAATTTGTTAGTTATGAAAGAACATATTTGCAAAGATGACTTTGACTAATAATAAATACTGGAAATTGATGACAGTGTTGTTGGAATCACATTAAACATGGATATCCATATTTAATGTGACTTTGTTTATTGAGATCCCTTGGTGTATAAAGTGGCTATTATCAGAAAACATATACATATAATTTTCTAATGTCTTTGTGATCTGTCAAGAATAGTCATTATTGCAAATTGGTAAAATGGCTAGCACAGTAGAACCCCATTAACTCTACTTCCTATAACCCGAATTTCCATGTAACTAAGTGACTTTTTTACTTTAATGTTTTTTATCTTTTATCATTAAACCTGACTAACAACTGTACCAACAGTAAGTTTGTTGGCATAAATAAATAAATTGACTGTAATAATTTGTATAATCCACTGGGCTGTCTAAACAGCATAGGTAAATTTTAATTAGTGTATGTATACAATCTATCGCATTCTCCCTCACAGTAACAAAAGGGCTGGCCTTCGATGTATAGTCAGAACATAAGCAGCCAGTGGACCATTGTCACCAAATCAAAAGCTTGCTGCTAGTAATGTGGATACTTGGTACAAACACTTGTTTAAAAGATTTGAAGGTTTATTGCTTTACCCAGTACATACGAGGTAAGCTAAACGTTCAGTTGCATATTTCTAGTTACAATACCAATTCTCAGATTTCAGGCTTACTGTTTTCTGTTCCCTATATTGTGCTAAAACATGCATTTATGTTGTTGTTAGCTAATGCTGGATTTCTGACAATGAAGTCATTAATCCTCTTGCTCTCCAATATTTTTCACAGAAGGATGGGGCACTAGAAGTGGCTGGGCATATTTGAAGGTGGTCTCGATTCATTTCCTCTTGCAGATCACATAGAGGACAGAGTGGTGAAGAATATATCCCAATTCTGTTTAAATGTTTTGCCAGACAATCATGTCCTGTAATCAACCTGAAGGTTGCAACTGCTGTTTTTCGAGGATACTCAGGAATCACTGTTTGAATGTTTGGTAGTTCCCATCTTTTATTCTTTGATTTTTCATAGTAATATTTTGCAATAATTTTTTTGAATTCAGAGTTGACTAATCTTTTAGCTGCATAAAATGGTAGATTAACTATAGATTTTTGTACACCGCTGGTACCCTTTTTTTGCAAGAAAATCAGCTTTCTCATTACCACTCAGTCCACAGTGAGCCGGTATCCATTGGAAGACTAGGTGTTTTTGAAGTGCTGTTAGATGGCTAAGCATCTTCCATTCTATAATAGTTTGGTTTTTTGGTGACAACTTGGAAGTAATTGCTATAATTGCTGCCCTGGAATCTGAGAGAATAACTGCTTGCTGAAAATATGAAATTCTGTACAAAAGATTTTGTAGGGCCATTCGAATTGCTTCAATTTCTCCATCAAAGTTTGTAGTTCCATAACTTAAAGATTTGTAGTAGGAAAAGAGGTGACATGTGACTCCAGCACCTGCTCCATCTTGGTTTGATATCAATGATCCATCAGTATAAATATGGAGCCACTCATGTTCTGGAAATCTAGTATGGATTGTGTCTAATGGCAATAATTTTAGAACACTAGTTGGAGTATCACTTTTTTTAACTTCTTCTGTGAGGTGTAAATAATATGTGATGTCTAATGTATGTGTTGGATTGACTTTAGATATGAAGTTTTCCTTTGAATTAGGAAGGTGTACATCCTTCTTGATGTCTTGAATTTTGGAAAGAAAGCTCTCCTGAGTCTTTAGTGTATGTGTAAAATTTCTCTTGTGCCATGTATTGAATGGGAGTCTGATCAACTTTTCGTGTTGAATAAGAGCCGCTTTTTCTATTTCATATTCAATGGGGTATTGGTTGGTTAGTATTTCCATAGCTGCTATTGGTGTGGTTTTGATAGCACCTGTAATTAATCTGAGATTTTGGTTTTGAAAGATTTGAATTTTTTTTGTGTTTGCTGTTACAAGAACTTCGCTGCAGTAAGTAAATGATGGTTTTATATATACATTGTATGTTGTGTTAAGCGTTGCTCTGGAACATCCCCACTTCATTCCTGTTAAGACGTTTTAACAGTGAAAGGTGCCTCTCTGCTCTTTGTATTACATTTTCTATTTGTTTGGTATCAAATGTAACTCCTAAATACTTTGCTTCCTTTGTTTCTGGTAATTGTTGACCCTCAAAATTTAGTTTTATTTTTAGTGGTTTTTTTCTTAGTGAAAAGATTTGGTAGTTTGATTTTGTTGTATCAACAGTCATTAAATTTTCTTTGGTCCACTTTTGTAGGTTGTTTAAGGATTGTTGCATGTTTTTTTCTAGTTCTGTACTTTTGCTTTTTGGTTTTGAAGTCCACATTACTAAGTCATCAGCAAATAGTGCACACTTCACGCCTGATTCTTGTATTTGTTGTGGTAGATCATTAATAAATATATTAAAAAGTGTAGTGCTGAGCACTGCACCTTGTGATAAGCCACGGTGTACTTGTTTATATTTAGATATATTTCTTCCATATCTGGTTGCAATAAAGTGTTGTGTTAGGAAATGACATAGCCATGAAAACATTGGACCTTGTATCCCTATTTTTTTTACTTTCTTTAGTAGTTTTGTTCTGCATATAGAATCATATGCACTTTACATGCATTTATGTAATTTGCAGTATTATGTTATGAATTGCAAATAATAGACCTCTTATTCCATAAAACTCAACACTTCAGTTACTTGACACACTTTCAGTCCACATTAGGTCAAGTTATTGGGATTCTAAGCCTAGATGTTCATAATTTAGAAACTGACAAAAATAAGACAGATCTGCTTAAAATGGTACAATATGTATCTAAAGCTAATGGTCAAAACCTAAGTTATACTGTAATTTCTTCTGTCTGCTGTAATCGAGTTTATTACCAGTGTGTGATATAATAGGGACAGCTTATTGAGATACCCCAAAAAACAACCTTGACGTTTCCCCCATTATGGTGCAGTCTGGTTATATTTGGTGATATTCCATCCATTAGGTTGTCTTAGTGCCGCCAACTGTTCATGACATATAACCATGATAAAGTTACGGCCATAGCTGGTGTTATTGCATCTGTTACTTTGCCACAGAAGTCATTGTTTATGAACGCGTTGCAGAAAGGCCAACCGATAGATTTTAAAACAAGATTCTAGTTTAGACACCGTATTAATTAATGAATCTGTGGATGTACTGCTCATGTTTGCGTGATTTTGTGTTGAATTCTTTTAGAGCAATATATGCAGTTATATTTACTGCTGTTATCTGTGTGTTCGCTACACTGTAATGCATTAAATGATATTAAGATGATTTCATCCAAAAGTGTTATTGCAGAACAAGATTTGCCAAAGGTTAGTACATTCTTTGTTGTGTGGTAACGATGTTCAAGCATTTTTATCGTTTGAAAGTATGTTACTTTAACCCCATGATATTTGAGGTTAGAAATGCCTTTATTATGCACATTGACAGGACTGCTTTTTGGAATTCTTTCGTCAGCTGTTTAGTGTAATTTTGGCCATCTTGAACTCTTGGGGACTGCTGATAAACTGCATCCACCATATGCCATACATTGATGACTTAAATCAGAACGAATAATGAATTTAGTCTCCAAGGGATTCATATCATCATGAATCATCACGTTGAATGCATTATCTTATGTGCTTTCAAGTTGTTTGCACCATTTTTTCCAAAACTACAGGTGTGATTGCACTGAGACATCCTGCATCGGTTCTCTAGTGACACATGACAACCTTCATCTTGATAATACCCCACTAGTGAGTTATCACTAGTCTGGTGAGGGCTGCATGGAGGCCATGGGAGTGGTGTTGACCCATAGTCAATCCAGTATGCAGGAGATTTATCCTTCAATATATGCAAACAGTAAGAGGTTGAAGTGTACTGAAGCTCTTCCAGTATGGGGGATGAGCAAGTTTTCAGTATCCATGATTATTATAAAATATTTGCAGGCCCATAACAAATATGCCCAAAGAACTACTCTCATGTCATTCCTGTCCACATCATAAAATCTGGAGATTGTGTTCAAGGCCAAAGTGGAGGCTTTTGCTTGATCCAAAAAGTCACATTCCTTTTTGTGTGCTGTATTACATGGCACTCATCTGTGATATTACCTTGGACCTTGATGTGTCAATTTGGAACTTTGCTAGAAGAGCATGTCAAGATAGTAGTTCATATCTGCATCAGATACCTCACTGATGATGGGATGATATAGTCCGACATTTTGTGCGTCACCTGTATTTTTGCCATTTTAAAATGCTACCATTATGCATTTTTTATCCAATAACATTCAAATTTTCAGCTGATGTTCTTTGAAGGTTTACAAAGACATCTAAAGAGTATTTTCATAAATAACAAATGTAGTTTTGAATTTGATTGTGTGATTATCAATTTTTAAAAAGTTAAAACTGCTACACACTACTATATTCTTTTCAGGAAAAGTTTTAATATTTCAAAAAATTTCATCTTTAGTAATAAAAAACTATATTTAAGGAATAAAATGCAAATATCCAAGTTTAAATCATATGGAGCATTTCACATGAGGTAGTATTTTTTAAAACTTATTTTCATGAGTTGGTTTATAGATCAGTGAAAATTAATTTTAAGCAATGATTATGCTGGATAAATTATAAAAATTTTAGCTAAACTGGTTGAAATTTGTAGAAATTAGCAATTTGGTACAGAGTACCCTTAAACATGAAAGGTAATCTCCAACATATTTCAAATGTGGCACATTAATATGCAGATGAGTCAGTATTTCCATGTACTTACTTCTTGTGCATACTAACAAAATTTGCAACTTTCTTAATATTCTTTGAATGTGTGGGGGTAAATTAGGATTTTAAATAGGAAACTTATGTATGCGGAAATAGTTGGTTGTGTTTCTAGCACCAATAAGAGAAGACTAGCATGTGCTATTGTTACATATGGAGTAAACTAATGGGAAACTGGCTGTAATTTCAATTTCTGCCTATTATCATTATTATCATCTTTTTATCTTTTTTAGATGAGGAGTTAAAAAAGGCAATTAAAATGAAGATGACTTTATCATATGATCGCCGAGCGATAGATGAAGTCCTGGCAGCACAGTTTCTGTTTGCCATTAAACGCCTGCTGGAAGATCCAGTGTCCATGCTTACAGGACTAAGTGAGGTTGAAGAGACTGCTTTGGAAGAATTGTAGTTACCATCAGGATTCACAAAGTGAAAGTAAATGCTGTAGAAACAATAAGCAGCAAGCGTTTGGGGATAGCGGTGATCCATGCCTCTGTTGCAGTGTGGGCAAACACACTATTGCATTTCTCCTGATATTAGACCTTCTAGTCTTAACCAAAACCAGATTTTTTTATATGTGAATGCGGTAGTGTTATGCTATAATGCTCAAAGTGGAGTATAGAGATGTATGTTGTGAAATCTCTGTGCTTTTAATGGACTTGAACCTGTTAAAGATTTATCGAATGTAACATATTGTATAATAAAAGTTTTAATGAATAATAAATGTTATTTATTGATTATTTGCTTGTATTATTATTTCACCTTTGAATACCATTCCTTGTTCTTAAGTGGGTATATTGTACAATAAAGGTTTAATAAAAAATTTTGCATGTGAAGGATATTTTGCAGAGGGATGATTTTCTTGAAGCATGCATAGATGACGCCAAACTTTACCAAGTGTAGTATTGATTCAGTTTTTCATTTTTGAGTTAATTACACAAATTGCATACACAGACATTTTTCTCAAGATTGCCTGCTTTTTTTTTTTTATTCATGGGACCCCAAAACATATTTCCAGTGAAATCTCAATACCAAATTTTTTGGAATGGAATACATCACTCCTCACTGTAAATGATTTTTTTTTGTTAATGTCCTCCAACATGTCATATTAGATGGTGAATGGCTGAAATGATGCTCAAATGAGCCCGAGGTCCATAGAGCTTTAAGTTACGCGACATTCATCTTCTCAGGATAAGGGAAAACTTCGGAAAGAAACCTTATCCAGATAACTTACTCTAAATGAGATTCGAGCTCGCAACCTCTTGGACATGAGGCACACATGCCAACCATCACGCTACAGAGGCAAGCAATGATGATGATGGTGGTGGTGATGGTGATGATTTTGTATATTAAGACATCACATGTTTTGAACTTGGTTGCTGTTCAGGTTGACTAACCATCTTATGTTACAAACTATTCATTATATATTAATGATATTCAACTTCTCAGTTTTGAGTAATGCTGTTCAAAGACATGCACACAGATTCTTTTCTAAAAAATCTAATGTGTTGCACTCACATGACTTTCTCTACTCTTGTACTAACCATTCTTACAAACTCTTATTCCTATATTTTCTTTGTTACTTAAGAAAAAAATTTGTACAAATTATCTTATTGGTTATTTTCTTGTAGGTGCAAAGGGAATGTTAGAATACAGTAGGCTTTGTGCGATAGTCAAGTGTTTTAAAGCTTTGAGATTCTTGTTGTCTTTGCACACTTAACATATAAAAAAATGAACGATGATCTATTTCACGAAAATTAAGTTTTCTGAAACTCACACACATAACAAGGAATATCTCCGAAATGGTTCACCCTACAAGAAAATTTATTTAGACATAAATTGTGTATTTTAGCAAGATCTACATTGTTTGTATAGTATGATTTGGTCTATCTCTTAACGGTTTACCAGTTATGCAAAAGTCGTCCAGAGTAAATACGACTACAGGGGCTATAGCCAGAAGATTCAAGATATACATTTCATTTGTCATAAAAATATCTCAAACATATGACATGTTAATCAAAATCGTTAGAGCCATTTTCAAGAAAATCAAAATATTCAAAAAATTTTCCATGTAAAAGGTAGTTTAGGGTGGGGCTATTTTCTTCAAAATCTTTGTGTCGCATCCTTGAAAGACATTAAACTTAAATACTAACATTGGTTTTTAACCGACTTTTCATTTTTGAGTTATACTGTTAACAGACTGACACACAAGGAACTTTTTCTAAAAATGCTTTTTTTTTGGATTCAGGGGGCCTCAAAACATATATTTCCGTGAAATCTCGACATCGAATTTTTGGGTGGAATGCAATACTCACCCTACTTACCAGTAGAGAAAGTAAAAATACTGGGCTTAACTGTGAAGTTTGGTTTTCATTCATTTCTCTTTTTTGAGTTGTTCAAAGACACAAAAAGACATGTTTACTAAAAATGTCACTTTTAGTTCAGGAGACATGTATATCTCTTGAAATGTTAACCCAGATATTTGGATGGAAGACATTACTTCTAGCTATCGTAAGTAAATGGTAGCAGAGAAACCAAAATGTTTTGTACTTGAAATCAGCCTTTGTTGCATTTTGTTGCAGATATAAAAAGAATACAGTAAGCTAAACCAATAGTCAAATCTTTTCAGTTGCTATTTGATGGCTTTGAGATTGTTTTTCTTTGCATGAAGGCAAAAGAGAGAGAATAGCAATGTGTAGTTGAGAAAAATATTAAGCATTTGAAGATTTAAACCAATTAATAAAGAATATCTTGAAAATCGTTAATGCCACAAAAAATTTAATTTGACAAACTGCTTGCTTTAACAATATCTACATTTTTGGTGCAGTAAGAACTTATCTACCTCTTACAGTTTAACATGTATACAAAATAAATTCAGAATAAAAAGAACTTCAAAGGCTATTCCTGGAAAACTCAAGAACATTTTATCAAAAATAGCTCAAACATGTATTTTAATCAAAATTGTTAGCTATTTTTAAGAAAATAAAAAGAGTAAAGGGTAGTTTGGGGTTGGGCTGATTTTCTTCCAAATCTTCATGTCCTATCCTTGGAAGGTCCTGAGTTTAAATACATTTCATGTTTAACTGACTTTGTTTTACTGTATCCACCCACCCACACCCATCCCCGCACGCACATACACAATCCTCAAAATAATTAAATAATTCACAAAATTGAGCCATTTTTTAAGAAAATAAACAATTTTTCTTAAAAAGGATAATTTGTGGTAGGGCAATTCTCTTCAAATCTTTTGTTTCACTCTTGGAAGACGTTGATATTTATCTGACTTTTCACTTTACATTTAAGCTGTTCACACACACGTATGCACACACACACACACACACACACTTTTCTTTCTTCTTGACACGACGTCAAAGTGTGTGTTTCTGGTTAAATTTTATATCGAATTTTTAGTTGAAACACAACTTCCTCTACCAATTATAGCAAGGTGCTAGAGAAAATAAAATAAACTGAACAAGAATGTGTAACTGATATCCAATATACCAATGACATCACTGTTCTTAAAGTAAACCGAAAACAATCAATCATCTCAAACTCTCTGATGGGATTAAAGTAAACCAGAAACAATCAATCATCTCAAACTCTCTGATGGGATTCAGTAGAACATTTGTAGAAACAATTGCCCATTTTAAGATTTATTGTCCTATATAAAAGTATCCATGAAATGCCACCAACTGAAAAACAAAACGAAAAGAAAGGCCAGGATGCACTTTAATCCTTAAAAGAAATCCTGAGCAACACATTTTTACTTTCTCTACTGGTAAGTAGGGGAAGTATTGTATTCCACTCAAAAATTCAATGTCGAGATTTCACCGGAAATATGTTTTGAGGCCTCCTGAATCCAAAAAAAGCATTTTTAGAAAAAGGTCTGTGTGTCAGTCTGTGGACAGCATAACTCAAAAACGAAAATTAGGTTAAAAACCAAAGTTGGTATTTAAGTTTAATGTCATTCAAGGATGTGACACGAAGATTTTGAAGAAAATAGCCCCACCCTAAACTACACTTTACATGGAAAATTTTTCAAAAATTTTGATTTTCTTGAAAATGGCTCTAACGATTTTGATTAAAATGTCATATGTTTGAGATATTTTTATGACAAATGAAATGTGTATCTTGAATTTTCTGGCTATAGCCCCTGTAGTCATATTTACTCTGGACGACTTTTGCATAACTGGTAAAATACACAATTTATACCTCAATAAATTTTCTTGTAGGGTGAACCATTTTGGAGATATTCCTTGTTGTGTGTGAGTTTTGGAAAACTTAGAACTTTAGCGAAATGCAACAACGTTGTTCATTTTTTTATATGTTAATCCTGCAAAGAGAACGGAATCTCAAAGGTCAAAAAGATTTGACTGTCACACAAAGCCTACTGTATTCTAATATCTCCCTTGCACCTACAAGGACATAAGCAATAAGATAATTTGTACGAATGTTTATCTTAACTAACATGGAGATATAGGAATAAGAGTTTGTTAGAATGTTTAGTACAAGAGTAGAGAAAGTCATGTGAGTGCAACACATCAGATTTTTTGTAATAATCCAGTCCACTATGCAAAAACGCAGCTTCTGTTAGAATCAGAGAAACAGTTCTTTGCATGAAATTTTCTCTAATGCACTTCCTTCTAATTCAAATTAAAACTTGAGCATATAATAATTCAGATGCAATTTGTATTGTAACCTAATAAAATAAAATACACAAAGGTAAACAAAACTTAACACAGGAATTCTGAAGTGATAACTGATGTAAGTGATACTAGGTTAACTGGAATTCTTACTGATAAGAGTTGGTGTTGGGATATTTATTGAATAACAAATGTCATCCAAGAAAAATAATGTAAATGTAAAAATTATTTATTGATCAATTCACAATAATTTATATATATAATAAAAATATTACAAAACAGAAATCATTTTCATAACATATAAAACTGTGATTTTTCTGTTTTTATGTTACATTAAAGATTACAGCATAATATATAATAATGAGAAATTTAATGTAGATAATATTACCAGCAATATTGTATTTCATATATCACAGATAGTTATATTAGATTTAGGAAATTCAGATAAATACTGCAATGGTACAACAGATGCTATTACCACATGAATATTTTTTTAATTACAATACTATAAGAACATAATAATTCCATATAAAAAGCAAGAATAACTATGTTATACTAAACTGAAATTAAATAAATACTGATTGTTTTATGTTTCTTTACTTAAGCAGTGCTTAAAGGTAAGCAATGAACAATAAGAAGCTTTGCTATTTGAAATGTTTGAGGTTTTAAATAAATTAAGCGATAAGTGTCCAGGTTATTTAAGAATTAAATAGAATCTATACAAAATTATAATCTATAATACATAAGTATCTAAATTATGTAAATGGTAACCTATATTTCAATTTTGATTTTCTTCTTTTTAAATATTTTGATGGAACATGACTCCTCAAAAAGGGGGGGGGGGGATAGTTTCACATATTTGTACATCATACTCAAATAATATTAAACACATATATTGCCTCACAAGTTTCACAAAGGTTGGGAACATCCATCAATTATTTCTTTGGGCAAATATCATTGTGCTGCTAGCATCTGGAACATATGGAACAACCTTGACCTTTCGAGATGGGAATACAGTAAAACCTGCTAATCCAAGCACAAAATCCATAGTTAAATAAACAATAAAAAGCTTAATAAAGAAAGCATTTTTATTGTAGAACTGACAAACTCATTACTGAAACTACACACATTGGAATCTCATGTTTATTGCACATTTGGTTGACACAACAGTGCACAGTATAATGCAAACAAGCACCTATTCTGCCTTAATTTATGAGTGAAAAGCATAAATTACTGTATAACAGCAATGTCCAACGCTGTGCCTGATGTATTTTTCTGGCACCCTTCATAAGCAAACTTTTGCTCTACATTTCTAATAGTAATTCAAATTTCAAGACAAACCTATATCC
The DNA here is from genome assembly GCA_030765045.1 of Tenodera sinensis. Classification (NCBI taxonomy): domain Eukaryota; kingdom Metazoa; phylum Arthropoda; class Insecta; order Mantodea; family Mantidae; genus Tenodera; species Tenodera sinensis. The sequence goes on from CM060972.1 coordinate 89,756,440, forward strand.
TTCTGAATATCTTTCCAGGACACAGCCATGAAGTATGTTTTAGTATACCTAAAGCTGTATTCATTACTTCCCTAACCAATGCTTTTCCTTTTTCCTCTCAAAACAAGGGTACTTGCCCTAATGGTGATTGTGATGGTGCCCACACTTCCTTAGGCATGAGCACATAAAGTTGGAGAGCACTGCTGTAGAATGACTGCCAACAATAGTGAAACAAACTGAACTAAGTACCGCCACTATTGCATGCAACCGGCTATGTCCACAGGTCAGAAGAATACATTGACATTATGTTGTGTATGATAATCACAACATTGTCACTTCCTCACATCACGACCTAATGGATGACAAACCCATGAGGCGCTTCAGAAAGAATGTGAAACTGCAGAGTTGTTTATGCAAGCTTATCACACACATAGAGACACTGTATGTACACTTGGTTCAGATGCAATCTGTCTTCAGGACAGCAACGTCCCATATATCGGCAGGCATGTGGGATCATTCATTTGTATTGCATTACTGACTGTATGCAAAGTTACTCTAGTGAACAAGATAACAAGTGATTGCAACGCTCTAAAATGAAGTTCAATACACCTTATTGCTTTACCAGGTAGTACGTTAGCTTGTAGCTGCTAATCCTATAGCAGATTTACATACCTTCTTTTTTCTTCATTTTTTGGATAATTCAAACATTTTCGAATCCAAACACTCCGAATTAATTTGGATTAGCAAGGTTCTACTGTATTCTAATATCAGCATAGTGTATTATAAACAACCATGAAACCTTTTTACAAAAGCAGCAACAATAAAGATTTGCTAAGTGCATTTCAGACAAAGATCAAATACACCACCAACCATTGTGATTGCAGTAGCAGTGGTTCAAAATTCAACTAATATTTTTATTATTGGTTGTAAAAATGCCTGCTTCTTCATGATTAAAGTGATGTCATATTACCATCGTGAGCACCTTTGCTTATGCGAGTCTGTGCATCAAAGGAATCCGACCAAAAACCAGTTGCCAGTCACTTGACATGTACTTTTTTCAACCTGTAGGTTATGTTTGTAAGAAGCTTTGAGGAACAGATTAGATGCAAAAGCTAAGCACCAAATCTGCATGGTAGAACATTTATCTAAAAAGGCATAGTGTTATTTACAATCAGTTGAACTCTCAAAAATACTGTATGTTACATTATGAACCTGTCATTATGGTATGCAGTTGATGTGATATGCACCTGTGCAATACAAATACTGTTTTAGAATTATGTTACTATATGTAGGGCCAAACTACACATAAATATTATTGAAAGAGGACATGTTCGAAGAGTTCAGACAACAAAGTGAGAACAAAAAGTGGTTCAGCCTCCTGATAAACACCGGATAGCAAATTATCCAAGAAGAGATACAGTTGCTGCTGTGCGGATTGCCATTGTACATGATTTCCTCACAGCTTACCTCCATAGGCTCAACATCATGTCGTCTCCTACATGTGTCTTTTATGGGGAAGGAGATTCAGTTATGGACTGGGAACATTTGAACAAATGCACTGCTTTAAACAATGTTAAGACACAAAATGAACACTCCTGCAGATTTGTACTGGGAAATAAGATGAATGGCTCTGTACTAAGTGTCTTGAGTATTAAATAAATAAATAAATAAATAAATAAATAAATTACTATATGTAGGTATAATTCTGTAAAAATTAGTGCTTCATGTCATCAATAGATATTTTATGTCTTTAGATGTCACATTAGCCCTGCTTTAGATCAGAAGGTCTGTGTTGTCGACACTGCCTATTAAAATGGGACAAAACCTAAAAATATTTCTGTTAATATTTGTTTTGGGTGAATGTTTGATATTATTGTGTATGGTAGGCAAGAGCAGACAAACCATTATTAGGAAACTCTGTAAACAAAAAAGGTCTATTTAGAATATATGCTACATTGGATCTGATTACTTTCTGCCAAAGACCAATTAAGTTGCCACCTATTTGTTTTAAAAAATGAAAATATCTTCTTGTTTTTTGCTTGAAAAATTTTATAGCAGATCCTTGACTATCCCTGACTTGGTTAACCAGTCGGCTCTTAACTGGCATCATCTTGTTTCTTTTTTTCTGGTCTATGTTACATTTTGCGAAAGTTGAGTTATTTATGAAACAAACAGCTAAATGTGTCCTGGATATGTATTTCCAGGTAGTTTGAGAATGTTGTAAATTAACAAATGATTTCAGTATTCCAAAAATTCTCAAGCGAAGTGCACTTAACAATTAATGGAACAAAGGATTATGTTACATTGCTTCCCATGCAAGCATGGCATCAATGTTACAAACTGAATATGGAATGGACATGTACCCTTATCAAGAGGTAAGGAATGACAATTCCAGCATTTTCTGAGAAAGATTACAGTTAGTTTCAACATATCAACAAGGCTTAGGCTTCTTAGAAAACATACACAACCCCATACCCTTCATTAAATGGTTCAGAGTTATACTGTACATCAGAGTTTGTAAGTGCAATGTTTCTGTTATTTATAACATTTTGACAGGATGAATATTTAAGAGCGAGTTAGTGTATAGGGTTTAAAAGGCCTGTAAATATTTAAGAAGTTATATATTCTTTAAATTATTCCAGTTAGCATGAGAAACAGTATACACTAAAATCTAGCTAATTCTGCCATTCCTTTCAAAGAGAGATGCCAATTTACCAAGTCCTATATATGTACTTGTTACAACTTTTTGCTACATGAAATTGCAAGTATGTATGTACATACATAAATGTAACATAAACCTGTGGCACAACAGCCACTCTGGGCCAAGACTTACCTCCCGACTGCTGTGTCCCCCCTCTGCCGACCACAGGTGTCATGAGAGAGTCTGGTAATGGAGGTGGGATTGGTCAGTGTCCCAATCCCTCCCGGCCGGTTATGCAGTCTTCTCAACCAGGAGCCACTACTTATCAATCAAGTAGCTCCTCAATTGGCCCCTCAGGGACCTAACGAGGCTGAGTACACCCTGGACCAGGTCTCCCAGTGGGAGAAAATCCCCACAGCGGTACCAAGAATTGAACCTGGGTCCTCCACTTGGTAAGCAGCAGTGCTACCACAATGCTTAGGAGACAACCGTGTACATACATACCTATTAAATTGACATACCTCATACATTAATGTTGAATTGAGGGGAGCATGTGAAGCATGTAATTATTGGGTAATATTTGAGTCAATTTGTGATACAATATTTTACTTATACTGGTTAAAATTTGGCCATATTTCAAAAGCCCTTGCTTTCATCTTCTGCTTAAGGCAAGATGCAGCAAATGTTTCACTGCTATTGAGCTCTTTGTTAAATGCTGGAACTTTTTCCTCTATTAAGAAGCACTGATAGACCTTTACTCCAATGCTGTGTGAACCATCTATAAAGTGGATGCATTAAGTTCCTTGTCTTCATTCATATAATTTTCATTTTCCCAATGAACATAGGGCTTATGTACTCTCGAAGTTAATTTTCTTTGATTTTAATATAGCTAGAATAACATTCTATGTTGTACGTAGACGCAACAACTTTTACTTGTCTACAATCTCCAATTGCTGTAACATTACATCTTCTTTTTGATGCCTTGACTGAAACTAAGTCTGTGAAAGAAGTGCAATATTTTCTAGACCACAATTTAATGTTGGTCAACATTTTCACATTTCAAGCTTTGTCGACAAACAGAATATGCAGTACTGGTCTCCAGTGATCTCTCAAGATCTGCATGAAATGCCATTGCACTCTCCCAAGGTGACAGTTTGATGTGGAATAGATGTCTTTGGGATTGTAGGCCCATACTTTTTCCCCAAATGACTAAAGTCACAGTTAATCTGCAACGCTTTGTCACTATGATGCAAAACTTTGTTGAACTTTCCAACAACTTGGCGCTGATCCAAGAGGCCTTTATTTTCACCAAGATGATACAAAGCCCACATTACATGAGAGATGACTGTTATTCGTAGGCCGTTCAGAAAGGTGACCTGTCGTTCGATACATCCCTTGGCCTGCTCGATCATCTGATCTTACTATCCCAGACTTTTTATGGGGATTTTTGAAGGACTGCATGTTTAAGAATCATATTCAGAACATTTAAGAAGTTAAACAAGCCAACATTAATGAAGTTGCATCTAATGACAACAACCTGCCAGAGGTGGGTGTTCAGCAACTTCCAGCAGCATTTATAAGAGTACATCAATTGAAATGGAAGCCATCTTTCCGACACTACAAGAAATAAACTTTTGAATATTGGTAAGTAAATGACATATTTCAGTGTACATATTTATAGGCTATGCCACTTTCTTTTTTCCTGTTTCCACTTGATAACATATGGCTGTTTAAAAAGTATCTGTCAGCTCTGCGACACCTTGCATAAGAAATTGTCTGGTATGTTTACTCAAAATTACAAAGTTATTTTTAAAATGAAAATACCTGCTCATGGTGTAATCTGCTTTCACAAATGAGGGTCTGAGAACCGAGTATTGGCAGTATAACCATAAGATCTTTTGTAGAGGAAATGGGAGCCCCATGGGAACCCCACAAATATATCCCTCTGGGCCAGCAACCATTGGGCAAATTTTTATATCACTTTCAGCACTTAAAATAAACCTTAGATGAACACCAGATAAAATTCTTAAGTACATCAGAACAATGGGCACAATAAACAACATAATGAAATCCTCAAAAGTACAACAGCATACAAGTTTATGCCTCTACAAGACTTTAGCAAGATCAGTCTTATGCTATGGTAACGAGGCATGGTCAATCAGATGAAAATATGAAAAATCATAACAACTGATGAAATGAGCTGGCTGCACAAGATGTGCTAAAGGAGCACAAGTTGTCCCAGTAATCCAATAATAGTAGCAGAATTAGGAAGATACCTATACACCAAATGCTTAGTTACCATCTTAAAGGAAATCGTTCTCCAGGCTGCCCTAAGAAATGATGGTTGAAAAATCCAGCTTTGAGTCCATAATAGATCCTTGGCCTAAAACTTGTATGGAAGAGGAATAAATACTGATCATTGCATATTTGGAAACCTAGAGATGAAACTCAATTTTGTGCTCTTTACTTAAATTAGTTATAGCAATGTAAATAAATAATTTTGAGTATCTTAATGATTTTCAGTTATTGCACCCCAAAATACTGACTTCTACGTGTTAATTTTTAATTTTCAAAGAATCTTCACACCGAGGGGGGGGGGGGTGGCTGTAGGTATTTCAAAACCACACCTTCCAGTAGGGCCCAAACCACAGGTTCAACCTTAAGGTCTACAGATCCTAAATACAGCCCTATTCCTGCATTCTGAGACCAGTGTGCTACTAAGGTAAATTAAAATCAGCAGGGTGACCACCTGTGGTGGTGAAAAATGAACAAGAGAGTCAAACACAGGGATACTTCAGGATTTTGAGGGAGGCAGCCCAAAAGAAAGTCTCTCTTTTCTATAATAAACACAAGAATTCCTTCATTATATAGTTATTTACATTTTCTTTCTCCTTCTTTCTTAATTATAAAATGCTAAGGAAAATATTTTATAACAACATAACATGTTTGTGTAGGTATTGATTCAATTTTTCAGACAAAATAGACTTCAAAATTGGAGTGTGTCTAAAGCACATAATTTCAGTTTTCTTTTTTTTGTAAAAATTGTGTAACCTACTTGATATTTGTAGCATCTGCTGCAGGTGCAACCACTGATACACCTTACTGTTGCACTAAGAAGCGAGAGGAGTCAGTATGAGTAGCTTGGTTGGTAGGCACTGCTCCTAAGGTCGTGGGTTCAAAGTCAGTCCTGACTGATGGTTTCTAAGGTGCTTTAAACCAACAGTCCAATTTATAATAATAACTTACACTATAAGCTCCATTTATCTTAGATCTGCAGCAGATACTGAGATAAGTGAAGCATATAAATCCCTAAGTTATTATTATATTTATAGATTTACATTGCTTCAAGCTTAATAGCTTCAGTTTTTTCATTATACAACAGTCCAATGTCAATAGACTTATTGGCATGTAAAACAACTGTAGAATGAAATTGTGCCACACTGGCAGAGCTGATATGATCCTCAAAAATGACAGCTTTGTTAACAAACTAATAATAATAATGATCATGAATCATTATTATTGAGAGTATATGATAAAGCAACCACCTCCGTAGCGCAGTTGGTAGTGCACTTGCCTCTGGCGCTGAGGACCCAGGTTCGATTCCCGGTACCAGCATGGGGATTTTATCCTTTCTGGGAGGTCTGGCATGGGGTGCACTCAGCCTCGTTAGGCCCCAGGGGGACCAATTGAGGAGCTACTTGATGGAAAAGTAGCGGCCCCAGACTCAAGAAGACCGCACAACTGGCCGGGAGGGCTTAGGGCACTGGTCACATCCCACCTTCCAGTACTGCACCTCACCAATGATGCCCGTGTTGGGCAGAGGTGGGGGACACAGCGGCTGGGCGGTAGGCCTTGGCCATGGGCTGTAGTGCCGGGGTTTAGTTTTATATATATACGAGGTAGTTTATACGCCTGAATTATGAGGTAGTTTATACACCTGAATTCTGGCCTAGTGGTTCTTTTATCAGTAAATTTTACTTTCCAAGGAATTCTTTAAACTACAAGGCTGTCAAAGAAAAAGGGTCAACGTAAATTTTGATGAAATAAAACTTAAGAACCTGAAGAGTAAAAATAAATTAAATTTTAAAATATTCTATTGGAATATACAGAGCATATTGAACAAAATAGACGGTCTAATTGACATTGTTAATGCTTACGATGTTGATATTATTTGTATCGCTGAACATTGGCTTTGTGACCAAGAACTGTTTTTGTTAAAAATTCCTGGTTACTACTTGGCAAGTTATTTCTGCAGACCAAGTGGTAAACATGGCGGCTCTGCAATATTTGTAAAACATGAGCATGAATCCAGCCAATTTATGGACATAGCTAACCTAGTTGTTCAAGACAATTTTGAAGCCTGTTGCGTCTTTATTAAAAGTATTAGTCTTCTGTGTGTTACCTTTTATAGAACACCAAGCAAGTTAAGAACCTGTTTTAATGACTTTTTAACTCGTTTTAATGATTTATTACAGTTAGTATTTAGTCGAAAAATGAATATTAATATTGTTATCAGTGGTGACTTTAACGTCAATTTTAACATCAAAAGTAATGATTTAACTGATATAATTAACGTGTTTGAATGTTTTGGATTACGTCACCTGATAACAAAAATTACCCGACCTGCATCAGGTACTTGTTTGGATAATGTCTTTACCTCCATACACCCCGACAAATGTACTGCGGAAGTTGTTCCTTCCATATTCTCTGACCACGATCCAATACTTTTTTCAGCTAATATTGATTATGATGACAATAATTTTCAAGGGAAATTAAAAACGATAAGAAATATCAATAATTGTAACATGACATATTTTGTGTATTTACTCATGAATACTAACTGGATTTATCTGTATAGTATAATTAATCATGCCAATATTTTTACATATTTCTTAAATAGCTTTTATGAGGCTGTTAATAATGCCTTTCCATTTATAACTTTTAGACCCAAACCGAATTACAAATGTAACAATAAAAAGTGGTACAACGATGAACTCCGCATTTTAAAGGACAAATGTATGATGTTTTATGATCTTTATGTTTATTTTGGTATGTATGAATACAAAAGCAGATATATTGAATTAAAAAAGAAATATCAACATACCTTAAAGTTGACTAAAGTGAATTACTATTCTGCATTCATTAAGAACTCTAATAATATATCAAAATCCTCCTGGTTTGTAATATCTGAACATTTAAATTCTAACTCTAAGTCTGATTTATTCCCACCCAATCTAAATTGTGAGGGATTTAATTCTTTCTTTATTGATAAGGTCAATGACATTGTGAATAGCATACCCATTACTAACGAATCAATGTCCTTTCTAAATAAGTTGCCTAAGCCTAAGTGTAATTTTGATTTTTTAGAACTTAGTGTTGAGGATGTTTACTCTGGTATTATGAATCTGAATAATAGTACATGTGTGGATGTCTATGGAATTAATTCTAAAATTCTTAAATTAGCTGCTCCATATATATGTGAACCATTAACTTACGTTTTTAACAGTTGCCTCAAAGTTGGTCATTTTCCGGATGCTTTTAAATTTTCCAAAATAATACCAGTATTTAAGAAAGGAGATAAAACCTGTTATGAGAACTATAGACCTATTAGTATAATTCCAATAATTGGAAAGGTGTTTGAAGCATTATTATGCAAGCAAATTGTGACTTATTTTGAAACCAATCAGTTGTTTAATAAAAACCAATTCGGCTTCAGACATGGCATGAGTACAATAAAGGCTGTCACCAGCTTTCTGAAACAGTGCTATGAAAATATTAATAACGGTAACATTGTATCAACTAGGCTTTTTGATCTCTCGAGAGCCTTTGACACTGTCTCACCAAATATTCTTTTAGAGAAACTGACTTTTTATGGTTTTCATAATCATAGAATTCAATTTTTAAGATCTTATTTTAGCAACAGGACTCAGGCAACTTATTTTAATGGAATTTTATCTCAGTTCAAACCTGTGAATTATGGAGTCCCTCAAGAATCAATTTTGGGACCTGTATTTTTTATTATTTATATTAATGATCTTCCCGTTTCAATTAGGGATGATAATTTTACTCCTTATCTTTACGCAGATGATCTAGCAATTACCTTTTATGACAAAGCTGAACATATATTAAGACCTATATTACACACGGTAACACTAGTAGTTAATAATTGGTGCAATGCCAATAATTTGAGCATAAACACTGGAAAAACTACTCATATTCAATATAAATGTAATACCAGATGTCTCGGAAGCTCCATAAAGTTTTTAGGCATTTATATTGACTCTGACCTAGGATGGTCAACGCACATTAATCATATCTTTAAAAAAATAACAACAGGAATTTTCATGCTAAGAATTTTAAGTCACAGTGTAAGTAAAGATGTTCTCATGAAAGTGTACTATGCTCACATTTATTCACATGCTAACTACGGTTTACTTTTCTGGGGGAATCACTCCCTGGCTACGAAGATCTTTGTACAACAAAAAAAGGCTGTTAGATTAATCTGTGGAGTTCATCCAAAAGAGCATTGTAAACCACTTTTTATTGATTTAGGTATTTTAACCCTGCCATCATTGTATGTGCTCACCTGCCTCGTGTATGTTAAAGAAAATTTTACCACTTTTACAGTTTGCTCGAACATTCACAATTACACGACACGAAATCGTCTGAATTTATACATCAACAAATTTAAACTTACGAAAATTCAGAACAGTTTTATAGTTATCTCTAATAAACTATACAATATTTTACCCGAAAGGATAAGGAATCTCCCTATCTCAAATTTTAAAAGGACTTTACGCCATACATTGATGGTCAATCCACTGTATTCTGTGCATGATTTTTATAACCTAGAATGGTAATTAAATTATGACGTTGCTATAATGTAATAGTTTTTGGCAATAAACAGTATCTATCTATCTATCTATCTATATGATAAAGTCGACTAATCATTATGAAGGTTCAAGTCATTAGTAGCACTGTGATATAGCAGCAATACATATTTTGTGAACTGAACTTTTTTTTTGCAGGAACTCATCATGCAGTCCTTTCCCTTTTTACTCTTTGGCTCTTATATAATTAGATACAAATGGATCCAAGGGTAAACAGCATTAATGAAGGTGACCGTGGTGAGGAATATGTTTCTCATGCTTCTCTGTCCAAACACAATTCAGCTCACATTATGTGCATTCAAGTACCTATTATGTGTATACACCACAGTGGCTGGCACTGCAAAATTCTTAGAGGAAAAAAGTCTTTAAACGAGTGCATCTTATTAAAAAGATTAAAATCTATAAATACTTTCTGATTTCATCTTCTTCCTATCACAGTCTTTATTGCAACTACAGTATAACCTCATTAATACAAATCTGAAGGGACCAAAACATCAGGAGTTTGTGTTAAGTGAAAAACACAAGATTTTAATATGCATATATCTGCAGTAGTACAGTAATGTGTAATACACTACAGCATCAATCACTTTCCATTACTGTGGACTTATAACGCTATAAAGTGACTGTAAAAGTAAAAGTACTCACAAATTACACAATTTTCTTGAAAAAAATTTGTATAGATGAAACTGAATGTCTCTTTTGGAACTGATACAACCAACCAGGAGAACAACTGAAGTCTTTGCTGCCTATATTTTTGGCAATCTCATTTTGAGTCATTTCTTTACATTCACAGGAAACATTTTCAAGACCATTCGGTCCCATCATCAGCCGTGGGTGACTGATGCTATCTTCTTGTTCCCCCTCTCTGCTACTATCATCCTGCTGCCATCTGGTGTTAGGGGTGCAGAGCTTTAACACTACATTTAAAGCTGGGATTTCGAAGTGAATCACTTTATTTGAAGTGTTAAAGCTCTGCAACCCTAACACCAGATGGCAGGAGGACAATAGCAGCAGAGAAGGGGAACAAGAAGATAGTGTCAGTTACCCAACGGCAGATGATGGGATCGATTGGTCTTGAAAACGTTTCCTGTTTTTAAAACAATTTAAGTAAATGTGAGTGTAAAAAAGTGACTCAAAATGACCTCAAACATGAAGAATACTTTACTGTTAATAATGCTTCTATTTGTAATATTCAATCTCATTTGTTTTTGACTGAATCATAGGGCTACTTAAAGGCATGTTAGATGCACACATATAATTGAACCATTGTAACAGAAATGTCTCGATGTCCTTATACTTAGTGCTTTGAAGTCGTTTAGATTTGTTTCCAGAACCTGATGCAACAGGATTAATGATTTTTTCTAGATTTTTAATTATTGTAGATAGAGTAGATTTAGGAACTCCAAACTTCTCTGCAATTGCTGTTTTCTTTGTACCAGAGTGTACTTCATCTAGAATCTTAAGCTTTATCTGTATATTTAGAGCTGTGTTTCCTCCTTGCCATGTTTCGCTTGAGTGATAATTCATGTCAAGCACTAAGCTATCAAAACTAATTTGTTAGTGTAAATTCACATGTTATGTCATGACCTAAAGAGTGGCATGGATAACCTGATATTAGAACTACTGAAAACCTAACTTAAAAATACATATACATTTGCAGGACAGGGTAAAATGTCTCAAAATATGGAACTGTCTCCAAAAACTTGAAACAGGTGGTCATCCTGCTACAACTATTTATTGCTACACAGCTCATAATAAAAGCAAAGACTACATGGAAGTATAACACAATCTCATAAACAAAGGGAACACAACTTTATTATGTCAAGACAGATAAGACCAAAAAGACAACTATTTATGCTATTGACACCAATAAGCATAATTTATCTATCTAGTGGATGAAAAGAATCACCAAGGAATAATATCCGCAGAAGGTGCTTTATTGCCAAACGTTAAGCCTCCCATTAGCTCATTATTACCTCTTTATGGCTCAAAAAAGAAAATAATAACTTAATGCAAAATTTATAATAATAATTTTTTGCAGTTCTTTAAACTCTGCTTTGTGCTTTATAATAAATATCTTATATAGCAACAACTTCATAAATATAAAATTATTATTAAAAAAATTCAACAGTGCATCACACACTATAAACATGTATGTTTACATAATTATAATATACTACAATGCATTTTAGGGAAATACTGGTGCTTCAGGACCAAATGTTGGAGTGCGTCCTTCTTTGACGATCCTTATCGCCTGCAAAACAGCCACAGTATCCAGTTCTTTCTGAGAGGGTTTTTCATTATCTAAACAAATTTCTGATGCTCTGTTTCCAAACTGTTCCAGTGCCCTCACACGATAATCTACAACAATTGCCACTGGATTTCCTGTCAAAATAAGATTTTCTAAGCATGGTAAACTACTTATGTGCTTTATTTCACTTAATTCTGAAATCTGATTGGATGCTAAGTCCAAACCTTCAAGCGAATACAGTTTAGAGAATCCTTGCAAAGAAGTGATGCTATTTTGAGAAAGATCAATCAAGCGGATATTTCCTAATTTTGTATGAAGATCAGTGGCTTCGGAGAAATAATTTTCACTAAGGTTCAAGTGAAACAAATGTGGCAGGGAAGTTAAATTTCTCAAGGCACTTATTTTGTTGCAGCTTAGGGTGAGTTTCTGCAAATTTGGCATTAATTTCACACCCTCATCTATGACTTCCAAATCATTGTGACTAAAGTCTGCTTCCACAATCTTCTTCCATGAGTGAGATGCCCCAGCATAGGTGACCTCTTTATGGACCTCGTCACACAGTAGGACACATGCAGTGCCTTTAAGGTGACTCTCATGAACATTCAAAGTGGTGACTGTACTTCTCATTGTACCTACATTGTATATGTTAGAGGCTGTTAGACTTAAGAGATTTAAACACTCCACTACTTTGAATACTGACAACTCGAAACGAAGTTTATTGGGAATGATGTTACTTGTGCCAATAGGAGAGTTGCTTCCCTTGATTGTGACAGTGGTCAGTTGACAGCAGAAATCCAACACGTGACTGAAGTCGTACCTCTTGTCAATAACTTCAAGAGATGGGCAGGGCTGCTTCAGTCTCTCACTTATAGCATACAACTGTAAACAATCAAATTTAACATTTAAGTTTACATAGATGCTACAAAATAAAACTAGCAGTCCTGTAAAGATTATATAAGCCTGAATAAAGAAATACAAAAAAGATTTAATCTAAAAAGTGAGTCAATTAATAACACTAAACAACACTTACATTTATAATTTTCTGGAACGCATTTCGGAGGCTAACTTTTCTCCATTACCATTACTCCACTTAGATTAAATTGATTATAACAATGCTGTTTTCAAACTTCCAAGAAAGGAAGATACAAAAAGATTTTTGTTCTAAACAATCTGAACATTCATTTTTAAGTGTGTGTCACTGTAAGACACATTGCTTTGTTCATTTCTCCATCTACCCATATGAAAACAACTAATCAAACACTGCAGTTGAGTGTTATACACAGGTTCATCAGATTAAGTGGCGATGCTCGGCACCTTATTCTCGGACATGCGTCACTTGTCTCTGAGATTCCAGTTTCCAGTATTGCATGACATATGACATGACCTTCTGCTGTGCATGACAAATGAAGACAATGTTCTATGGTGGTTTTCAGTCATGGTCCAATTTACTACAGAACAAAGAGCTTTTATTTCTTACAACTTTATAAAACACAAATCTTCATTTCTGTTTATTTATGCCAACAAATTTACTGTTGGTGTTTTAAAACACAAGCAGTGTGTGAGCAATGTTTTAGAGGTAGAATTGGAACTGAAAAATTGCCACAGCTGGGATTTAGAATATGGTTAGAGCACCCGCCTGGTAATCGGAGGGTCTGTGATTTAAATCCCAGCTGTGGCACTGAATTTTTCAGTTCCAATTTTGCCTCTCTTCATTTCTGTGTTGTAGAGATTTTGAGAACACTTTCCTGATATTGATCCACCTAACAGAAGTACAGTTCCTAACATAGTCAAGAAATTCAAAAGTGTGGGATCAGTGTTGACCGAAAAAAAAATGAAAACACCATGTTTTAACAGTCAAAAGGAATGACAATATCAGTGTCCAGTTCAAATGTTTATAACGAATGTTTCTCTTGAAATTAGTGCAGCAAGCAGGAGTCTTCCATGGGTCGGCACAAAAATTGAGAAAACTACTCAAATTATGGTATATTTCAATAAAACAGTGCTACAGCTAGTACAGCTTGCACTTCTTTGCATGCAATTATGAACGTATTTGGTGATAGAGTGATCCATTAAGGGATTTGGTCTGCTTGATCATCATACCTCAGAACTTGCGATTTTTACTTGTGGGACAATTTGAAAGACAAAATGTATACAACTAATTCCCAAACATTACAAGAACTGCAAAATAATATGCAGGAACAAATAAACAACATATCCCAAGAATAATTTGAAAATATTTATGATAATCTGTTAAGATGCTGCAATGTCTGTCTTTGAACATGAGAACCTTTCCAATCTTTGAAAAGGCAAGCAATGTAAAGGACATGCAGTACTGTAATTTGTGAAATAATAATGGTTCTATTTAACCTTGTCCATTCATCCTATTTGTTTTGCTGCATAAGACAGTCTGCATGGGAAAAGTGTTGAGACAGAAGCGGCGTGCAACCATGACTCAGGTGCCATTAAGAGTGTGGCCACTTTGATGGCACAGTATACGAGTTTGATAACTTGTCCACACATTTTTAATTTGATTGCAATTAGTACAAAATTAAGGGCAGTTCAGTTTCTTTTAATTCAAGTTAGAGCTGAATATTTCTTAACTGAGGCTAAAGGCTTCAAAACTTTGTTAGCACCTTGAATTTTGAATTAAAGGAATGTAAAAACCTCAAATGTAATTCAAATTTCATTTTCCTTAATTCAAAGTGTTTGTTCAGTAATGTCAATCACAAATTAATCTAAACATAGAAATTTAATACGGCAAATTAAGGAAAATGAAGCTATTAACAGTGAAGCAACAAGATTCTAAAGTAAGAACAAATTAGAAACTAAAAACTTCACTTATCTTAGTAATGTTGCAAGTTCTTTTTGCAAAACTGACTCAAGTTTCAAGTTGACTCCAACTCATTCTCAAAACTATACAAACAAATTTGTTACCAAAGCTACAGATCATCATTTTTCTCTGAAAACAAAAAACATATATACTGATGCTCATTTTAATTACCAATCTCTGAAAACAAAATTTATAAATGCAATCTATAGAAGGTGTTTTGAAATTCATAACACGGTTCCTGTTTTTTAAAATAAAAATTTTTTCCCAAACCATTTAATCTATAGGTCCACTTAATTGCTTTAATAATTTAACTTCTGGATTAATTTCATGATTAAATGACCAAAAAATGATCTGCCACAGCTGATTTATCAGTTTGTTTATATTTAATATTTCTAAAATGCTCTTTTATTCTGGTTTCTAAATGATGTTTAGTTTTACCAATATAAACCTTATCAGCTGGGGAGTTTAATGTTGTACTGGCAAGTTGGCCATGGTAGCTTAGTGGTTATAGCAGCCGCTCGTTAAGCAGATCTGTGGGTCAAAACCCGGCTCTGGCATTGAATATTTCAGTTCTGATTCCACCTCTTAAACGTTGCCCACACACAGCTTGTGTGTTTAAAAACACCAGCTGTAAGCTTGTTGGCATAAATAATAATTACATGTCCAGTATTTTAACTTTTGTGGAAAAAGCTGTTGTCATTCAAGAAGTTGAAAAGGGTTTGAAAAAAAAATCTGAAATCATGAAAGAATATGGGATACCACTGAACACTTTGTCAGCTTATTTGAAGAATAAGGAGAATATTTTAAGCAGTACCTCAAGTGAAAATGGAAAGAGTCGAAAAATAGTGAGACAACCAGAAAATCCTGATGTATGTACCTGTATTGTTAAAATGTCAATTTTAGACTAACTTCTATAATTTGATAAATTAAGTAAAAATTGAAGCTATTAACAGTGAAGCAACAAGATTCTAAAATAAGAACAAATTAGAAACTAAAAACTTCACTTATCTTAGTATGTTGATATCCTTTTTTTTTTTTTTTTTAAAAAAAAGGATATCAACATACTAAGATAAGTGAAGTTTTCAGTTTCTAATTTGTTCTTATTTTAGAATTCTATAATTTGAATTTTTGGATGTTTCAATTTTTTTTTCTTTTTGCTTCAATTTCGAATTATCAAAAGTTCCACTGTACTACAAATAAATAAATAAATAAATAAATATATATTATTATTATTATTATTATTATTATTATTATTATTATTATTATTATTATTATTATTATTATTATTATTATTATTATTATTATTATTACAGGGTGTTAATGAACTACACCAAAATATTTTCAGAGGATATGGAAATGTTTTAAACAAGTAATTTTAGATAGGAGACTTATGACCTGTTTGTTCAAATTTCAAAGTTACAGCTATAAGTTTCCAAAGTGCCAGAATGCCAATGACTAATATCAACCATTCGAGAGTGCAACACATGAAAAGGTAGGGATGTCTTATAGCGTACCTCTCTGATAAAATGATTATGACATTAGTGTTCGAGCATAAGGTGGTTATCATTTTCGAGTTGAAGTCTCATTCACTTCTTTTTTTATTTCTTCTTTTATTTTGAGTAGAGCACATTTGCAGTTTTATTTTATTATATCAGTACAATTACAATTCTTGCTAAAAAAGTAGAAATGTGCTTAGTATGCTCATATGCTGCACTTCAAAATGGAAGGTAGTTTAAAGGGTCAAAGAAAGAGTAAAAGTATAAAAACATTTAGGATTTTATGTCAGTTTTATAGGAACTGCTCGAAATTGTGACCTGAATTTCCATGGCAAAATTGACAGTGGTGAAGGAACGATTATCTTACCCTATTCAACATTTCTGATGTGAGCCGAATAAGAAAATTATAGTAGTGTTAATCTGTTTTTCATATGGAATAAAAAAGGAAAGCAAAATTAGTAACGGCATGATAGGAAATGAATCCATGACCTTTGTGATTACAGCCTTTGACGTTACAAATTGAGCCACAAGAGCAATCAACAAAACATCTCTGGAGTAGGTTTCACAATGCAAGTAGGCAGCTAATTTTTGTTCAGTGTCACACTGTCAGGTGATTAGTCTCAGATTAGAGACATTTTTGTGGCATTAAATCTTGAGAACGCTGATAACGAGCTGCTGAAAATCGATATTTCTATACTCAGGCAGCGGTTTTAAAGACATTCTAAACCATATTCAAGATGCTCTCGGGCTTCAAGCCAGGTGTAGTGATGAAAAGACATCGACGTTTCGGGAGTGTACATCTCTCCCATCTTCAGGATGAATGACTAGCAAGAGTGCAGGGACCAGTACTGTCAGCCAGTACGTACCAAGTAGAAAACACCCAGTCTAGTGTGGAGGTGGTTCACCGATCCGTTGGAATCTGTGTTTTCTGAGTCGGTCGATTTCCAGTTTTAAGGCTGGTTTCCAAGATGGGCTAAACTGCAATCCAGCGTCCCGGTTCAGTGTACTCTTCTCGGAGGAGATGGCCAGAGCCTCCTTAACACTCCGTTCCCATAAACCGCTACATTTTGCCACAATGGTCGTTTCTTTGAAAACACAGAAAACACAGATTCCAACGGATCGGTGAACCACCTCCACACTAGACTGGGTGTTTTCTACTCGGTACGTACTGGATGACAGTACTGGTCCCTTCACTCTTGCTAGTCTATCTCTACAAGTTGTAAATCTTATAAATAACACCATAACTGCACCTAGTTATATAAGCATTTCTTAAAATACTACTAGCATAGATTATAGGACGCAATATAAATTTAAAAAAAAAAATAATAATAATATTAAAAAAAAAAAAAAAATACGCTAAGGACAAGAAACGAAACCTTCGGGTGGAGTTTTAAAACAAAACATGCTCATTCACTCATCCATCACATCCATCTACACCTAACGATGCCAAATGGCTGAAACACAAAAAGAACACCATCAACTATCATACACATCACCATTAGTTACTACCAGGGGGCACTCAGGGCTTATGTCATGTTTGCCCTCCGGCACATCAGTAATACTCGCTGTTACTGCCACTGGCAGGCAGCTTCCATCTCTCACCACAGAATGCGCAGGTGCTTTATGCGGTACTGCAGCATAGAGGCCTTGACCTCAAGACTTTCGGTGGGGTTTTTTAGTGAGTAGGCTGCCCGGGTTCGAAGCCAGGGTAGGAGTCTTACACTCGCATGCATGCATGCGGTTAGGGCGTAAGTAGCCTTTTTCCCCACCACAAAAAAAAAAAAAAAAAAAAATGCTAGTCATTCATCCTGAAGATGGGAGAGATGTACACTCCCGAAATGTCGATGTCTTTTCATCACTACACCTGGCTCGAAGCCCGAGAGCATCTTGAATATGTTCGTCGCCAGGAAAGCTTCAAATCATATTTTACATTCTAAACCAATTTTCATCAGACATTGCTTTAACACCGACTTATCAGCATCTGATATTAATATGTTTAACACCATATAACTGAATTCTTTTTTAGTCACGGGCCATACATTGCCTATCTCAAATTACTTATATCAGTCACATCTACAATCGCTTGAGTTATTTCGGTGTAGTTCATTAACTTTTCTTCTTCTTACTAAGGCACTACAACTTTACAAAAGTTCTGGCCTTCTCAACAATTTGTTTCCAGATTTTTCTATTTTACACACAAACAGGCCAATTTTTTATTTTCATATGCTTAATGTCAAGTACATTACCTAACCATCTATTTTTGTTACAGCCCCTTAATCTTGGTTTTATTGCGGTCCATTTATATATTCTTTTAACCATTCTATCCTCCAGGGTCCAATTTGTGTGTCTAAATTATCCTAATCTTAAAGCTTTAATGTGGTTAATGGTATTTTCATTTTTGATTAATTCATTTAATTCTTTACCATAATGTATTCTTCATGTATTATCATTTTGTTTCACTGCTCCAAATATAGTATGTAATATCCTTCTTTCAAATACCATTAGCCTTTGTTTATTTATTTCATTGAGGACTCATGTTTCACATGCATATGCTACAATAGGTCTGATGATGGATTTGTATAATCTTATTTTTGCTGACTTAGATACTAACTTACTCCTAAATAGAAATTTGTTAGCATAGAACATTCTATTACCTAGAGCAATTATTTCTTTAATTTCATTCTTTCTATCATTGTTATTGATTATAGTCCCTGGGTATTTAAAAGAATCCACTCCTAATTTTGTATTTTTTAATTATATCTTTAGTCTTTTCTTTCTTTGCAGTGCACTTTAAATGTTTAGTTTTATCTATGTTTATTATCCGGTAATATTTTTTAGACAGCTCTACCAGTTTTTTGAATGTTACTTCATTAACACCTGTGTATATATACCCAGCAAACCCATGTAAAGAAATAAACTGCTTTATTTAGTTTTATTTAATTTTTATTACCATTATATTACCCTGTAGTGGTATTTACTCTGGACTAATTTTGCATAACTGGTAAACTGTTAAGAGATAGAAAAAAACTTACTGTGCAAAAAATGTAGATCTTGTTAAAATACACAATTTATGTCTTAATAAATTTTTTATATATTAAGGGTGCAAAGAGAACAGAAACTCTAAGCTTTAAAAGATTTGGCAATCGCACAAAGCCTACTGTATTAATATTCCCCTTGTACCTACAAGGAAATAAGCAATAAGATAATTTGTACAAATGTTTATCTTAACTAACACGAAGAAGATATAGGAATAAGAGTTCGTAAGAATGGTTAGTACAAGAGCAGAGAAAGTCATGTGAATGCAGTACATCAGATTTTTTTTTTATTTTAAGTGTAGCTTTATTTAGTTTTATTTAATTTTTATTACCATTATATGCAAAATAAAATTCTAATGGAATTCAGGGTAGTAGCCAAAATGCTGTTAACCTGCTTTTAGGCTTCAGTTCCAACAGCTCCAGTGTGATGTAATGATTTGTACTCTTGCTTGTCACACAGAAGACTCAGATTTGATTCCACACCCGATTAAAATTTAAATCTACCTTATTACACCTTAAATGCATTTAACTCATAATAAACTCTACTGAAGAACATAATTAAACTCTTTAAATCACTTCACCTATTAGCCTGAGAACATTCAGAATAAAGAAATGGTCTAACAATTTCTAACCTGCATTATCTTGAATACATTTTAATCTTAACTCACTATGCTTTTATCCTCAATATTCTCATTCAGAACATATTAATTTAATGCACACCACTAGATAGAATTACTATATTCATGCTCAGTTATATCTAGGATTAGTATGTAGTCTTGATGCCAGATTCAAATACAATAATTTTGTGCATTTTCTAGGATTAAATAGGGAACAGGAGGTACCAGAACTTTCCCACTAAATCCAACTTTGAACATTCTATAATTTTCCAGTCTTACCAGAGTGCATTCAGACCTTGAACTGTCAGTTTCCTATTCGTTCCTGTCACCAAACAACCCACAAGAATTGTAATCTATTGACCTATAATTTTTCATTTGACTAAATGAGCCAGAGGAAGCACCCCACTATAGCTATTCCTATGCCCCAAATGCTTGGCATAGTAGGTATTAAAGCACATTGTTATTTCTACACATTGTTGTGTGTTTTTGCCTCTGATTCCTACAATAGTACTTAAGAAGTAATAATAAGGGATTACACAATGCAGATAATAAATTAATGATCTATGATCTTTAAATCTTAAATATAATTTATAGTCTCTAAGTTATTACGTTTATTGTTGCCATGAATTTACTTTTTAAAGCACTGCAGGCCCATCGGCATGTAACTGAAAATGCCAGGTTTGTCTGGGTATCCCTTAAGATACCCTCACATTAAAACAGCACAAAAGCTACACTTAAAATAAAAAAAAATCTGATGTACTGCATTCACATGACTTTCTCTGCTCTTGTACTAACCATTCTTACAAACTCTTATTCCTATATCTTCTTCGTGTTAGTTAAGATAAACATTTGTACAAATTATCTTATTGCTTATTTCCTTGTAGGTACAAGGGGAATATTAATACAGTAGGCTTTGTGCGATTGTCAAATCTTTTAAAGCTTAGAGTTTCTGTTCTCTTTGCACACTTAATATATAAAAAATTTATTAAGACATAAATTGTGTATTTTAACAAGATCTACATTTTTTGCACAGTAAGTTTTTTTCTATCTCTAACGGTTTACCAGTTATGCAAAATTAGTCCAGAGTAAATACCACTACAGGGGCTATAGCCAGAAAATTCAAGATATACATTTCATTTGTCATCAAAATATCTCAAACACATGACATTTTAATCAAAATTGTTAGAGCCATTTTCAAGAAAATCAAAATTTTCGAAAAATTTTCCATCTAAAGAGTAGTTTAGGGTGTGGCTATTTTCTTCAAAATCTTCATGTCGCATCCTTGAAAGACATTAAACTTAAATAACCACTTTGGTTTTTAACTGACTTTTCGTTTTTGGGTTGTGCTGTCCACAGACTGACTGACACACACACGGACCTTTTTCTAAAAATGCTTTTTTTGGATTCAAGGGGTCTCAAAACATATATTTCCGGTGAAATCTCAACATCTAATTTTTGGGTGGAATATAATACTTCCCCTACTTACCAGTAGAGAAAGTAAAAAGAGAGATAACACACCCCATTGCACAATATAATGGTAGTATACCACTCATGTAAGCAGGCTTACAAAATACAAAGTGATGTATATAAGAAACATTACATCAATTATGCTGTTGTTATTTAAATGACAGGAGAAGGCATTAAATGAAGGAAGTTAACAAATACTAAGCGAATATTCATGGGCATAATTTGTTTGAAATCTATAAATATTTAAGAGTGGTTTATTTGGAAAGTGTACTTAAACTTTATGGTTTTTAGGATTCCTTCTTAAAATCCCACTGAATACCAGAATACAAAAATGTAGTATTATGAGTCATAAATTGAAAAATATGTTGATATTTCTAAACACATTCTGCCCAAACTTACTTTTAATATTTATCACAGGACTAGTTTCGAAGAGGGTCCTCTCCATCATTCAGTTGTTGATAGACTGGTTCAACATCAGGTAACTGACTTCCCCCTTCTCTCATTGCCTGGTATGCTGTTCTTCCTATTGGCTAGTCATAAGACATCATATATGATTGGTATGTCAAAATTCATCAGCCGATCTCGATCCTTAATGATGTAAATATTTTCCCACACTAACTTTCAACAATTTTTTGCTGGTTTTAAAAGTCATGCTATGTGAACATTTAGGATCTTGTTGAAGTACTGCAATGTTCAACATTTTGAAATGGCAATCAGATGTAACTATAACTGTCATCTTACCAAGTTAGCATAGTGCAGGAACTGATATATCTACAGTTCCCCTCTAGAGCAGCAGCTCCCAAGCTTTCCTTGCTGTGCTCCCCTTTATGGGCTACGCAACTCCCATATCTATCTATAATTATTACAAAGACTATCTAAAAACTGTTTTTACTTGGGAATAATATAGAATAAATGAGGAAGCTTTAATATTCACAGTAGTAGAGCAACTTGCAGTAAATTAAAACAAGTCCATTCTGACAGCTAGGTGCACTTGAAAGAGTTTCCATGGCAATGAATGCTTTCGTTATCACGAGTTCCTTGTTTCACTGCACACCTCACACTCCCTTGCCTTAAAACTGTCTCAAAACGATGGCTTTGCTATACACTTGCTAATAAGAAACATAGAACTCACATATATTTCTCACATTCTACACTACAAACTCTGCACATAATTCAGGAAGATGCCTTGCAGTTATACAGAAAATATCACCATCAAACATTCCTCATAGGAGTACCATGTGAGTTGAATTTTTGTAACCTTCACACAACACTTGTTAGTTCATTTGTTCCCACTGCGAGCAGAGCTCAGGGACATTGAACATGTCATATAACTGGAACATGTATCAAGACTAATAGAATACCCACCACCAATAATACTATATTTTTCTTAAAGATTATATGCTGACTATAATTGCCTAATAGCTTGAGATTATGTGGAAGGTTGTTATATATTTTTATTGTAGATAGTAACATCCTTTTTGAAACACTTTTAAGTTGAATATTACAAATAGAAACACTATTAACAGTGAAGTATTCATGTTTGAGTTCATTTTGAGTCACTTTTTTACACTCACCTTCACCTAAATTGTTTTAAAAACAGGAAGCGTTTTCAAGAACGTTCGGTGCATCATAAGCTAGCTGTTGGGTGACTGACGCTATCTTCTTGTTCCTCCTCTCTGCTACTATCATCCTGCTGCTATCTGGTGTTAGGGGTGCAGAGCTTTAATACTTCATTTAAAGCTGGGATTTTGTAGTTAATCACTTCATTGTTGTTTTTGATTATATAATTTTTTTTCCCCAAATGTGCAGTTCTATTGGTGAATTTAGAGATTTTAACAAGTTTACATTGAGGCCATGTTGTGGTTTTCATTCCAAAAGTGGTGTGCCACAGCAGACCTTCCCGTTTATTTTAATTTTATGTTCCTCTGATGTTCTTTTAGTCTGACCACAAGTTACAGCCTAATTTTGTGGGAAATAGCTTACATATAAACAAAGTGTTAATGCTTCAGCAAAAAAGCTCTAAGGGTAATTAATAAAGCCCTATTTAATGATCATGGTAAACCACGGTTTATAAAGAGCAAAATACTGACTGTGACAAATTTATATATATTATATATAGTTATGTTGGCATAAATAAATAATAATTACCATTCTGAAGGTTATTTAATCCTGGGATATAAAGTACTTACAATAGTAAGTCACCATTGGGGTAATTTGTCTCTGATGTGAGACTGCCTTTGTGGTTTACCAGGAGAAATACGAACTGGTTTGAGAATTTAATGCCATTCTGGCAGTTTGTCACAATAGCTCAGTGGATAGAGCATCCGCCCGGTAAGCGGAAGGTCTGTGGTTCAAATCCCAGTTGTAGCATTGAATTTTTAAGTTCCAGTTCTACCTCTCATATATATACAAATTTGTCAGTCAGTATTTTGCTCTTTATAAACCGTGGTATTACCCTTATAGCTTTTTTCTGAAGCATTAACACTTTGTTTATATGTAAGCTATTTCCCCACAAAATTACACTGCAACTTATAGTCAGACTAAAGGAACATTAGAGGAACATAAAATTAAAACAAACGGGAAAGTCTGCTGTGGCGCAACACTTTTGGAATGAAAATATTAACATTGGCCTTAATGTAAAATTGTTAAAACCTCTAAATTCACCAATAGAACTGCATATTTGGGAAAAAAATTTACTTAATCAAAAACAACAATAAAGTGATTAACTTCGAAATCCCAGCTTTAAATGAAGTGTTAAAGCCCTGCACCCCTAACACTAGATGGCAGCAGGACGATAGTAGCAGAGAGGGGGAACAAGAAGATAGCGTCAGTCACCCAATGACTGATGATGGGACTGAACGGTCTTGAAAACATTTCCTGTGTTTAAAACAATTTGAGTGAAGGCGAGTATAAAAAAGTGACTCAAAATGACCTCAAACAGGTTTAAGTTATTTACTGGTCTATGCAAATCATCTGCATGCCTTGTACTGTGATCATGCACAGCAAGGTTTGTTGTGAATTTATCATAATTATAAGCAAGATAGTTCAACAGAAAATATATATACTCACCAGCAAGAGTATGAATTTTTTGGGTTCTAAATAATGGCCTGCAAGAATGACGGGGAGCAACATGACAAACAATACATATGGCCCTTGTTTGTAATATAGATACTTGCCAGCTGTGTGCCGAATTGCCCCAGGAAATTATTCCATACATCATCAACACATGGAAGTAGGCAAAATATGCTGCTCTTAAGGCATTTTCATTAGGCAGACTCTTTAAATTTCTTAATGCAAAGCATGCACTGCCAAGTTTTGGTAACAGTTTTATTTGATTTCTCCAGCTCCTTAGCTCTTCATCTATTGGAGTCCTAAAAATTTAGTATCTGATACTGTACTTACAGTATAATTGTTGTACCTGATTGTTAATTCATGAACCTGCTTATGCTAGGTTTTAAATTGAATAAAACTTGTTTTATCATAGTTTAATGATTAAAGCCACAATTCTTAGTCACCTTACTGTGTGCATGGGGCTGTTTCGTTCCACGTTGGGCCTCTCAGTCTGGGTGAAAACACTCACGGCATAACTGACACTCCTACACACGATGTGGTACCAAAAATTGTGGCTTTATTAATGATAGCATATTTGCTTCAAACCAAATGTTGAGCTGTTCAAAATCTTTTTTGACAGAATCTCTCAAATATTGATGTGACTTTTCAGATACAAGCACAATAGTATCTTAAAAAAGTACTGCTATTGACACCTCAACAACATTACTTAGCAAGTTATTTATAAACATTAAAAACAGCAAAGCTACTAGTATGGAACCTTGAGGGACTACTTTGGTAGTAACACCTGGTTCAGTAATAGCCATGTACCCTGGTTTTTTGGACTTCATTTTTAAATAAGATCTGAACCAATTTATAGTGGTCTCCCTGAAATAAAACTTTAACGTTTGCAATAATATATATATAAAGAAAACTGAAACCCAAACTGAGGTGTTTTGTATTTCTAAACACAGCTTAATTTTCTTGTGATTGACACATCCTTGATTTAACTACTAAAGTAAATACCAATCACATGCTAATTTCATCCCTACTATGATTATTATTTTCCTCTTACCTCCAGTGGATTAAACGAGTAGCTTTTAGAAGTTTGCAGCAAGGAGTCACCATCCATAAAAAATCGCATTGCCATGTTCTGTAGCAGGAAGTGTATATCATACTGGTGAAAATCAAGGAACAGTGCTAGTTCTCGTGGCATTGCCATCTGAAGGAAGTTAACCACCAACGCCATATAGGTTTCTAGTGCAGCTCTTCTCTTTTCAATGAATGCTGGGTCTTTATTGCCAATAACTTTCTTGGGAGGCAAAATATCTTTGGTAACCCCATGATCTGATACAAGCTTCTCATGAAGCTCAGCAAAGTCATTATACCTATGTAAAACTGTCCATGATATGTCACCTACTCTTATCGAAATTTGGTATAGTATAATGT
This sequence comes from Tenodera sinensis, assembly GCA_030765045.1. NCBI lineage: Eukaryota > Metazoa > Arthropoda > Insecta > Mantodea > Mantidae > Tenodera > Tenodera sinensis. The sequence goes on from CM060972.1 coordinate 89,782,143, forward strand.
TGTCATTTTTTTCTACATTAGGTATGACAACCATAGTATTATGTCGGTTTGTTAGAAAACACGCCATGATTATATCGTGCAAATATGTAGTATTCAACTATATCATTCTTTAACGTCTCTTTTAGGTTAGATCAATAATAAATAGTTCAAAAGTTAAATCTACTGCTCATTTCACTTGATTTTGATAACTATCAGAGATTTAAAGAACTATATCATGGTAAAATAAAATGCTATCTACATTGGAAAGTAATAAGGCTGCCGTCATATCCAAATGTCGATTCATTTATTCTTTTTCAATGGACACATGACACATCAAAACCAAATGACTCGATCAGCTGTTTTCAGTGTTGCCAAACGTTGTCTCCCAAAACGTATGTAGTTATTAGAGATCGCACGTTAGTGAATTTAAATGCTGTGTACATGGGCGTCGGCAGACTTTTATCAGGGGAGGGCCACATGTTGGAATTATGCAATCAAACAATATTAATCCATTATTGTGTTGCCAAAAACTATAAAAGATATGAGTTATAGTATTTGTTGCAGATAGGTATATTCATTTTTGCTAAATAAAAACTGTTATTTACATTAAAATTAAAACAATGGTCTAATATATTTTTTCCAAGGGGGGCTGCCCCCTGCCCCCCCCCCCCTCCTTCGCGACGCCCATGACTGGCTGCCGCTTTGTGGCTTTGTCGTACTTCCACATTAATTGAAGCATGTAAAAGCGTTGTTTTTTTACTAAATTTATTTGCCGTTGCAAATAGTGTTCAACACAGTTACCTTGGCACAGAATATCTAAATAAGAGATGCAATGGTCGGGCGGTAAGCTTTAATTTGAAAGACAGGCATGTTTTCCAAGTCATGTGACTCAAATAACAGTTCGGCTTTCTCCGCCGATGATTCGGCTGACAGGGACCCTTGTTTTCGCAAAACTGCATTGCATCATTGCATTCTGGAAAGAAACATGTGATGGTGTTGTTTTGACATGTGAGAAGGTTATGACGGGTTATGACATGCGTGAAATGACATTACATATACGATATATGTACCTAAGGGGCAGTTCAACAACATAATTGTAATCGGTTAACCTTGTAATGTTATGATTCTTACGTGTAGGTGAATTTTTCATATTGAAATGGCTTGTGTTCCTTTAGATAACAAATTGTGCTCGGATTTGGGTAAATATGTTGAAACACTTACTCACAGTGGAGAAAAGGAATTAGACAAGGAAATCATGAAAAAGCTGAAGAATATTTGTAAGTAAGTACCCTGATGATGAAAAAGTAAGAGATGCATGAATATATAGATATGAAGCATAGTGTTTTATTTATAAATTCAACAAAGTACACCAACAAACGGTATATTTAAATACCACAAAGTATGGTACTGCTTTACAAAGGCTCTCCCATACTTAACTCCAGGATAGTAGCTATGATAAAAAGCCTCTGCAATGCTGTGATTTTCCTAAGTATGCATGCTCTCAATCTTCTTGTTTAAACTTCTTATACAGTTATTCCTTACTGTATTTAGAAAATCCTTGTATTATTAATGTTCCTTAAACTCATATCTGTTAAGATTTTAACCGCTACTGCATGTTTTAATTTATCTCATTTTCCATAACAGACACTATCCCTCCACATATTCATCATTTCACATTATTAAACAATGGGAAGTGTCCTCTAATTTCCCATGCAAAGTACATCTTTCTACAAATTTTTCTTTAATCCCTTTACACATAGTAGCTCAGTACACATCCATGCAATACTTCTTTCAAGTTGCTGGTCACTGATTGACTGGCATATGTTTTGTGTGCAGATATGTGTTTAGTGTGTTCAAGTACTTGAGTAGCCTTGAACATTGGAGAGGCCAAGCCCTGCCCACCACACTCACCATTAAATACTGCTGCATTTACAGTGATCATGGCCAAAGAGTCAGTTGTGACTAAACCTTCACCAAGAAGATTGAGACCATGCCACTGATGATGTTCACCACAGATGTGGATGAAACATCTGGACATCAAAATGCCAACAGACCACAGCTTATCGGCCTGGAAGAATCCACTTTTCAATTTTATATTTATTTGCAGGCTTGAAAGTGGTGAACAATGATTAAAGAGCAGAATATTATACTTAATGATCTTAAGTATATCCTGAAAGTTATTTTAAGTTCTTGTAAAGCATAAAGTAACATATAACCTTTCACATTTGTAGATCTGTTATCAAGTCACTTTTCATTTGGCTTGCAGTTATTTGTTATACAAATATTTTGTAATGTTATTCTCTTTGCAGATTATCCGATGGATATGTAGAACATGTGTATCATTTAGCAATCCATCAACTGGAAAAGCAGCATTCAGAAATACGCCTCAGTGCCTTCCAGATATGCAATGAGTTATTCAGGTACATTGCAGATTAAATGTTCATGAAATTTAGAGGTAGTTAGCTGCTGTAACTGTCATCCAAAAGAAGGCTAACACTTGTAGGCAAAAGTAATGAAAATACCTAAATTAGAGGTTTAGAAGAAGATGTGAGCATTTCGAGAGCCTGTAATCCACCCAGTCTCCCATTTTAGGACAATTTCTTATACAGCAAAATGATTGATAAATGTCATCAAAGGACTGCATCTTGTTGCTGCTCCACATGTGCAGGAGAAATTGCCAAGCCTACTGTACAGTGTGATCTGCAAGAATCAGTTCATATACACCAGGACCAGGTCCTGTATACACACACTAACTTAGGCGACCTGTAGCCTAACTTCAGACCAAATTTCATATGCCATCTATAGAATTAATCTCTCTAATGCCCAATAATAATTTGACAAAAATCCCTGCCATTTTATTGTGGTTCACCTCATATTCATCTCTAATTTCAATCTGACCCTGTTTTTCACTCAAATGTTGGCAACTTTCTGAAGTGCATGAACAATGAGAGGTATGAAGTGCGTGAATAATGAGGGGCACAGTGCTACCTACTGGTGAAAATGTAAACTAATCAGAGGGGACAGATAAAGCAGTTTGTCAATTTATATTTACCATTAGCTATTTCATTTCAAAGATGACATAGATGAACATTTCAGTACATTGTAGGTACAGTAAATGTGCAGTTTTGCTTCATTGATTGCAATATTATTCCATACTTACCTAACAGCCTGTCTAGTAGAAGGTTAATGTTGAGGCATCCTAGCTCAGGCAGTTGAACTTGAAGAGCTGCCAAAACAACATTGGAGTAACAATTACTGGAAGGTCAAAAATTAGCAAGATGTTGGGCTTACATTTAGATTTTGTATATGCACGGGGGGGGGGGGGGGGTGTTTCAACTGGATTTAACAACTGATTTACAGAGATGAATTCTTTACTAATGTGTTTAGAAGTACAAATATCTCTAGGTCCTCCCCTTTGTGTGGTGGTAGCACTACTGTTTACCAACCTAGAGACTCAGGTTCAATTCCTGATACCAGTGTGGAGATTTTCTCCTGCTGGGAGGCCTGATCTGGGGTGCACAAGGACTTGTTAGGTCCCTGAGGGGCCAATTATGGAGCTATTTGATTGAAAAGTAATGGCCCCTGGTTGAGAAACCCACATAACCAGTTGGGAGGGAGTGTGGTACTGACCACATTTCACCGCTAGTACTGCACACCACTCATGATGCCTGTGGTGGGCAGAAGTGGGGAATGCAATGGTCGGGTGATAAGCTTTGGTCCGGATGGGCTGTTGTGCCATGATTTTACAAATATCTCTATTTTTATGGAATATACATTACTGTTGGATGGGATGTTTCTGCTCATGCTTGGCAATAACAAAATGGAGTGCTTTGGTGATTTTGTTGTAAAAGGAACTTATGAACCGGCTGCACAGTGTCCACATTCTTGACACCTGTTGCTGTCTGCCGCTATCATAGAAAGGTGCAGATAAAATCATACAACATTTTTAAAACTGTTTTTAGAGACTTTACTTACCAACTTTATGGAAGGAGATGTTGAAACTGGTCACTGTCGTTGTCCATACATTTTGGGCACCTCTTTAGGAAACTATCCATCATACACCATAGTTCATGTTGAGAAATGCTAGCAATTTCCTGGTGGATATTTTGTTAGCCATGAAAACATTGGACCTTGTATCCCTATTGTTTTTTTTTTACTTTCTTTAGTAGTTTTGTTCTGCATATGGAATCATATGCACTTTGCAAATCAATGAAAACTGATACATTATCTTCTTTTCTATTGAAGGAGTCCTCAATTTCTTTACTGAGAAGTAAGACCTCGTCATTTGTAGAGTGGAGCTCTCTGAATCCAGCTTGACATGGGGATATTAAATTTTGTGATTCTAGAAACCAGTTTAACCTATTTGACATCTCTTACTGCTGCTGTGCTAGTAAGAGCTATTGGTCAATAATTTTTTATTTCTGATGATCTTTTATCTTTCTTCAAGAGTGGGGCAATTATTGCTTTTTGCCATTCGGCAGGTACAGTGGTTTTCCAGAATAGACTGTAGAGTTTTAGTAGTTGTTGTTTTGCTGTTTTTTCAAGGCTTTTTTATGAACTCTGAATGCATGTGATCTGGTCCAGGAGATTTTGTTTTTTAGATTATTAATTGCAATGTTCAATTCTTGCATATTAAAGTTTTGAAAAAAGATATTGTGTTGAGTGTTAGGATCACATTCTCCTTTTTGTTTCAAATCTTTCTTACTGTTTGTTCCTTTTTAATATTTCTTGTTACTTTATGTGAATTATCATTATATTTATTGAAGGTTTTGGCTATGACTACATCATTTGTTAATATTTAATTGTTGTGTATTATAGGTATGCTATTTTTACTTCTCTACTGGTAAGTAGAGGAAGTATTGTATTCCACCCCAAAATTCGATGTCAAGATTTTACCAGAAATATATGTTTTGAGACTTCCTGGATCAAAAAAAAAAGCATTTTTAGAAAAAGGTCTTTGTGTCTGTGTATGTGTGTGTGTCTCTGTCTGTCAATCTGTGGATAACATAAATCAAAAATGGAAAGTCAGTTAAAAACCAAAGTTTGAATTTGTTTTATGTCTTTCAAGGATGTGACAGGAAGATTTTGAAGAAAATAGCCCAACCCTAAACTACCCTTTACATGGAACATTTTTCAAAAATTTTTATTTTCTTGAAAATGGCTCTAATGATTTTGATTAAAATGCTATATGTTTAAGATATTTGAATGACAAATGAAATGTATATTTTGAATTTTCTGGCTATAGTCTACATTGCTCTGTTTACTCTGGATGACTTTTGAATAACTCGTAAACCGTAAGAGATACACAAAATCTTACTGTACAAAAAATGCAGATCTCGCTAAAACACACAATTTATGTCTGAATAAATTCTTTTGTAGAGTGAACCATTTCTGAAATATTCCTTATTTGTGACAGTTTCGAAAAAATTAAAGCTTTTGTGAAATGGAACATTGTTCATTTTTTTATATGTTAAGCGTGCAAAGAGAATGGGATCTCAAAGCTTTAGAAGATTTGACTGTCGCTCAAAGCCTATTGTATTCTAATATTCCCATTGCACCTACAAGGAAATAAGCAATAAGATAATTTGTACAAATATTTATCTCAACAAACACAAAGAAGATAGATGATTAGAAGTTTGTAAGGATGGTTAGAACAAGAGTAGAGAAAGCCATGTGAGTGCAACACATCAGATTTTTTTCTTTGCTGTCCTTGACATTTTTTATGAACTTATGGGCTTTATTACCATCTGTCCTATAATCCATTTTTTCTAAGAAATTATTAAAGTGATTCTTTTTAGCTGTATTAATTTCTTTTTTTAGTGAGGCACATTTCTTTCGCCAAATTTGTGTAACTGATATGTTTTTTGTTTGTTCAGCTGTATTTCTAGCTATATCTCTTTGCTTTTTCAGTTCTTCTAACTGAGGGTTCCAAAAGAGTTTGAAATGATTTATTCTTCCACGAGGAATATGTTTTTTTGCAGTTTCTAGGGTGGCTTTACAGAAATTTTTGTTTATATGATCTGGTTGGTCCTGCAGCTGTGAGTTTGTTTGTCCATTAAATTTAATTTTCCAGTTCAGTTTTATATTTATTCCAATCTGGTTTTTTGATGCTCCAATACAGGTTCATGTGATGTTGACTGACATTTGTACATATTATCTAGTTTTATATCAGCAATTACTGCTCTGTGACAGAACTGGGGCCTTCTATAATTTGTTTTTTAATCTTTGAAACAATATCTGTTGTAGCTAACAAGAGGTCTGGGTTACTGCTTGCTCCAGAGTAATGTATGAAAGTTGTGGGATCTTCTTTATTATAAATCAGTTCAAAGGTTGTGGTACTCAAAAATTCTTCCATTATCTTCCCTATAGAATCCATTTTTTCATAACCCATCTTTTGGAATGGGCATTGAAATCCCCAATCATGATTGTTTTATTTAAGTGGTCAATAAGTGAGAGATCTGGTTCATTCCTGGCAGGATTGTAAATACTGTATAAATGAGGATATGTTTTGGTATCCCAAAAATTTAGCTTTATTAATGCAGCTTTATCTGTGTTATCCATTTCTTTAACAATTTGAAAGGAGAGTTTAATATCCTTTTTGGCTCCAACTAATATTCCACTACTTATCTGTCTGTTTTTGGGTAGTAGGTTTAGCAAAAATCCAGTAAAATTGAAGTATTTAAGTTGATAATTTGTTTCATTTGCTTCTTGAATGAAAAATATCTATGTTATCAAATACAATTTTATTGAGCCCGGAAGAAATCTCTAGCTTTAATTCTATTCTTTTTGCTTATCTGAGACCACCTGCATTCCATTGAAGAATTCTGATGTTAGATCTTCTATTACTATAATGTTTGAATTCTCGAAAAGTAGTCCCCGCCTGGAGATCCGAATGGGGGACTATTTTAACTCTGGAATATTTTGCTTCTCTAGTCATATTTCATAATTTATATTGGAGAGCTATATAGCAGTAAAAGTAACCACTTTTTTGAAAACACCATATTTTTATGTTTTGGCAGTCACATCGCTCTCACAACTCCCAGAATGTCTGGAGGACCACACCTGTCATTGGTTTACGGTTCTCACTGACCTGACCGGAAGAGTTATCAAAGTAAATTCACCAACCATATCCTCTGATTACCAATCAGAGGATGCATTATGTGCCATGACAGGTCAGCATGTTAGGGGTTAAGAGGTTATAGAGAAATTAGAGAAGTGGAAAGGTTGGAAAAATAAAGACTTCCTAGCTTTGGGGTACCCTAATAGCATCAGGGTCAGAAGAGAACAAGAGATGACCAAGGTAAAGTCAGATAGAAAAGCTACAGTGAGGAGCAAAACACCAAGTAATGTTCTGCTCAACTTGGGTACCTTGTGGTCGCCATTCACATATCCCCTAGACGGGGACCCCTGAGGGGTTTTTAAAAATGTGGTATGGTTTCATCCGTGCCTTTCTATGATAGTGGCAGATGACAATGAGCATTGATGATGCAGACAGGCAAAGCACCACGCAATCAGGAATATTTTGACTCACTCAGTACTTGTGAAATGTTATTTAAAAAATGGATGAATATCTCACAGTTCACCACTGCACGCCTTGGGCTAATAATCACTTTTACATACACTAGTGCATTGATTATGAAACAAATGCATTTTGATTAATCAAATAATTATGTTGTTAGCTAATGCTGGATTTCTGACAATGAAGTCATTAATCCTCTTGCTCTCCAATATTTTTCACTGGTGATATTGAAGAGAGCAATAGCAGTAATAGTAACCGCTTTTTAGAGAGCACCATATTTTTATGTTTTGGCGGTCACATCGCTCTCTCACAACCCCCAAAATGTCTGGAGAACCACACCTGTCGGAATAAAAATATAAAAACAGCAAAAATACAAACATGTTAAAGAAAATATGACTAATATGCAAAATTACACAAAAATCATAAAAAACATTAAAGCCAAAATATGACTATATGACCCATGAGAATTGCATCATTTTAATCGCCAATGATAAAATTGTGATTCGCTTATATTGGACATGAGAGGGGGGAAAAAAAACTATGACATGTCAAACATCTGGGCCCTGCTTATAAATGTGTTACTAATAAGTCACAAATTTGAAACACTTTATCATTTGATAAAAATACCTTGAACCTGTTGCACTGTTGAGAATGCTACAAGTTTTAGGTATTTATATAAAAAGATGAGCTTTTTAGTCACATATAGAGCCTATAATTATACCATCACTTATAAGAGATAAACTTTGCAGACGGTCCCATTGCTTCCGAGAGCTACTGGTGTCCAACTTGCAGCGTGTGTTTGAGTTGACATGTGAAGTTTCTTATGACCAGTTGTTGCCACCACCTCGTGTTGCTGCACAAAACTTAAAGCGACAAGCTTTACAAAGCATTCAGGAATGGAATAGGGAGTTTGGAGATGGCTACAAGAAGCTTCGCCTAGGTTACAACTTCCTAAGGCATTGTAAAAAGGTGAAAAAGCTTAACAGACCTTACTTTTATTAGCATTAGGAGATTAAAGAACTTGCATGCAATAGCATAAGGGTTATTGTCTACCAAAAAGTAATTCAGTTAAGTTGAAAAGTAGTTTGCAAAAAGAAATAATTACTTATCATAAATAAAAAAAAGTTATTATTTTATAAGAATTTAATTACTTTCTCTGTTATTTTATAGCAAGTAAAGGAAGTATTGTATTCCATTTAGAAACATTTTGATGCTGAGATTTCATTGGAAACACAAGTTTTGAGGCTTCTTGAATCTAAAAAGGATATTTTCAATCTGTCTTCTTCTGAGATATTCTTTGTTATTGGTTGGAATTTTTAAATACTTTGTACCTAAATAAGAAAATAATGAAGCTATTAACAGTGAAGCAACAGATTGTAAATTAAGAACAAATTAGAAACTAAAAGCTTCACTTATATTAGTAATATTGCAAGATTTTATGCAGCTAACACGTTTCAAGTTGACTCCAACTCATTCTCAAAGCTATACTAAGATGAGTGAAGCTTTTAGTTTCTAATTTGCTCTTGCTTTAGATACTTTATACCTTTTTCAATTCATAACTCACTATTTCCTTCTTTTTTGTATTCTCTTTTTTTTTCTCACCCCTCTTCTTTTGTCACAGTCATTACACTTCTAGCTTTAGTCATTAAAAAATATAGGTGTACTCTCCTGTAGTACATGCAAGGTATATCTTATAACATACTTCTATAATTCAGGTGGATTTCAGTGCCATAGAGTTGGAAAGTGCTGCAGAACAATTGCAAAGACGGGAACAGCAGCGCAGGTTAACTGTCGTTAACCAAGAAAAAATGAAGAAAGTAGTTTCACAGCTGAATGGTATGTACATTAAATAGAAATGTTATGCAGCCCAGGAATTCATGCCACATGAAAATATTTTCAGTACAGCACAAAATGCTGTTGGTCCAAATTGGCTTTGGTGCAGTGAATTTGTTCAATGCCTTGAAACTGTATTTACACATGATGCTTCCACATTGCTAAAACAAGAGGGAATTCTTCTGTAGATACTATACTCACGTAAAGCAAAATTATGTTAGACGTTGCCAATGACAAAGTTTCCAAAAACAAGCATAAATATACATTTGTTTAAAATCAGTGGAATTTTCACACAGGGAAGCAGATAATTAAATGATGGAGTAAGTACTCAATTATTTTACTCAACAAATTATTGGCAGGATATGTTTCGAGGACCTGTTGTCTCTTTCTTCAGTTACTGCTCGACTAACTGGTGATGTGCTGAATTTAAAGATTAAACTATTCTTTCTGCTGAGATTTCAAAGTTCGTAATTCATTGTTCGAAGTTTGTGGTATATGCTCTTTGCCAAAAGTTGAGTACTGCTAAAATCAGTACTAAATTGGATTTGTGTTAAGTTTTATTCAAACTGAGTCACATGACCTGTTTGCTTGAATTTATTAAAAACTTTCCTGGTGTCATTCCTAATAAATCCACAATTTATAGATTTTAGAAAAATTTAAACTTACTAGGGATTGACTCACTACAATGTTAAAAATACTCTATGTTGTTCGTTAACATTTAGTTTTAAAAGATGGATTTAATCTTTTTTAAAATTTTTATTTGGTTACAAGTTTAACATAATATTAAAGCTCTCACATTTCCTCAGGCTTTTAAAGCAAATTGTTAGTAAACATCTTAATGTCAAAAACAAGTGCGAACAATAGCTTTCAAGAAGGCTGACTGAACTCATGACTTCTGAACCCACTGTGATGCACTTTTGCCTGCACATCCCAGCACTTTCGTGTCAGAAGTAGACAACTACGCATTCGTTTCATGTAGACAACTGGCTACTTACAGTTAATTGACTTGTAATGTTTCTGATTGAGGTTAGAATCATGATGTCAGCTGAAAAATCCAAATGCAGAGGAACTAAATGTTTCACCATTGGGAAAGTATTAATTGTAGAACTGGTTGCTAAGTATAGCAGAATTATTGAATGCAGAAAATCTGATGAACTAACGTTAAAAGATGCATCAGCAGCCTGGCAGAAAATCTGTCACTACTTCAATTAAAATGCACATATTTCTCTCCGGTCCAGTAAACAACTGCAACAATTTGGTCATCAAAGTGCAGCACCAAAAATGTCAGAGTGTTTAGTACAGTTTTTAAAACTTGTAATGGACGCTACATTGAAGCTAAAATGGACAAAGTGTATTATTGTTGATTAATTATCAAGCCAATCGGAACAAAAGCACTGTTTGCTGTGTGCATATTGTTAAAGCTAACATTGTTCAATGAAACAGAATTTGTATTAACTTCAATGATAAATCAGTTTAACGCTATGTTAAAATTTAGTATCATTTGATGAAGTCGGCCCTTTGTGTTAGATAAAAGCAAGCATAGACACTGAACAGTTCTTACCAAGGAAATATTTTACAAAGACAGAAAAAATTCCAAAAAAATTGCTGCTTCACATTATATATTTTTTAGGACAGAATAATGCTGGGATTATGATGAACATTACTCAACGTGACTTAATGCACAGTATGTAAAATGAAGTAAGAAACTAGAAGGTCTAATAGGATGCGCCCAACTTAATGTAATGGGAATGATTCTGATTGGTTATTCTTCTACTCAGCAGACATGGCGCATATTCAATTTTCAAATCAGAGATTATGTTCTGCAAAACTGAAAAAAAAGAGAACATGAAAATATAAAGTAAAAATATTGAGACAGAATATTAGAAGACCCCAAAAGAAAATCGTTTATGTGAATATTTGTTAAAAGTGTAATCTGTTTTTTGATGTTGGTATGAGATGGTTAAATGACGAAAACATGTTAATAATGTTCATTGTTATGAACAACTAAGTTTGCCCAAAGACGTCGTAAATATTTCCATATTTAATTTTAATATATATGTATAAATATTAGAATTATATGTGTTCCATAATAAAAGTAAGGGAGGATGGTTAGGGATCGCTTCCCTAACAAGAAGGAACTATTTGATGGACACAGACGCCGATGTATACGAGAAAGGTAATATCACATGAGGTGACGCCATAATCCTTTCACTAGCGTGTGTATATTCAAGGTGTAAGGATGTGTTGATGTAACGTGTGAACATTGTAGAATGTTTACCAGACTTTCATCAAGCATTAGTTCCATTTTTTTTAAAAAAGTGGAAAGACTTAAATCATTTAAAACGGTGCTAGGAGGATTTATTTTAATGTAAACTATAGAAAAAGTGTTAATAAAATAATACATTGTGGTGAAGAAACATCGTGTAATTTTTCAATCCATCTGTTACCACGACCTGAGATTACAAAGATTTCAAAGGCTCAAAGACCCAACGGAACTTAATTATAAAAACCGCACCAATATTTTAAGTGGCAAATAAAGTACTATGGAGATGGCCATAACCTATTTTAGAAGCTGGTGCTGTTTTTATTGAAGTGGAGCTTCAATATAGAGCGATGTGGCTCTTATTTCTCTCAGGGCGTGGTAACGGATGGAATGAATAATCACACGATGTTTCTTCACCACAATGTATTATTTTATTAACACTTTTTCTCTATTTTACATTTAAATAAATCCTCTTAGCACCGTTTTAGATTATTTAAGTCTTTCCACTTTTTCAAAAAGTGGAACAAAAGCTTGATGAAAGTCTGGTAAACGTTCTCCACACACTACCAAAATACGTCTTTCCACCTTGAACACGTAGAGGCTAGTCCCTATTCTTTTAGTTGAGAGTCTATCATTCCGACTGCCACGTATACATCTGCGCATGCGTCCATCAAATAGTTCCCGTATTGTTAGGGAAGCGATCTTTAGCTATTTTCCCTTTGCTTTCAATATTGAACACATATAATTCTAATATTTATACATATATATTAAAATCAAATATGGAAATATTTATGAAGTCTTTAAACAAACTTAATTGTTCGTAGCAATGAACATTAGTAACACGTTTTCGTCATTTAACCATCTCATACCAACATCAAAAAACAAATTACACTCCCAACAAATGTTCACATAAACGACCTTCTTTTGGGGTCTTCTAATATTCTGTCTCAAAGCTAAACGAAAGAAACAGAGAAAGAGTTTTGATGCAAATACTCGCATAGGGAAGCATAATTTATTCCTGCGTGGCACTACTTGCTGATTGGTTCAATAGTCGCGTGACCCCCAAACTTGATGTAATGCGAAGGAAAAGTTTGCCTTGTCGTCAATCCTAAATAGCTCCAGTTAATATAATGTGTTACACTTTCCTGTTACGTCCCATCATGTTAAGTCATGTAATGTTAAGTTCATCATAATCCCGGCATAATTAACTTGTGCTCTAGATTTAAATCCATATGATTATTATCTACTGTATGCCCACGACAAGAAGGCTAGAGGGGAATGAAGGGCAGAGGGGGCTTGAACTGTGTATCTACTCCGGTAGCAGACCTGCTTACTAGGAAATGAGTGTATGAGAGTGCATATTTCTAGCTATGGGTGAGTAATGTGACAACATTGTATATTTTAAACGAGCCTAGCATCCTTGTCATACTCGGAAACTAGGCATAGACACTGTGCGGGAAGCACGAAATGATTGCGCTACGCATTCCTAAGACTTGCCTTCTTATCCTGGGCACACAGTATATGGAAAGCTGAAAGATAACATTTATATAACAATGACTCCCTTTGGTCTCAATAAATTAGAAGGCCTTATCCTACACGCTCTTTGCAATATTTCAGCTACAAAAGTATTCAATAATGTGTACAAAAGTATCAGGCTTGTATGAATGCAGAAGGTAAGTGTAACATATACCTCTTGTTTTGCATCATTAACATTATCTAGATGAGAAACATCCTGGTCCACCACTATTGAACAGATTTGCATAGCACTGCCTTGGGAATGGTGAGCTGCCAGTCATGCCTTTAAAAAAAGTGCAATATAAAACATAATTTTAGTGAGAAAGGTAAAACTTTCTTTGTTGGAATTAAGTTTCCATTTGGAAGGAGCAAAAAGAGGGAAAAATCAGTTTGGGAATGTGTGCCATAATTTCCTAGACAACATCACTAGTTATTGTCCAGTTGATAATGGAGGAAAGTTAACCTTTGAAATGCGTCCCAGAAAAATATTTTGTAAGTGTTGTTCAGTGTTATTAATTAACTCACCTTTTAAATTAAACATCACTAGTATTTATTTAACCACGAAGCAAACACTTTTCTCGTTTAAAAAATTCTTTATCTGAGTGTACAAATAACACTATATAGCCCTTATCTCTCTTAGTGCTGAATACATGGATTTTCAAAGATACTTTTATATTATAATGAAAACTGAGTTGGATTGAGACACTTAACATCGCTTACATGTAATTAGTCTTGACAGGTTTCAAGAGCTTAACTTGTTCCCATCATCAGAATTAACCAACTGGCTCTTGTTGACATTGTTTGATGTGTGGTTGGTTGAGCTGACATCTAGTGGTGAGCCGATAAACTTCCATAAAGGGAGAGGTAGAACTGGAACTTAAAAATTCAATGCCACAACTGGGATTTGAACCACAGACCTTTCGCTTACCGGGCGGCTGCTCTAACCACTGAGCTATTGTGACAAACTGCCAGAATGGCATTAAATTCTCAAACTGCCATTCTGGCAGTTTGTCACAATAGCTCAGTGGTTAGAGCAGCAGTCCAGTAAGCGGAAGGTCTGTGGTTCAAATCCCAGTTGTGGCATTGAATTTTTAAGTTCCAGCTCTACCTCTCAAACTTTGCCCACACACGGCTTATGTGTTTAAAAACACCAACAGTAAGTTTGTTGGCATAAATAAATAATAATTCCATAAAGGGTTTTGTGTAGTTAAATCAAAGTTCATTACACAGAGCTCGTTTTATTATTATATGAATTTTTCCCAGGTATCCAACTCTGCAGCCTGTTTTGTTCAGCGTAATGTTGTGGTTGGATGTAAAAAAATGGTGTGCAACTACAGATTTATCTATTTGTATTTGATGTATGACTTGTTGCATAGTAATTTCTCTATGCTGAAATTATTTTGTGGGGTCAAGATAAGGTTGTATTTTTCAAGAGTAATTACATGCAAGTGATGTTAAGTGTTTAGATCCAACTCAATTTTCTTTATAATTTAGATTCACATCACTGTTACAAGCTTATTAAAAGCTACGTAAAACTTTTACATTTTTACTGCCCTTATCTCTTTAGGCATAAATTCTGAGGAAGATGTAATAGCCACATGTCAGACATGAACCTAGATTGAATGGGATGAGGAAGATATGCTTAGCAAGAGCCAATAGAAATAGATTTTAGAATATACGCAGGTAAATTATATTGTTGCTTTTAGAGAGAAAAGTTCTTTATTCTTATAACAGTTAAAAATAGACAAACATGATACAAAGAATTACCTTTAAATCTGCAAAATACTGATTTGTTTAGCTTAAAGTAGTTTTTGTAAAAAAAATGTTGATACAATATAAAAGCCATTTATCCGAGAACAGGGGTAAATGCATTCTTTTACTTTCTCTACTATGTACTTGCAGTAGGTAGAGGAAATATTGTATTCTACTCAAAAATTTGATTCCAAGATTTCACTGGAAATATATGTTTTGAGACTCCCTGAATCCAAAATAAGCACTTTTAGATAAAAAGGCCTTTGCATGCATGCCATCTGCCTGTGAACAGGATAATCCAAATGCAGAGTGATTTATGTAGAAGTGACATTTTTCTTTCTTGAATTATTTGGCTGGAAATTCACTTAATTGCTGGTTTTAATGCCAAATTAAGCAGGATCTTTGGGAGTTACAATTCGCTCTATCGAGATATGCAGATGTTTATTGGTTATTTTTGTCTTATTATTGGCTATGGTTTTAGACCTGGACTTCTTGCAGGAATGACACATTGAGTAGGTGTATCCGATCTCCTGCAAAAAATGCCTTAATGACTTTCAGGCTGACCTCTCCAGTCATGTCCTTACGTCAGCAACAACCTTGGGTAGGCCTGTATGAACAATTTTTGCATTTTCCATTCACCAGAGATCTAGTTATTTTCAATTTGTTTACCAGTTCAAGTATTGTGTGTTTGGAGAGAATTGTGAACACCAAATTCTCTCTGGCATACCCTTTGAGTAGCTGTAATCTAGTATTGCTTCACAAGGAAGAGCCATTGATTTGGTGTATACTCTATTTCCAGTCACTTGAACAAAACATGGAAAACGGACTGGCAATAATAAGACAAAAGACAAAAATAAGGAATAAAGAGTAAACATTTTGTTGCAGAAAACTGAAACTCTGAACATCCTACTTAATTTTACATTAAAACTGCTCATGAAGTGAATTTGCAGCCAAATAATTAAAGAAAGAAAAGTGTCAATTCTACATAAATTACTCTGTACAGAAAGTTGGTTAAACACCAAACTTAGTAAGGTAGAATCAGAAATGAAACTTCCAGTGCTACAGCCAGGAGTTGAACCATGGATCTTCCGCTCTACATACAGCTGCTCTTAACTACAACATGCTGATATAGCCAAGTAGCTCAATGGTTAAGAGCAGCTACATCTAGAGTGGAAGATCCATGGTTCAAATCCTGGCTGTGGCATTGAATTTTTTTATTTTGTGTTAGAAGAATCACTTATCAATGATTGGCCAGATGTATGGTAACCAAACTTAACATCTAAATTCAACATTCTTCCAACAATGTGACACAAAGATTTTCAGAAAATCCCTCCCACCCAACCAAACATTTCTAGGAACATTTATAAAAAATGTTGGGTTTTTAAAAAATGGCTGTAATGATTTTGATTAAATTACCATATGTTTAAGATATTTTCATGGCAAGTGAAATGTATATCTTGAATTTCCTGGAAATAGTTTCAGAAGTCCTCTTCATTGTGAATGACTTTTGTTTAACTGGCAAACCATAAGAGATAGGCAAGATCTTAGTGCACAAAAAGTATGTCATTAAAGCACACAATTTGTCAGATTTTTTTTTTCATTGAGTTAACCATTTCTGGAATGTTTCTTGTTATTGATCTGAATTTTCCAGTACTTAAACTTTTCTGAAATAGAAAGTCATTATTCACCTTTTTCCTCCTGGTCATACAAAGAGAGTGGAATTTTGAAGCCATCACTTAGTGACCAGCTGCAAAAGACTTGATGATTGCTCAAGCTTACTCTATTTCCATTGTACCTGTAAGGAAATCTGTAACTATGCAATTTCTATGAATGTTTGTGCTGGTTAACATAAGCAGATGGAAGAATAAGTGTTTGTAAGAATAGTTTGTATAAGAGTGAGTAGAGAAAGTCATGTGAGTGAACACATACAATTTTTTTCTCTGAAATTCTTTTATTTGAAGAGGCTTTAATGTAATTAAAAATTAATAAGTGTATTTCTCACAAAAATATTTTGAAGTAGTTTAATTACATTTGAGTATATCACCTAAGCCCTGACTGGCTCTTCTATTGTTTTTTCAGAGCTGTATCCTGAGATTACAAATTCACTCACGGCACTTGAGAATTGTTTATCCCTGCTGTTACCAACACCTGATAACTTTTTTGTACAAGAAGAAGAAGGAGAAGAAAACTCTAAGAAGGATTCTACTGTAACACACACTTCTTCTGAAAAGGAGGATGATTTTCAAAAACCATCCACTAGCTCTCTGCAAGTTTGTAATGAAGGAAATGAGTCGTCAGATTCTGAAAATGATTCATTGATTTCTGAGGATAAAATAAATATTCGAGAGTATGGAATTCCCTCTTTCAAATACTCAATTGAAGTGAATGTTAACCCTAGTAAGTACCATGTATGAAGTTATGAAAATAGCTTGTGAGAAGTAGTGTATAGGTGAGACATGAAAAAATCTTGCACATAGGGGACACTACTTTCCTTTCCTTCCCTTCCCTTCTGCAACGGCTGAGAGGGGGAAGGGTGGGTGAGCTTGCTGTGAATGAGTAAACATTACCATAACAGAGTGCAGCTGAAACAGTTGCAGTTTACATGAAAGTAATTATTGGCACATAGCTTTGTTCATTATAAAGCTAATTCTTATACATATAAGTTAGAGCACCCATCTGGTAAGCAGAGGGTCTGTGGTTCAAATCTTGGCTGTGGCATTGAATTTTTCAGTTCCAATTCTACCTCTCAAACATTGCCCACACATGGCTTGCGTGTTTAAAAACACCAACAATAAGTTTACTGGCATAAATAAATAATTACCATTTGAAGGTTATTTAATCCCAGGACATAAAGTACTTATGATAGTAAGTCACCATTGGGGTATTTGTCTCTGATGTGAGACGGCCTTTGTGGTTTACCGGGAGATATACAAATTGGTTGGAGAATTCAATGTCATTTTGGCAGATTGTCACAGTAGCTTAATGGTTAGAGCACCCACCTGGTAAGCGGAGGGTCTGTGGTTCAAATCCTGGCTGTGGCATTGAATTTTTCAGTTCCAATTCTACCTTTCAAACATTGCCCACACACGGCTTGTGTGTTTAAAAACACCAACAGTAAGTTTGTTGGCGTAAATAATAAATTCATTGAGAGGTAGAACTGGAACTTAAGAATTCAATGCCACTGCTGGGATTTGAACTACAGACCCTCAGCTTACTAGGCGGGTGTTCTAACCATTAAGCTACTGTGACAACCTGCCAGAATGACATTGAAATCTCAAACCAGTTCGTAACTTGTACCAAACACTGAATGAGTTTCATTGTATCATTTGGTCATAAATATATTTCTTCCTGAGTGCCATTTTCAATATTTCCTTCTTGTATCATTTTGTTTCTAACATTCAACATCAAATATATTTTTCCAAAGAAAATGTTACTGTTAATTGCTTTTCCCATTGTTGTTTTCTTTTATATCTGTATTTTGTTAGCTGTCTCCTTTTAAAAAGTATAACTGAGGTTATACTATATACACATTAATATTATCTTTTCAGACAAGATCCAGATTAAGGAAACTCCAGAAAATGCAGCAATTTTTGAAAATGCTGAAGATATGTACAAGCTGCTGAGTAACAGATATCTTCCTGAAGTGAAGAAGTGGATCAGAATAATGACTAAAGTTTCAGGTAAATATTATTATTGATTTTTTGAGTTTTTTTCCAGATGGGTGTAATTGCCCATAAATCAGTTAACAAAATCAGGAACTATTTTTCATTAATAGCTCGTTGCACTGTGGTCTCTCCAAAAGAGGCAACCACAAAGTTGTACAACAGTTTTTTTAATTTGTTACGTAAAGATTACAAACTTTTTAGTCTTTTTATACCTGTAATATAAAAATGATTTTCTTAAAATTGTTGGAATCAGTTCATTAAAAATACTTAATAGTGGAGTTGACTTAAACACTTTTAAAGCTTTACTCTGCTATGTATTTCACAGAAAATGTCATGAGCTTGCAGCTGCTTGTTGACTGACAGGTATAACGGTTTTTATTGTGGTTGCTCTAGCGATGAGGTTCTTCTCTTCATGGCATTCAATGGGTTAGCATATTATATGATGGCGATTATTAATATATTTTCCATAAATATTTAATTCTCCACCAATTTAACTTTATTACGATAAAGTTACAATAAACAACAAATTATGTTCACTTGAGAGGTAGAACTGGAACTTAAAAATTCAATGCCACAACTGGGATTTGAACCACAGACCTTCCGCTTACCGGGCGGACGTTACACACGGCTTGTGTGTTTAAAAACACCAACAGTAAGTTTGTTGGCATAAATAAAGTAATAATTATGTTCACTTTTTACAAATATTGATGTTGTCAGGTCCTGAAACTATTTAAGTCAAAACCTCCACTCCAGCAGTCTATTGTGATGTAAAAAATGAAAAAACTGAATTAACTTACGGAATGGATTTGCACTTGAATCTAATGTGCACCATGATTTTGAGTACTACATTTGGTCAAAATAGGTGTGCAGTAAATTCATGTAAATACAGTATTGCAAGTTTATATCAAGTTTACTATTTATCTGAACTTCCATTCTTTAGCTGTGTGCTTGCCTCTGTAGCGTGGCAGTAGCGTCTCTGCCTCACATCCAAGAACTTGCGAGTTCGAATTTTGCTTAGGGTGAGTTATCCAGATAAGGTTTTTTTTTGAGGTTTTCCCTTATCCTAAGAAGACAAATATCGGGTAACTTAAAGCTCTACTGACCTTGGGCTCATTCAAGCACCATTTCACCCATTTCATTCATTCACCGTCCGATATGACACTACATTGGAGGACGTTAACAAAGAAAAAAAATTTAGCTCTGCCGTTCACACATGCACATAGACCATTTTATACATTTGTTGTTGTTGTTATGATGATGATGATGATGGTGATGATTGTTATTGTTCTCGTTGTTATATTGTCATTATTATTATTATTATTATTATTATTATTATTATTATTATTATTATTATTATTATTATGATGATGATTATGATGATTATGATGATGATGATTATTATTATTATTGTTGTTGTTGTTGTTGTTGTCATCATGATCATGTTAAGAATTCACTTCCTAGACTCCATTTTCTTGGACATTTGTGCTAATGGTGATGTTTATTATTTATATTTATGTGCTTGCAATGAAATAAAATATACAAAAGCATATTAAATATTTTTTCAGATTTTCAGTATGGTAAAAACATTAAAAATCAATTGAAGATTTCTATGCAGGACAAGTGAACAAATTTAATTCTTTTTGTAATCTTAGTATAATTTGTTTTTTATTTCATTGATATACTAAAGCTTTAAATCTGTTTTCCAGAAGTGCAGAATGTGGAATTAAAAAAGTCAATAAATTTGAAGGAGAAGATGGAACGTATAATCAAAGAATATCTTCATCTAAAAAGGCAAGCCTTAGCAAATAATGCAGATAGTTCATCAGATGATTCTGATCTTGAAGAGGTTGAGGAAAAAGCTGGATATGAGGAGAAGCCTTCTGAAAGTATAGCAGACCTACCTATGGGGCAAACACAAAATAAATCCAAACGAGAAGAAACCACTAGTTGGAGTATATGGTCCAAAGAGAACAGTGATAAGGTGTGTAGCCCTTTATGGTGCATGCTTTTCATTATAACAAAATGTGTAATAATTCTGAGGATAGCGATTACCATATTTTTGTAGATACAAGATGATCCCTAATTCAAGACAATCCCCATTTTTCTTACACCTGTGTTAGGAATTTGGTATATTTGAAATAAATAGAAAATCAGTAATATAAATTTTAAAACAAAAACATACTTCTAAAGTAAAAACAAATTAGAAACTAAAAACTTCACTTATCTTAGTAATGTTGCAAGTTCTTGTTGCAAAACTGACTCAAGTTTTGAGTTGACTCCAACTCGATAAGTGAAGTTTTTAGTTTCTAATTTGTTTTTACTTTAGAATCTTGTTGCTTCACTGTTAATAGCTTCAATTTCCTTAATTAAAGACATACTTATTGGATGATCACATAAAAATTGTGAAAACTTGTACCTAACACTGAATGAGTTTCATTGTATTATTTGGTCATAAATGTTTCTTAATGAGTACCATTTTTTATATTTCCTTCTTGTTGCATCATTTTGTTTCTAACATTCAACATCAAATATATTTTTCCATTGAAAATGTTACTGTTGATTGCTTTTCCCATAGACCATTCTTTTGTTAAAATGTTTAATACTGGGTAATGTGCTGTTAGTTCAACGCTGTCAACATGGCACCTATAATGTATTTTTCTGGCGCCCTTCATGAGCAAATTTTTACTTCAGAGACTTGTAATTTTAATTGACATTTCGAGACAAAACTATGTATCTTCCCAGTGCATACCCATGAAGTATGTTTTTGTACAGCTAAAGCTGTATTCATCACTACCCTAACTATTGCTTTTCCTTTTGCCTCTCAAAAGAAGGGTATTTGCTCTAACAGTGGTTGTGATGGTGCCCACGCTTCCTAGGCATGAGTTAAATGTGCCAGTGCATAAGAAAGCTGCACACCACTGTGTTATTATTATTTATTTATTCCAACAAACCTACTGTTGGTGTTTTTAAACACACAAGCCGTGTGTAGACAATGTTTGAGAGGTAGAACTGGAACTTAAAAATTCAATGCTACAGCTGGAATTTGAACCACAGATTCTCCGCTTACTAGGCAGGTGCTCTATCCATTAAGCTACTGTGAAATCCTGCCAGCTTAATGGTTAGAGCACCCGCCTAGTAAGCGGAGGGTCTGTGGTTCAAATTCCAGCTGTCCCAAGTTGGAGACAACTTGAAACCCTTGAAAAGTTTGTGCAAAAAGAATGTGCAACATTACTAAGATAAGTGAAGTTTTTAGTTTCTAATTTGTTCTTACTTTAGAAATAGCAATACATTTTCATTACTCAACTAATCCTTACCAACATGAAAAATAAATTACATTTGCAATAAATATTTACATAAATGCTTTCCTTTCAGGATCTAACCATATATTCTGTCTCACCATGAAGTTAAACACAATTTCTAAGTTGATATTGGTCTGTGAAATGGGCTAAAACTGCAGATTCCTGGAAAACAGACTATGATATCCAGCATTACATCCATCTTTTACAATATGTACAACACATATTCTCAACTTAAAAAACATTATTTTGTTGTTTGATGATGCTGTCAATTACCAGGATAATATCAAGATTGCCAATGTACCTGAATTTTGTCCTACAGGACTTCTTTTATATGCCAATAAACCTACTGACATGGAGCTGCTGTTTTTAAGCACATTTAAAAACCAGCAGTTTGGGCTGGATTTGAACCTGCAACCTTGGGATCAGTAAGCCAGTGTCTAACCAACTGAGCCACCCAGACTGACATATTCTCAACAGTTGGGAAAAAAGTTTGTATGAAGAAGTTTGAGACACCTCTAATTAATTTTGATCTTCCATTTGAAGAAAACCTGCTTCTGAAGTTCATCCATTGTACACCAGAGAGAAACAATAGACTGTGGAGAATCGGCTAATTATATCTGATAGTCAATAGCAGCTGAGTGTGTAGGAAAGTTCCTAGGAAACTGTTGTTGGCTAATGCTGGATTTCTGACAATGAAGTCATTAGTCCTCTTGGTCTCCAATATTGTTCATTGATGAATAGGGTGCTAGAAAGGGCCAGGCATATTTGAAGGTGGTCTTGGTCCATTTCCGCTTGCAGATCACATAGAGGACAGAGTGGTGAAGAATATATCCCAATTTATTCAATGTTTTGCCAGACAATCAGTTCCTATGAAACTAGTTATGCATAAATCACAGTTTTTTTTGTGAAGCATTGTTGTGTTTATTTAACTAAAAAGTTTATTAAAGCAATTAAATTTTCTTTATTTGATGAGATGGGTTATAATTACAGGATCCTACTTCAGGACAGTCCACATTATCTGCGCTAGGAAAGAAGCTCATGTCAGAGGAACCAGAGACAGGAAAAACAAAAGAACCAGAGCAAGGTGCTTCCAAGGCTGAGACCACTGGAGATGCTAGCACTGAGGATCGTAAATCCAAACTTCTAGCAATAGCACCAAAGTTGCCATTTGATATAGACCTTTACCATTGGGAGGATGAGAATATAGCAGAGCCTACACTGCTGGCGTAAGTTATCTTTGAGGATGTTACAAATAATAGTGTTTCAATCTAAGAATGGAAATGAACTAAGGAGAATAGTAAAGTCAATATCCACATAGTTAAGAATTTGATGTACTTAGGAATTAAATTGATCAGCTAATTAGTTATTTTGGTTGGCACAATAGGCAAAAGAGTAAAATGACACTTATGCTGGTGAGGAGTAGTTTGTAAATGTACAATAATTCAAAAAAGTATTCATACATTCATTTAAATTGAAGAGTAAACAAACAGTATAATCTTAAAGAATAAAGTATAGCCTAATTGCTAGTTAATTTATCATATGAAAGAAAGTATTACATGTTAACAAAACATTATTTATTGTAATTAACATAAAAGAAAAATCAAACTTATCACTTCTTACTCAAACAAATATTTATCTCCAGTACATGAAGTATAAAGTTTTTACTCACAGATTATATTGTGACAAATGACAAGTCTGGTAGTTTTTATTTCACTTTATTTCTTCTAAAACTTAATCACAATTCACAATTTGTGACCTTGCAACTTGCAGCTGTTCTGTTCTATCATAATCTTGACACTGCTACAGTAACACAAACTTCTCTCTCTTCACAAGCCAGTCTGCTTATATAGTCTTTGAATTACCAGCAACTTTTCTGGAAATGAAATTTTCTCAGCTTCTGTCTTGGAAAATTCTGAATATAAAGTTAGGGGTTTCTCCTTTTTAAGTTAATGCTGTTCACATACACGTAACAACTTTTTTTTTGTGAAATCTTGGAATAAAAGTTTTGGGTAGTATGCAATACTTTCTGAACTTGCCATAAGTAGGTGCTAGCTAACATAAAAATAACAGCATCATTAATAGTAGTTTCTTTGTAGTGAATGATGAGTATAACTGATATTCTGTGTGATGTTACAGTGTAAGGGCGGAAGGATCAGCATATTGGTCTGCTGCTCCAACAGATGATCTTGAGACAGTACCAGTTCCTGAAGGAACAGCCAGTTTAAGAACACGTGTTATTGAGTTTACTGGCAAATTTGAACCTGTGAGATGGGCATGTAGGGCTCCATTACCAAATGGTAAACTTTGTCCTCGCAGGGACAGGTACAAGGTCAGTGGTTATTTTAAAGGATCACTCATGTTATGTAAACATCTCTCCTCTTGCTCTTCTCCCTCTTTCAATGTGACACATGCACATGCACACGTGCTCACACACTACACACACAAAAAAAAATCATTTATTTATAAAAGCATTTAGGATACTGTTGAAGCACATGTCCTTTTTAACTGGAGCTGATATTATAGGCTTGTTGACTATGAAACACAACACCCATTATTGTGCAACTCTTCAGTATACACTATCACCAAGGTATCAATTTCAAGGAACTTTCAGGTTTTAGGATCAATATGTATAAGGAGATTCTGCTCCTACTTAATTGTAATAACATTATTCATAGGACTAGCTTTCCATCATTCAGCTGTTGATTGACTGGTTCAACATCAGGTAACTGCCGCCCCTTCTCTCATTGCCTGGTATGCTATTCTTCCTATTGGCTATTCGTAAGGCATCGTCTATGATTGGTATGTCGATAGTGTGGAAAAATATTTAAATCATTAAGGACTGTCATCTTACCTTTCATCAGCTTTATGTTGTAGATTTCAGTTGCACTTTCATTTTGCATCAATCTCTCACAGTTTTTTACTTGCTGTGAACTCCTTTCCTGCAGCATGATTACCATTCCGTTCTGTAAATGCAATCGATCTTAGTTAAAAGTTAACATCTGGTATATAATTTCTGTATTTCCCTATACTGATGTTGTTTCGCAAATGCAAAATGGAGCCTATAGGTTCCTACAGCCTACGCCAAATGGTTACTTAAATTTTCAAATTTTTATTTCTCACTCTGAGGTTTATTATGTTCACATTCTTTTTATTTCTTTTTTAGAAATAAGAGACATGCCAAAACAAAAGAAGCAATGTATAAACATTATTTGGGGAGTAATTATTTGTAATAACAATTAAGTGCATACTGTGCACATGCACACTTACATACAGCATGCACACATTGTAAGTGCAAGAGTTAATGCTTTTGTTATTTAATGGAAGCATTCCCATAGCCAGGTAACATGCTACATAACAAGAATTTGCAAACTCCAAACTTCATTTTAATCTAAAGGGTGAGTCAATTAATAACACTAAACAACACTTACATTTATAATTTTCTGGAATGCATTTCGGAGCTTAACTTTCCTCCATTATCAGCCGGACAATAACTGGGTTTCCATGGCGCGGATGGCGATGCTTCTTCTGGTAACGGTTCAAGGAACTTGCTGAAAATATGTTTCTGTGCATAGAGGAAGAATTCTGAACTACTTTATTCATGCAGTGCTAGCTTCTGAAGAATACAAGATCACTATGTTCTTCATTTGGCTATACCATGCCATTCTCAGTGCTGATGCCAGATGCTTATCTGTTTAATTTAAAAGGTGAGTTAATTAATAACACTGAAAAATATTTTGTAAGTGTTGTTCAGTGTTATTAATTAACTCACCTTTTAAATTAAATTAATTACAACAACACTGTTTTCAAACTTCTATGAAAGGAAGATGCTTATCTGTTGTTTGCATGGTACAACACTTTTTGTCTTGCATATTTGTAAAGACTTAATGAACTTTCATATTGTATATTATTGGTTATGTTAGTCGATTTGAAACTTGTGGTATGCTTGGAAGATTGCAGCGTGACAACTTCTTACATTACACCTACATGTATTTGTAAATGAACTTACCTCATGCAAGTTGTAACGTTAAGTTACATTAGCGTTATGTCTTCATTGTGAATGGGGCCCTACAAAGGAACATGACATACATTCGCATTAAATAACAAATAGAGGTTGTAAACTAGAAGTTTCATGCTAACATAAGCGTAAATACTAAATGTCAAAATTGTACCAAAAAAGCTCCTTGATAGCAACAAATATAATTGAAATTAGGGGGAAATATTTTGGTATGAAAATGATCCGCAGTTCTGCAATCCAGCAACTGCTTTTTAAAAGATTTTAAACCTCCCAATTCATCCCTTTAGGCTGGAAGTAATTAAACACTTCAATGTCTGCAATGAAGTGTCAAAACTACTCTTTGATATTCAATGGAACAAAACTAGATTTAATTTTTGTTTTCACTTTGCACCTATATAGTCCCTTAACTACTTTGGCCATATTGGGGGCTTTGATTTGAGAAACAACTGATGGCGTTATTACTTGTTGAACTGTAGGGTTTGTTAATGTTGATTTTTATCATTAAACACACTCACATTTACTTCCACATTAATACTTATAGACTCTGTATGAGATTGAGAACTATTCTAATTAATGAAAAATTCCCAACCCAGCCGGGAATCAAACCCAAGACCTCTGGATTGAGAAGCTGAAACTTGGACCACTCTACTGAGGAGGCAGTCTAGATTAAAATTCTGTGATATGAATGTGAAAATCCTCCGTAAATCTCCAGTTTTAAAATTGTTGGGAATATATTATAGCCTCTGTCAGTCCAGAAGAACAGTGTTCTCAGTGGTAAAGGAATAATCAAAATTGGGATAATGATGCCCCAAAAAGCATGTGTGTGTGTGCATGCTCACAAAAGTTTTCTGTCTTTATGATATTAATTTACTGAATCTAAATTGCCAAATATTTAGCATTGTTCTTTGTCAGAAAGGAAGAACTTAACTGTATATGACATTAGCAGTCTTTTATTTCAGTGTCCCTTTCATGGTCCTATTGTTGCAAGAGACAAGATGGGACAATGTACAAATCCTGAGGATGCTGCAAGATTAGCAAAGCTTAAAGAAGAAGAACAACAGAAGTGTCCAGACTGGCAGGATCCAGAACTGCTTGAAGATATTAAGGTAAATCTCGATTTACCTGACCTTAGGAGCATATGCTACAAGACATTAAAAATCTGAATTCAGTGAGTTTCATATAGTTTTCCAAAAAGAATATCTTATACTGCTAGAGCAAGTAATTAAATTCTTTTAACTCATAGTTACTGTATCGTCATTTTGCATCACTATGTGCCACTTCCAACCAGTTTGTCACTTTATCCTGTGTTTCTCTTGAAAGACAAGACACTCACTCCAATGTGTAATAACAATCTTTGACCATCTCTTCTTCACTCCAAGATTTCTATACTATTCAATACTGCAGAAGTCAATGTAATTTTTATAATAAAGCTATCAACATTTTGTGCAGTGTAGATTTCTTTCTTTGATAGCTTTGTTTAATATTTACTTTATCTTTCATACAGCAAGCCACAGGGCTGGACTTAAAGGTACCAGAGAAGAAGGGTAAAAAGAAAAAGAAAGGTGGGAAAGAAAAATATCCAGGACTCACAGACATCAATGCTAAACAGAATACATCCATCACAAGATTGTCAAAAAAGGTATTCAACAAGTAAGTATACATTTGATGCAATGTTGATTAAAATAAGTTGATTAAAAGCAATATTACTCCACATACATGTAATTACGGAGAGTTGTTTCCTATCTCTGATAACAAACTTGACTTTGTTCCTACCTTACGAAAAGCCATGTCTCCACCACTGATCATGCTGTATTTGTTGTCCCTTTGTCCAAGTAATCGCTCTGCACCTCAGTTTCTGCTGGAGAAGGCCCTTACATAGTGCAGTCATGTCCAGAAGTTCCCACTCCTCTTTACAGACTTTCCAAAGACCATCAGTTGTTTGAGGGCACCTACTTCTCAATGCCCTTTTTAAGAGTCCAAAGGCACAAAAGTCCATCAGAGAGGCATCAGGAGATTTCACTGGCATGTTGCTGAACGTAATGTGTATTCCAGTTTCCTGCTCCATTCTTTGCAAGGATGTAAAAGTCAAAACAGAAGTGTGACGACACATTACCTTGGTGCACTCAGACTTTTTGTTGGTGTTTCACTTAGGGAGCTGGGATTTGAGTGTGGTAAATTGGGGCAAGAACTTCATCCTGATAATACTTGGAACTGATTCTAAAGTAAAAACAAATTACAAACTAAAAACTTCACTTATCTCAGTAATGTTGCAACATTAACCCTTTTGGAAATATTTAAACTTAAAACTTTGAAATTTAGAAGAGATATTGCAGGGTTAATATTTCTGTATAAGGTATTGCATTCGATTATTGATGATATTAATATTACAACAAATGTATCATTTTATGTACCCAATAAAATAAGCAGATTCAGGAGGCTTTTCTTCACCTCCAGAGTAAATACGGAAATCCATAAAAATTCACCATTACACAGAATTATGTATTTATATAACAAGCTTCATCATTTCGATGTAGATATTTTCAACATGTCTGAAACTCAATTTAAAAATGCTACAACTAAATTGGTAATAGTAGTATCGTTGCTGTAATTAGGAATAGTAGAAAAAATTACTTACCATACCACCTTCACTTTTTTTTTCTTTCTTTCTTTCTTCTTCTTTTTTTATAATTGTTTCTATTCCTTATATTAGTTTATGTTCATTTATGTTTTTCTTGTATTTTATTTAAGTGTGTATATTATTATATGTAAACATCTATGTATGATGAACATTGTAATTGGGCTTCCAAGCCTGTTATGTTCATAAGAATAAATAAATAAATAAATAAATAAATAAATAAATAAGTGAAGTTTTTAGTTTCTAATTTGTTCTTACTTTAGAATCTTGTTGCTTCGCTGTTAATAGCTTCATTTTCCTTAATTAACTTGGAATTGATTTTGACCTTTTTAGCAACTTTACGAATTATCAGTTTCCCATTGTAGCAGCAACCAGCAATTACTTTAAATCTTTTTGAGAAACCTTCTCTGCATACCATTTTTGAAAAGTTTTTCCACCGATTCACATCCCGGCTGTGGCATTGAATTTTTCAGTTCTGATTCTACCTCTCAAAAATTGCCCATACAAGGCTTGTGTGTTTAAAAACACCAGCAGCAAGTTTGTTGGCATAAATAAATAATAATTACCATATAAAGGTTATTTAATCCCGGGACATATAGTGTTTATGATAGTTAGCCACCCTTGGGGTATTTGTCTCTTATGTAAGACTTCCTTTGTGGTCTACCAGGAGAAATAAGAATCGGTTAGAGAATTCAATGTCGTTTTGGCAAGTTGTCACAGTAGCTTAATGGTTAGAGCAACTGCACGGCAAGTGGAAGCTCTGTGGTTCAAATCCTACTGTGGCATTGAATTTTTCAGTTCTGATTCTACCTTTCAAACATTGCCCACACACGGTTTGTGTGTTTAAAAACACCAGTAGTAAGTTATTGACATAAATAAATAATTAATTATCTGATTGTTCAGAACACATTGCATAAAAATACAATAGTTATAAGTTGATGTGAGACCTGAAGCTGTCTCTGCCTCTGAGTTACAATAAAGAGAAATACCGCTAAAATCTTCCACCCAATCATGTTTAGAATGCTATTGTGTTCCTGTGATATGATGTATTATATCAAAGGCATATACTTGAGATACTTAATTAAGGAAATTGAAGCTATTAACAGTGAAGCAACAAGATTCTAAAGTAAGAACAAATTAGAAACTAAAAACTTCACTTATCTTAGTAATATTGCAAGTTCTTTGATGCAAAGCTGACAATGTTTCGAGTTGACTCCAACTCATTCTCAAAGCTTTCTTTAGAAACTTGAGTTACTGTTTTGGAACGTATAATCATTGGCAACTGAGCTGATGATAAGTAGCAGATTTGCACTTGTATGGCTGAATATGGGATGGAAGAGAAGGGAGCATGGTCTTGGCACTCTGTAGTATGCATAATAGATGAAGAATCAGGGCGTGATACAGAAGAATCCAAGTGAATAAAGTAACAGTGAAGCACAAAAGTATTTTGCTGGTATGGTGAGATAAAAATAATTGTGGACATTTGAGAGGTACAACTGGAACTTAAAAATTCAATGCCATAGCTGGGATTTGAACCATTGTCCACACACGGCTTGTGTGTTTAAAAACACCAACAGTAAGTTTGTTGGCATAAATAAATAATACTTGTGGATATCTAAAGTAAAAACAAATTAGAAACTAGAAGCTTCACTTATCTTAGTAATATTGCAAGTTCTTTGGTGCTAACAAGTTTCGGTGTTGACTCCAAGTCAACTTGCTAGCACCAAAGAACTTGCAATGTTAATAAGATAAGTGAATAAGGAAAATTGAAGCTATTAACAGTGAAGCAACAAGATTCTAAAGTAAGAGCAAATTAGAAACTAAAAACTTCACGTATCTTAGGAATGTTGCACGTTCTTTTTGCACAAACTGACCCAGGGTTTCAAGTTGTCTCCAACTCATTCTCAAAGCTATATGCACTTCCAAAAATTCACAAACCTGGAAATAAAATGAGACCCATTATAAAGTATAGCTTTGAGAATGAGTTGGAGACAACTTGAAACCCTGGGTCAGTTTGTGCCAAAAGATTGTGCAACATTCCTAAGATACATGAAGTTTTTAGTTTCTAATTTGTTCTTACTTTAGATTCTTGTTGCTTTACTGTTAACAGCTTCATTATTTCCTTATTTAACTTGTGGACATATTTTACTGTTATTTTGGAACAGTTATTTGGAACCTATTACTGTTTTTTAAACTGTTACTGAAACTGTTTACTGCACTGTGAATTTACTATTGTATTACATGAATATTTCCTACATTGCAGAATGGCAATGAAACGAGTTGCGAGATCTCTTGACCACAGTGACCATAAAAGATTCCGAGACAAGTATGGGGATCAATTTAACTACATGTATGATGTATAATAATGTTTGTTTTTGAACAAACTTAAGTAAACTGCAAAATAGTAGGTAAGTATTTAAATTATAATGAAAACTGAGTTGGACTGAAACACAGAACATCACTTACATGTAATTAGTCTTGACCGGTTTCAAGAGCTTAACTTGATGGGAGCGAGTTCAGCTCTTGAAACCGGTCTAGACTAATTACAGCAAGTGATGTTCTGTGTTTCAACCCAACTCAGTTTTCATAATAATTTAGATTCACATCACTGTTACTAGCTTATAAAAAAATAAGTAATTATTTGATCATCATAAAGCATACAGGAGAGTTTCATAATGGAAACATTCATCCTTCCATTCTTCTGGCCCGTTCTTTTCTTTTAAAGGAGACATATGAAAATGTTAAGTTTTTGTTACAAAAACTATAGTACACAAACCATCAATGTCTAGTCTGTGGAGATTTCAAGATTATTGGACTATTACTTTGTCAGCAGGCTGGTTTCACAGAATATCCTTGTTTCTTATGTGAATGGGATAGCAAGTTAGGTCAGAACACTGGGAAAGGGAACAGTGGCCACATAGGACTAATTTAACACCAGGCAAAAAAAAATATAAGTGGACCTTTTATTGATCCCTAAAAAGTATTGTTGCCAGCTCTCCATGTGAAATTAGGTTTAGTGAAACAATTTGTGAAAACTCTAGATAAAGATATGCTTTAAATACCTTTGTTACATTCCTTTCATTATCCCATGAAAATATTAAAGCTGGTGTTATCGTTGCCCCTCAAGTTCAAAAACTGATGGACAGTGAGTTCAAGAATACTAAGACAAGAATTGAAGGATTCTTGCATTGCTTTTAGAAATGTTGTTTTTAATTTATTTGGAAACAAAAAAGACCCAGTGAAAGTGATGCTACAAAATTTCAAACAGATTGGTTGCAACATGAGTGCAACATTTTCTTCATTCCCATCTCAATTATTTCCCTGATAATTTAGCAGATTTTAGTAAGAAAAATGATCCACCACAGCACATCTGATTATTTTAGAAATATAAATATAAACAATCAATTTGTTTATATTTAAGCCATAACCTCACCAATATGTGTCCTGTGTAACGATCCAGCAGAAATGAA
The DNA here is from genome assembly GCA_030765045.1 of Tenodera sinensis. Lineage (NCBI taxonomy): Eukaryota > Metazoa > Arthropoda > Insecta > Mantodea > Mantidae > Tenodera > Tenodera sinensis. The sequence goes on from CM060972.1 coordinate 89,814,088, forward strand.
CGAAGACCACTTGAAGACCTGTGAAGCATTAAGATCAGAAGAAACTACAGTTCAAAAGTATTGGAAAGCACTAATGCTAATGGCTTCATTGCCAGATGCAAGGCACTAGAAAACAACAACAACAGCAACATATTTCTAAAATATTCTTTTATCCTGGTTTTTAAATGACATTTAGTTTTACCAATATAAACCCTATTACAATCCAAACAGCCAATTGATAAATGCCAGATTTTTTATAATTGGGAATTTTATCCTTTTTAGAAAAAATTAGTAAATTTTGTATATTAAATTTATTTTGAGGAACTAAAGTTATTCCATATTCTTTGAAAATTTTTGTAAAGTTTTTATTAGCCCACGGATGGTAAGTAGACTTTTTAAAAATATAATTATGTTTTATTTTCTTGAGGGTAGAAACCTCTTTTACAGCCTTTTGATATTTAAATTTTTCTACCTTCTTATGTATAAAATCTGTATTAAAACCATTAATTACTGCAGTGCTAATAATGTGTTTATATTCTCTTAAATTTATTACAATTAGGAAGAGCCTGCACAGTTTCTTTATATTTATATTAAAAAGCTTGGGATTGATACTACAAAATTGTTTTTTGGGGGGATGTTTCAGGGGGCTCCAAAACATATATTTTGGTAAAATCTTAACACAAAATTTTTCATTGCAATACAGTATTTCATACTTACTGTGTATAGCAGAGAAAGTAAGAAAATGTGTATGGTGAGTCTTGAGTGGAGAAAGCATTAGAGCTTCAACATTTTTCTTGTCAGGAATTTGTACCTTTATATACGTATATGAATTTAGTTCTGCCATCTTATTTTGAAAATCACTGTCAGAGAGTATGATTTCATTTTCCCCAGCTTATCACCAGAAAGAGCTCTTGCACCTTGTTCATGTCATTACTTCCTTGAATAATTTGTACAGTGCAAAGTTTAATATACACAATATGGAACAGGAATGGGAAGAACTCAGGTTAGCTGCACATTAATTATGAACACTCACATTGTAATACGTAATTCCTAGGGCATCTCCTGTATATAGAGGGTATCCTTATCACCCGGCTACTGCATCCTCGAACCACAACCAAGAACACGGAGGAGTGCAGGATGGATAGGGTGCGTCAAATCCCTTGACCATAAGGCAACTACTTGACGTTTTAGGGGTGCTACCTTTCCATCAGGATAGCTACTCAGTTGGTATCATGAAGCTGAGTGCAGCCCGCACCAGACCTCCCAGCAGGAGAGAATCCCCACATCAGTACTGGCATCAAACCCAGGTCCCCCATGTCAGAGACAGACATGCTATTGTAATGTAAGATATTTATTTTAACTTTGTTGTTCTGAACTGGTTTCCATTCTATTATTTGAATCAGCATATAATGAAGGAAAATTCATTTATGAATTTCAAAAAACTACTGCAATTGAAGCTAAAATATAGTCGTTCTTCGCTTCCTGATGTATCGCTGTATCGGCCGTTGATGCTTAAATGTCGTTGGTGACGTGGTGTTGCCCTTTGATGTGGTTCGCTCCGGCTCTGCAAGAGATCTCTTTATCTCGGGTACGCGCAGATGTTTTCAAATAGACTACCCAAGGAAACTTTTTATATATTATTTATTGTATCTTAAATATTTTCGGGAGCTATGCCGATTGTATATGTAGAGGAATCACACTCACGTCCGCACAGCACAACCTGCCGTACTGGTCTCTGGTTGAGTAGTGACCAGACGCTTTCTCTCTTACCCACGCTAAGAAGACCGTTCTCTTCCAATTTGAATGTCATGACGTCATCCAAGAAAGCCTCGTATCCAAAATGCTATTTCCTTTTCCCGCAATTTAGAAATGTCCCTTTCTATTATAACATGTTCTTTTATGAATTTCGAATATATAATTACCTTTTTAGGATTAAACGATGTTTACTTTATATTTTATTAAATATTTCGCGCGACTTTTAAGGTTTTCAGACCTGACTTTCGAACGTGTATTTAAACTATGTAGTATGACGTCATGACTCGCTAATTTCAAACCAATAATGTGTTTATCCTACAAATTTAACGACTATTATTTACTCATATCTTGCTCACCTTACAACACTTCCTGCTCTATTATCTATGTATGTTATTACTCAACACTTATCGCAAATCTCACATCCGGCAATTAAATTAAAACGTGTCTTTATCAAGCCCATTCGATTGGAAATCTAAATTTCGGTATCACAATACAGAATAGTTCTTAATGTTATTCTGATTCTCAATTCGTGTAATGTAACTGTACATAAGCTCAATGGTTTTAAATGGTCACTTCCAGATTTGTTTACTTTTAATCTCAATTCCTCTAGTTTCTACAGAGCAGCAACACCATTGCTTGAGAATTTCAATTAAGTTGATCATTATGTCTAGAGAATACAGAAGTATAATATTGTACTATGCTCTGTGGCCTAATTGGTAATCTATTTACTGCTAGTGTAACCTACAGACAATTGCTTGTACTGTTGATAATTTCAATGCTTTCAAAAATTGCTGTTAAACAGTACCTTTGCTCCAAGTCATTTTATGTTGTAGAAGACTTTCTAATTTTTAATGACAAATAATCCGAAGATAACACTCATACAGCTTTGTAAAAAGTATTTTACTGTTTTTAATGATAAATCATTTGGCATATGGTGCATACTTAGAATTGTATATATGTATATTGTATGTACTGCAGATATTTAATATTGGTAAACTGACAAATAATGCCAAGCATTTACAAAGCAATTGTAAAATAATGATGAGATGCATGGCTATGAAAGCCCAGTGGAGATGTAAAATAAGTGTATTTATATTTACATAATTATGTAAACTCTGCAGGGAAATATTTGTACATTCTGTTGTCAATATATTATAAATGCTTCCTTTCAGTTTTTTTTTACTTTATTTATTTTAATATGTTTTAGATTTATATTTAATGATGTTTATTTATGATATAACCACATTATACTTTCCTTGACATGTTTTATGTTCATGGGTCTCTAAGGCCACCAGTGAACTTACCTAATCTCTGCAGTTTTATTTGTAAAATACATAATTTAAGTACAGTAATCTTCAGTTTTTCCTTTTATTGTATGCTTTTGAAAAGTTACAGATGGATTTTATTTTGATTGCTATAACTGATTTTTCTTCTATTGAAAGATTAATGCATTTCAGTTTAAAACTTAATGAAAATGAACTGTTTAAAACAGTGGAGCATATTAATAGATTGAAAAATATGTCAATATTTATAAACACATTTTTCTCCAACTTGTAATAATATTAATCACAGGACTAGTTTCGGAGAGGGTCCTCAACAGCTGAATGATGGACAAGAACCTTTCCAAAACTAGTCCTGTGATTAATATTGCTACAAGTAAGTTGGAGCAATATGTGTTTATAAAAATCGATATATTTTTCAATACATTTCAGTTTATATTTTTTAAATATGAGATTCTGTGAAGACTGCCTTCTGCTGAAGTAGGAATGCAGAGAAGGTGTGTTTTAAGATACTCCTGCAACTTTGGATAAATAAATTTCTATTTCAATAAGCGCAAAAAGGTTATAAATGTGTTTGTGATAAATAATAATATAATAACCCCTAGCACTACAGCCCTTCATGGACAAAGGCTTACCACACGGCCGCTGCATCCTCCACCTCTGCCCACTGGGGTGCAGTACTGGAGGGTGGGACGTGGTCAGCGCCCAGATCCCTCCTGGCCAGTTATTTGGCCTTCGAGACCTGAGGTCGCTACTGCTTTATTTAAGCAGCTTCTCTATTGCCCTACCTAACAAGGCTGAGTGCACCCCATGCCAGACCTCCCAGTGGGGTAAAAGTCCCCATACTGGTACCGGGGATCGAACCCGGGTCCTCTGTGCCAGAGGCAAGCATGCTACCAACTACACTATGGAGGTGGTCTCATGTGCATGAATGGAATATGCTTCTGCTTACCCTCCCCATATGGAGGACTTACAAGTGAGTGCCTGGGGTCAGATGACTGTCAAGGAGCAGATTGATCACAGATAATATCCAGAATTAGGTGATTAGCCCAAAGGCAGATATGAGTGTGGAAGATTGTTATGGAGCAGTTGGTGGAATGAATGGCAGGGAAAACCAGAGAAAACTGGCCCAGATGCTGTTTTTTTCATCACAAATCCTACATGCAGTTCCTGGAATGAAACCCAGGCTGCCTTGGGGAGAAGCAAACTGTCTGACCACAAATTTGCCCGCAAATCTTAATAATGTAAGTGAACTTATTTTGTCATTGCAATTATATTAAATTATTTTGTTGTTAATGACACTGTCAATTGCCAGGATCATATCAGCATCACTGGCATGCCAGAATTTCATCCCACAGGATTTCTTTTACATGCCAGTAAATCTACAGTCATAGAACCATGAGCGTCGGCAGACTTTTTTCCAGGGGGGGGGGCCACATGTTGGAAGATTGCACTCAGATGATATTAATTCGTTATTTTACTGTAAATATTTATAATATTTGTTGCAGATAACCATATCAACTTGTGCTACATAAAAGTTGCTCTTTACATCAAAATTAAAATAGTAGTTTCATAGTCAGTAATTGAGTGCACATTAAGTTCATCAACTTCCAAGGGGGGGCTGTGTCCCCTCTTGCCCCCCCTTCGCAACGCCCATGCATAGAATTATCATTTTTAAGCACAGCTTAAAAAAAAACCATCAGTGTGGACTGAATTTGAACCCACAACCCTGAGATCAGTAGGCCAGCATCTAACCAACTGAGCCACCCAGACTGACATTTGTCATTGTAGAATGTGTAAGTGTATTAATGAAAGTCTTACTAAAGAATTCTGATCAAATGCAGTTAGGAAATTGGGAAGGGAGGAAGAAACAAATAGGCTGGAAATAAATGTTCTTTTCTCTTTCCTGGAAAGTGATCATGTTGATTGTAATGCTTTACAGTAATGTGCAATGGTCCGAAATTGTAAATATATGTTTACATGTCCTAAAAGACTCTTTATATATTTTAAATAATCACTTGTATTCAATGTGTTAACTGTTATCTTCTTGTCATAATCATTTAATGTTTCTTTAGATATTTTGAATCTTAATTTTAATCATTTTTTTTTCTTCTTAAAATTGACTTTGTCATATATCTTTGTATTCTGGATCTTTATGGTCACCTGCAATGTCAGGCAGATGTCACAATTTTTGTTTGTGAAATATATATAAATTATTCTGCTAATGTTAAGGTGTTTTGTACCAAACGAATATATAACACAGTTGTATTTTGTATAAAATATTTTAATAAAATGCTACAATCCATTGGATCCCATATTATGATAATTATTTTCAACATTAACATTTCAAAGACAAACACTTTAAGAAATGATCAATTCTTACCTCAGTTTTAAGACCATCAAATAGTATTGTTTTAAGTACATACTTTTCTTGATTGTCTCATTGCAATCAATTTGTATTAAACCACAGCCATTGAATTGTATTCTATGATACTTAACCTGCCCATTCAAAACAAATTTGCATGTCCTCAGCGATATTAAATACTACAAATGAAAGATGCTCTGAAGGTGGTTGTATCAAGAAAATCTTTGCTACAAACCCAGCAGGTATTAATAGGCAATGGAATCAGCAAGTTCCTTCCAAAGAAGTAGTAAATGCTTCGTTTGTTACGCAGTTATCTTCATTTCATACTGTTTGCAGAATAAGGAGGTGTGAAAATAGCTACACATGAGAACATTTTTATGGTAAAAATTATTGTTAAGTTCTGAGTTTAAAAATAATAAATGTGTGAGATAAAATCAATATCTAATGTGAATAATATCAGCTATTTTTTATTGTAAATGCAGTTGAACCTACTTTGTGTATAACCCAATTCTAAGTAATTTGTATTTATACGTACATTTTTGTAGGTTCCGGCAAAATATAATTTAGAAATGCGTTAATTGAACTTTATTAATATGTAATGCATTTATGCGCAATTCGCTGTTATACGTATTAAATTTCAGTGAAATACAAATGAGTTTTATATAAGGAGCATGCAGCATGCATTATTTTAAAAGAAAATTGAGGTGTATTTTCCCTATCTCTGTTAAAGACGCAAGTTGAACAAGTGGCTTTCAACCACAGAAACAAAAGACAAAAATGTTTGCTTGTAGAGACTGCAGCTTTCGACGTGACAGTGTCGTAGCAACAAACAAGAAATAAAGATAAAAATGTTTGGGATGTAGTGTTTACTGTGTAGGGAAACTATTGGATGAGGACATTATTGTCAATGTGTGCCAAAAATATGGTGGTGATCAAGAAAGGGGACCAACTTCAAGCAACACTGACAGTAGTGGGGATGATAACTTATGTCTTTAAATAACTAAAATTAGTGAAGTGTTAAGTGCAATAAATAGGCGTAACATTAGTGCAAAAGCTTGTAATGTAAAAGCTCTTCATTAATAAGTTTGCAAAATGAGGTATATGCACTTAATCCAAGAAAAGTAAAGCAAACCCAAGTTCAAAATAACATTTTCTTTGTACATATTTTTATTGTTTGTGAAATTTTATACATGTAGGCCCATTGTTTTACTTAAAAAGACGCATTATCAAAATCTCATTTGTAAGTAATTCTGAGTTGCAAGTAATCTTCCCTCTTCCCTTTTGCATACGCATAAATCAGGTTCAACTGTATTTATTTTAATATAATAGCATCATTGAATTAAGTCATCTTTTTTTTTTGTTTTTGTTTTTATGAAACAGTTTTCAGCACATGGAGTCAAAGATCAACACAAAAGAAAAGCTACATATTGTAAAGCAAATAATTTCAAGATGATTTTGAGTTTTCACAGATAATACTAAGGGAAAGAATGACTGAAAATGGTCATCTAAGACCCATTTTTGGGAAACTTAAAATCAATGTGCCTACATTTCATCAATCAGTGTAAAATATTGGAGAGCAAGAGGATTAATGACTTCATTGTCAGAAATCCAGCATTAGCTAACAACATTTCTCAAAGAAAAAAATTTCTCCACTTGTCTTGTACTTCTAGATAAATTGATTTTGTTGTTTTATTTTATTTTTTAATTACACTTGTCTAATTCTGACTGGTGGAAAATTCTAGGAGCATTAATCCAATTAAGGCTTCAAGGCTTCAATATCTCGGAGATGTAATCTTGGGTGATAAATACCAAAAGTTTGCTTTGAGCCAATAATTTTCACACCTCTGTGTATTAGATTGTGGTTACAGTTTGGTTGTATCATTGACCTACTCTGTTATTTGTTTTACACCATAAACTACAGTGGAAACTGTAAGTTCCATAATAGTTATTTGTGATGTTTAGAACTGTGCTTAGACACTGGAATTTGTCATGCAAAAATTAATTAAATGGGCAAACTATGTATGCACTGTAGGCTACAATCCAGCAGCTAGTGTATTAAACACACTTAATGTGAATTAATCAGATGATAACAAAAGCTTCATTTATCAGTTTAAGTGTTAAATGAGAGAAGTGCATACTTAGAACTTACTCACATACTCTTTCCTTGTTTACTTGGCATTATTATAATTATAACTACCAGTGAATAAGGACTTATTTAACAATGCTGGACACAAATTGCCAGTGTTTTATCAGCTCCACCAGCAGTCCAATTTTATAGTAGACTAGTCATGTGCAGTAACAGCAAAACAAATTAATAGCATAATTTCAGAGTAGTTCAAAATTCATAGCACCATTTATGATTTTGAGTGGAAAAAAAATAAGTTTACATGTATCGGAACAAAGGTGTATTTAATGGCGGAATGAGGAGCTCTGCTGCCTACCCAAAATTTATTTTTTGGCACAGGAGTAGTGAAAATAATTTGATAGGGAAAGGCAGCAAATGTTTTAATGTAAAATCAGTTCCACAGGGAACTATTTTTTCAGAAAGGATCTTTATTTTTCAAAGGGAAATTTTCTTAAGACAATCTAACAACATGGTAGGCTTCATGGACATGACTTCTTTGGTTGTGTATAACCATTTTGCCAGTTTTCACTGGTTCTGCAGAGAGACAAAGACAGTTGAAAGGCACAACTTCTGGACTTGTGTCAATTCACTGTGATATTCAATTGCTGATGTGACATGATGAACTTATAGGTAAGTTTACTAGTGTTGCAAGAAGACGATTTTTATGAACATTGTTTGCAAATTCCAAATAAATTAATCTCTCATATATTATACATACACATTTAAATGCTTTAATAATTTAGCTATTAGGTTTATTTCACAATTGAGCAAGTATGATTTGCTGCAGCAAAACTATCAGTTTGTGTATATTTAACACAACCATAACAAGCACCAAAAAGATAATTATGTAGAAAATGGAGTGCTCAAGAAAATGAATGAAATATAGTGCAATTGATAGATTTTGTATTCCTAGTTATGATTTTGAAAGCTTAGTCGGTTTTATTTGTTTTTGTTTCATTTCGCTTGTGTGGTGGATATTTAGCAAATATTTATGAACAAGCATTATATGCACTAAAATGATTGTTAATCTGTTTATAATGAAATTACTGCATAAACACTATTTCTAAGAAAAACTGGTTTCATGGATAGCAGAAGGCACTGATGTAGTGCAAGAATGTCATGTCTATTTGGATATTACCACATGTTATTGTGTTTTACAAGTAAGCATAATTTTGCAGTCAAATTTAGCTGGTGTTGCCAAATTTAGCTGGTGTTAAGTTAGATTAGTGTGTCTATATGACAGGGTCTTGTGTAATTGAAATTTAGCCTGTGTCCAGGTTATTGATCGTAAATACATCATTTTAGTGCATATAACAGTCATTTATATTTATTTGCTAAATATCTGTGGCATAAACAAAATAAAACCATTGCAGTACATGTACAGAACTTGCTCATAAATCATAAATGAAGCTCGACCACCAAATAAAACTTTTAAAATCATAATTAGACATAAAAAGGTCTATCAATTGCACTATATCATTTTCTCAAGAGGCCTGTTTTATACATAATTATCACCAGAAATAATGTTGAAGAAACATGTCCTGTGATAAAGCATTTATAAAAGGAAAGTAATTAGGCTTTGTTACATCTGACTGACTTAGATATTTACATAGTTACTTACAAAATATCTTAGTTGTTTGGTTGGTACTGAAATATACTAGAGCCTGTCCCTCTTCTGGTACCACCCTTTCTCACTATTAGATATGTGGTCACTCGTGGACCCACACAGCCAGTACAAGTCTTTCACTGACAAACCATTATCATCTATGGCATGGTTTTTGAGTATTATCTACTATTTTTATGCACAAGTTGTTGAACAGAAAGAATAAAAGGTACAATAGAACACAGATGCTGACTTGGGGCTTGGCACTTTCTCCCCACTAACTTGCAAAGCTAGGAGCATTGCTCCCCAACAATTTTATTGAAGATAGCTGCCCCTGCCCCATAATTTCAAGATAGATCTCTCATTAAATAAATAAAAACAAAATTGTGTGAATAGCTGGAATTGAATTGCAAATATGAGTTCAACTGTAAACAAAACCCCTGATACACAAATTTGATTTTAATTCATCAGATCAGAATCAGAGCACACAAACATAAATTGTTCTGGTGTTGACACATCCATAGTTTCATCCCCTATTATAGACAAATAGTTTGCAGCTTTGATATTTGTGATGAGTTTTCAAAGTAAGGTGTGGTGCGCAAAATGCAATTAATTATGTACATCAGGAGAAATCCATGTGTAGAATCATGTTGCATTTATTATTAGAGTTCGTAACTACCTACACATCTAAGTAGTAGTAAGCTTTTAAATTAGTTTTATCATTTGTGTGACCATGGATTGAAGTTTGGTGTATTTGCTTGACCACTGTTGCTGTCATCCATTGCCACTGTGAACAAATCGTGAACTCAAGATGTTCATTCAATGACAGATGACTTTATAATTAGGAATTATTCTTTTTTAAGCAGTGTGTAATGCCTGTTGTTATACTTCTTCTTCATCTGATTATCCTGCCCATACGGAGGATTTACACCCCTTAGGACTTACAAGCCAGTGCTTAGGGTCAGATGCCTGTTGGGGAGCACACAAACTTATGGACCAGACAGAATGAAGACCTAGAAGCTGGTGGTCAGCCCAGCACCATGTATGAGAGTGAGGAAGAGGATGATACGAAGTGCAGGCAAAATGGATGAATGGAAAGGCGATAATGGAGCAGTTGGTGGAGTGAGTGGCAGGGGAAACTGAAGAACCCGAAGAAAACCCACCCAGATGCTGCTTCATACATCACAAATACCACATGTGGGTCCCTGGGATCGAACCTGGGCTGCCATGGTGATAGGTGAACGGTCTAACCACTCGGCCATGGTGTTGCCCCACAGGCAGTGGACATTGATACAGGAGATGAGAAGGAAGATATACTATGTACAACGGTGCAATTCTACCATTACTATCTTATGCAGCTCCAGTATGGATAGAAGCCATTGACAGAAAATATAATGCAAATAAGTTTACAAGAGTGCAAAGACAAATAAATATCAAAATTGCTAAAGCATTCAGGACCACATCTACTGAAGCACTATCCATTATAACGGGACTTACACCTATTACAATTAAACTTCAGGAAATTGCCAATGAATATACAATATTGAAACAAAACTCTGAGAACAAATTAGACAAACCTGTAGAATATAGGAAATGGTGTCATCCAGCCGACATACCAATAATAAAAGAAATAAATCAGAATAAAACGTATGCACTGGAAATTTATACAGATGGCAGTAAAACAGAAGAAGGAGTTGGTTCTGGAGTAGCAATTTATCATCAGAACAAACTGAAATATCAGCTACAATATAAGTTAGATAAACAATGCTCCAGTAACCAAGCTGAACAATTTGCAGTGTTGAAAGCATTAGAAACTGTTGAAAATATTTACTTAATTGAAGAAGATAACAAAACTGCAGCGATATACACGGACAGTAGAGTTACATTACAATCATTGCCTAACTACAAAATTCACAGTTACCTAACAGAAGCAATTAGAACAATGTTAAAAATTTTAGAAAAACAAAACTGGAATATAGAAATTGGGTGGGTCAAAGCACACATAGGGATACAAGGCAATGAAATTGCAGACCAACTAGCAAAGAGAGCAATTACAAATGAAGAGGAGTGCAGCTATAATAGACTTCCAAAGAGTTTTGTTAGAAGAACGCTAAGACAAGAAAGTCTAAAACATTGGGAAAGTCAATGGCAAGAAACAACCAAAGGTCAGGAAACAAAGCAATACTTTCCTACTGTAGCAGACAGACTGAAGTTAAGGATAAATCTAACGGCAAACCTTACAACACTACTGACAGGACACGGAAGACTTAAAGCATACTACTATAGGTTCCACATCACAGATGACCCAAGTTGTTCATGTAATGGAGGAGAGCAAACAACAGACCATATAATTTATGACTGCAGAAATCTAGAAGAAAAAAGAAGAACATTCGGAAGGAAAATAATTCAAAGAAGAGGAAAATGGCCACCAACTAAAGTCGAAATTGCTGAAAGTTATTTTAAAGAATATGTTCAGTATGCCAATGCAATTGATCTGGAAAAAAATAATTGAACTGTATAAATCTATATAATTATTCATGTTAAATTAATATATGATTATCAGTTTACTTTGTAAGCAAACCCAACATGTAGTATTACATATTGTAATGGAACATGTAGAACAATAAAGAATCTTAAAAAAAAAAAAAAAAAATGAGAAGGAAGCCTGGAAGGAAACTTTCCAGGCCTAAGTTTAGGGTACCTTCCCAGCATTTGCCAAGTATAGAGACTGAGAAAAACTTCAGTAAGGAAAGACGGCCCTGACAGGATTTGAACCACAGACCTCCCATTCACAAGTCCATGTCTTAACAACATTGGTCACTCGTGTCAGTAAGAATGAACTGAGATGCAATAGTTTCACCAGGGAACAATAAGATGAGACTCAACAGACCTAGCATAAATTTTCTTCGAACTTTAAATTAAGGAACAATTTGTTCAATTTTCAAACAAATGAAAAGCATCTATACTACACTATAGTTAGGTACCTTTTACTTTAGTAATTGCATTAAATGTTTCATTAATATGCAACTATTGCACAATTCTTCCGCCCCCCTCCCCCCTGCCAAATGTACACCAGGTCAGCATCTATGTACTGGAACATTTTGCCCACACCATATTTTGTTTATACTGTGATGTAGTGTTGGTCAGGCAACAGACATAATCACAAGATTTTTCATTGAAGTTTTACAGAGAATTCACTTTTTAATGTTGTGGTTTTAAACTTAAAGAATTTAATGAATGTGAATGATTTTCAGTCACAACCTTTTCACAGAGGATACTTGCAACCTATTAAATGGTCTGTTGTGTTATAAACTGATATAATGTCAACACAACTAGTATATTGGCCATTTACACCACACGCCATTATTATTAAAAAGATGCTTTCTAACTTCCATCTATATTACAAGTATCTACAAAATTTAATCTTACAGAAGATCCTCATGATATGTTCAACAGTTTCTAATCTGTTCCATATACTAAAATTGTGTTGTAATGTGATAAAATATAGTTACCTTATTTAAAATAAATATCCTATAGTATATATTTTGATGAGCAAGACGACTTGCAAGTTCATGGCAATGTTTGAGCCAAACTGATGGCTACACAATACTGACTATACAACTCGTACACCATAATTGTCAATGCGTGACATACACAATGAACTTGTATAGCAGGTCCATTAGATACAGAGGCATTGAGACGTAAGGATCATTCTCTGTTAGGGGTAATGAGTCCCAGAAGTCCATACGATCCTTATAGAGATGCTGCTTCATCTGGAATTCTGGTCCAGGGCCAATGTTGAGATACCTGATGTCATCACCTGCTGTGTGCCACTCTGGCACTTTGCTAAGCCCTTCCAAGGGCAGGGTGTTGTCATTTAGAGAAGTTGATGTTGGTTGGCTGCAAAGCAATATAAAATTTATTTACTTCTAAGGTCAGCAGGATGACAGTTAATATTTCTATCTTATTGTAGATGCTGGAAATGTTGACTTGCTCTCAGATAGGTAGTGCATATTTTGTAAAAATGTTACTAACTCACCTAAGCTTAGCAGCAGGAATCCTTGCTATAACTCTCACAGATTATAGGAACTTGGTGATAATATTGTGCAAGAAATCACAAGTATTCCTGCTGCTGAGCTTAGGCAAATGAGTGAACACATTTTTACCAGATATATTGCCTGTTTGAGTGCAGGTCAAATTTCCTGCATATACAGTAAGGTAAGGATTTTAGTTCACCTCTGACAGCAACATTTTCCCAATGATTCTTGGTTCTTTCATGCAGTGGAGAAAGCCAGTGGAACAGGTTACCTATTTATTAAAGACCATATACCAGGGCCACTATGAAAGTTTTGAGATACACCAAGAATAATTTTTTTTTAAAATTATTCTGTTTGTTATACTTTCTCAAAATACCCAGCACCACACTGTATACAGTTTTGCATTTGCTGAAATCACTTCTGGAAGCACTTTTGCCACACGTTTTCTTTGATTGCTGCAAGCTCCCCTTCGTATTAGGCAACAGCATCATCACATGCAATTTCTTGTCATTGCTAACAGAAAAAGGTCACATGGGACCAGGTCGGGACTGTATGGTGAATGAATCTAATTTGACCTCTGTAGACTTCAGGAACTGAGTGGTAATGTTGGCCCTGTGTGAAGACACACTGTCTGATGGAAAAGGATCCCTAGCAGTGCCATGCATGGCCGCTGTTCTTGAAGCTTGACAAAAACATTTGACAAGCAAACTGGTATACCAATTAGCAGTAACCATGATTTGCTCCTCCAGAGAAATGGTTGCCACAAGACCACCCTTTAGGAAAACTGAGGGCACCATTTTCTTGTGGAAGTATGGATACACTTCACTTTTGTCGATGGATTGTTGTCAGAAAAGATCCACACTGCTGATTGCCACATGGTTTCCAGATCAAACTAATAAATCCAGGTTTCATCATCTGTGGCAATGTCAAAAACCTATGGGCCCTAATGACCTAGTTGTTGATGGGCCCTTAAATATTACAATCTCACTCAGTCACTGACTTACTCAAAAACCCATCTGGAGTCCCCTACTTTGAACCTTGTCAGCATTTTCTCTCACCATTCAACATGGGTGTGTTTTGGTTCTTCTGCCAAATTGTGAGGCACTTACTGGGATGTGCCTTTCCTCACATGAATGAATTCATGGAAGGTTTTCAAAATTTCTAGTGAACCTATCTGCAATGCTGCCTCAATTTCTCAATTTAAGTGTGATTTATTTCCACGAAGCATGTTTCTCAATGCTGCAATGTTTTTCTCAGTCACTGCCATTGCCAGCTGTGTGCTTCTGTCCTCACCTTTCAAAGATGTTCAGCCTCTTTTAAAATTCCTGAAACCACAGGAAAACAGTACCATGGGAAGGAATAATATCCCCAAAAGCCTGTCACAAATGTTCAAGACTTTGGCACTGTTTTAACCCATTTTTAAGATCGTAGAAAAGTGAAAACTTTCCCTTTCCATCTCCATTAGAGGGACTGACCTGCGCACCGCAGGTTGTTCATCCTTGCACTGCTGGAATTCCTGGAGTGGAAGAGTCACAGGTACCAGTTTACCCTAAAGGATAGGGCTATCCCATCGTGCATCCAATTTGAGTGGATCAACTTTCATTTTCTTATGTCTCAAAACTTTCAGTGACCCTCGCAGTAGAGGAAGTAAACATTATCTTCTGTTAAATATACCCTAAATGAAAAATTTGTACTCATAAATGAAGTAAGCAAGAATATTTAAGTTGATTCCTTAGTAATTTACAATTAACTATGTTTTTTTCACCTTTTGGGTTACACATTTATTAAAGTAAGAGATAATTGCAACAGCTCCATATTCACATACCCATATTTGGCAAAGTTTGTCCAGAGCTGTACGAGTGCTTCACTCATTTTAAGATCATTTTCAGACCAACCTAAAGGAGAAAATAATGGAATCTGGAATAGATAGATGAGATCATCACAGTGGCTGACACCTGTAACATGAAATAGGTTATCTGATTATCTTTCAGGTCTAATATGATCACTTGATAGGATCCCAAATATTGTCAACTTACCATAGTCCTCAGTAGTATTAGCAAAATACTGAGTGAAACTGTTCTTTCCTCTGTAGTCAATATGGTAGAGATAAAGGTTCTCATGCTGCACTCTCTGATGCAGTATTGCTGCCTTGTGGAAACCATGAATAAAAGCTCTGTCTGAGTACATCTGCAAAAAGGTTTCTCAAGTCATTTCCACAGCTGAAGAGCAATGAACATGTTCAAAGTATTAGCTGTTGTCAAGATGTCAAGCAGAGGATTGCAATGAGAAGGTAATGAATCTTGAAATTTGGTAAAAAATGTAAAACTTTATGATTTGTTTCTTTTTATTAACATTTTTTGGTAATTTTGTAGATGGCTTAGGGATATGCAATTTTGTTAAAACCATGCCAACTTGACATAAATAAATAAATAAATAAATAAATAAATAAATAAATAAATAACTACATCCCCTATAGTGGACAAAGAGGTTGGCAATTAAGAATCAGAAGCAAAGGTAGGCAATGGAATGGAAGTGTGATCTAAAACTGAAGCAATGGAATGAAAATGTGATCTGTTCATCTAGAGATTAGAGGAGACGTAAACAAAGCCACGTGCGTTTTGACCACAGCGCTCCCTCTTGACGCTTTCGCCGTGTAAATAGTCCCTTGAAGAAATAATGTTACTGAGGTCTGAAACGTCATTTAATGTTTGTTAAAGCATGAACTAAGTGTACTAAGCATAGTTAAACTGTAGGAATACGCACGTACGTGAATCTGTAACCAGCCTAATTCATTCTGCGCGCGCATTATTCAGTATGACTACTAGGTGTTCTGTGGTATGACAGTAACAAGGCGGAACAAGTGAGTGCTGTAAAACATAAGCGCGGCAAAGCGTTGCGAAGTGGTGAAAAGACAATAATATTGAGCGTGTTTAACAAGTTCTGGGAGAAATATCCCGAACTTGCTATCGAAGACGTGATAAAATTAACATTCGAGTTTACCGGTGTGTCAGTTGGAAGTATTTACAGCACACGCAAAGAGAAATCATCAGTTGGTGAAGATCAACGTGCCAGATAAATGGTGGATGTAGTTTGCAACGAATTTGTGAGTGTGAGATCTGCAATCCGTCGAAAAGTTCGTCAGTCAATGAATCCCCACCTTAAACAAAGTGCTGTTGGCAGTTAACTCTGAACCCGATCTTTCAGATTTAAAACTAACCTCCCTCCACAAGCTGCTTCTGGAGATTGGTTTCGAGATTGTGAGCAGAAAATGAAAAAGTGCTATTGTCGACAGAGATGACGTAAGTAGCAGTTAATTTCCATGTGCTGCATGTTATTTGAATCAAGTAAATATATCCTTTTAGTAGTGTAAAATGCATATTATAACTACGCGTAGCGGTAGGTAACTGTGTTGCGTCATTGTGAAAGCACGTGGCCGCGGAGTGATACAAACCGGTGTTTTGTTTATATCTCCTCTAATCTCTTGATGAACAGAGTTTTTTTTAACATTTGTAAAAAGTGTTATGAAGTGAAGATTCTGTTTTTCCTCATTTAGCTATTAATTATTAATAGACATCCACATTTAAAATAACTTAATCACCAGCAATTTTGGACAATCATTTCCAGTAAAATCTGATGTTTAATGCATTCATTTGTCAATCACATGCCAAATCTTACTCTTACAAAACTTAGTATCTGTTTCGTAAACATACATTATGAAATATAGGGTAGTTAAATTATATTTGAACCCACTCTCGCAGCCTCTCTACTGTGAGAGACAGCCAGAACTTGCCGGGTAATTTTTCGCTCACTCTCTGAACCTCAGCAGCATGAATTTTTATGATTTCTTGCACAATGTTTTCTGTAAGTTCCTGTAGTGTGTGAGGATTGGAACGATACATTTTGTCTTTTAAAGACCTCATAATTAAAAATCTGTGTTGCACTCACATGACTTTCTCTACTCTTGTACTAACCATTCCTACAAACTCTTTCTTATTCCTATATCTTATTCGTGTTAGTTAAGATAAACATTTGTACAAATTATCTTATTGCTTATTTTCTTGTAGATGCAAGGGAAATATGGGAATACAGTACACTTTGAGCGATAAAAAAACGTTTAAAGCTTTCAAATTCTGTTCTCTTTGTACGGTTAGCATATAAAAAAATAAATAAAGATGTTCTATTTGACGAAAGCTTGTTTTCCAAAACTCACCCAAATAATAGGGAATATCTCTGAAATGGGTCATCCTACAAGAAAATTTATTTGGACTTAAAATGTATATTTTAGCAAGATCTACATTTTTTGTACACTAAGATTTTGTCTATCTCTAATGGTTTAACAATTATGCAAAAGTAGTCCAGAGTAAATAGAAAATTTACCAGAAAATTCAAGATATACATTTCATTTGACATAAAAATATTCAAACATATTATATTTTAATCAAAACCGTTAGAGCCATTTACAATAAAATCAAAATTTTCGAAAAATTGTCCATTGCAAGTTCATTAAACCGTTACCAGAAGAAACAGCAGAAGAAGCATCGCCATCCGCACCATGAAACACCATGGAAACCCAGTTATTGTCCGGTTGATAATGGAGGAAAGTTAACCTTCGAAACGCGTTCCGGAAAATGATGTTGTAAGTGTTGTTCAGTGTTATTAATTGACTCACCTTTTAAATTAAATTAAATTAATTACAACAACACTGTTTTCAAACTTCTATGAAAGGAAGATACCGGTATACTTGTTTATATTTATATATAATTCTTTCATATCTGGTAGCAATAAAGCATTGTGTTAGGAAATGACATTGCCATGAAAACTTTGGACCTTGTATCGCTATTTTTTTTTCATTTTCTTTAGCAGTTTTGTTCTGCATATAGAATCATGTGCACTTTGGAAATCAATAAAATCTGATACATTATTTTCTTTTCTATTGAAGGATCTTTGATTTCTTGACTGAGAAGTAAGACTTGCTCATTTGTAGAGTGGAACTCTCTTAATCCAGCTTGACATGGGGAAGTTAAATTTTGGGATTCTAGAAACCAATTTAACCTGTTTGGCACCATTCTTTCCATCACTTTTGCTATTATGCTAGTAAGAGCTATTGGTCTATAACTTTTTGTTTCTGATGCTGTTTTACCTTTCTTCAAGAGTGGGACAATTATTGCTTTTCGCCATTCGGCAGGTACAGTGGTGTTCCAGGATAGATTGTAGAGTTTTAGTACTTGTTGTTTTGCTGTTTTTCCAAGGTTTTTTATGAACTCTGGATGCATGTTATCTGGTCCAGTAGACTTTTTGTTTTTTAGATTATTAATTGCAATGTTCAGTTCTTGCATATTAAAATTTTGCTAAAGGTTTTGTATTGAGTGTGAGGATCACATTCTCTTTCTTGTTTCAAACCTTTCTTAAATTGTTTACATTCCTTTGTATTATTTATTGTTACTTTATGTGAATTAGCATAATATTTATTGAATGTTTCGTCTATGACTGCATCATTTGTTAATATTATTTATTGTGTGTATGATAGATGTGCTGTTGTTTTCTTTTCTGTCCTTGACATTTTTTATGAACTTATGAGCTTTGTTACCATCTGTCCTATAATGCATTTTTCTAAGAAATTATTAAAGTGATTCTTTTTAGCTGTATTAATTTCGTTTTTTAGTGAGGCACATTTCTTTCGCCATATTTGTGTATCTGATATGTTCTTTGTTTGTTTAGCTGTATTTCTAGCTATATCCCTTTGCTTTTTCAGTTCTTCTAACTGGGGGTTCCAAAAGGGTTTGACATTTTTTATTCTTCCACGAGGAATATGTTTTTGCAGTTTCTAGAATGACTTTACAGAAATTTTTGTTCACATGATCTGGGTGGTCATGCAGCTGTGAGTTCGTTTGTTCTTTAAATTTATGTTCCAGTTCAGTTTTATATTTGTTCCAATCTGCTTTTTTGAAGTTCCAATACAGATTTGTGTGATTTTGACTGTTATTTGTATTATCTAGTTTTATATCAGCAATTACTGCTCTGTGACCAGAACTTGGGTCTTCTATAACTTGTTTTTTAATTTTTGAAACAATATCTGTTGTAGCTAACAAGAGGTCTGGGTTACTGCCTGCTCCAGAGTAATGTATGAAGGTTTTGGGATCTTCTTTATCATAAATCAGTTCAAAGGTTGTGGTATTCAAAAATTCTTCCACTATCTACCCTGTAGAATCCACTTTTTCATAATCCCATCTTTTGGAATGGGCATTGAAATCCCCAATTATGATTGTTTTATGTAATTGTTCAATAAGTGAGTGATCTGGTTCATTCCTGGGAGGATTGTAAATACTGTATAAATGAAGATGTTTTGTTATCCCAAAAATTTAGCTTTATTAATTCAGCTTTATTTTTTCAGCTTTATTTGTGTTATCCATTCCTTTAACAATTTGAAAGGAGGATTTAATATCAGTTTTGATTCCAACTAATATTCCACTACTTATCTGTGTATTTTTGGGTAGTAGGTTTAGTAAAAATCCAGTAAAATTAAAGTATTTAAGTTGATCATTTGTATGACAAATATATCTATGTTATAGTCAAATACAATTTTATGCAGATCTATTCTTTTTGTTTGGGTGAGACCACCTGCATTCCATTGTAGAATTCTGATGTTAGATCTTCTATTTATATAATGTTTTGGTTCTCGAGTAGTCCCCGCCCGGAGATCTGAATGGGGGACTATTTTAACTCCGGAACATTTTACCCCTCGAGTCATATTTCATAAATATTGAAGAGACTTAGCAGTAATAGTAACCACTTTTTAGAGAGCACCATATTTTTATGTTTTGGTGGTTACATTGCTCTCTCACAACCTGCAGAATGTCTGGAGGACCACACCTGCCGTTGGTTTACGGGTCTCACCGACCTGACCGGGAGAATTATCAAAGTAAATTCACCGACCATATCCTCTGATTACCAATCAGAGGACGTATTACATGCCATGACAGGTCAGCATGTTAGGGGTTAAGAGTTTATAGAGAAATGTAGAGGTTGGAAAAGTAAGGACTCCCTAGCCCTCAGGAACCCTAATATCATCAGGGTTGGAAGAGAACAAGAGATGACCAAGTTAAGGTCAGAAAGAAAAGCTACAGTGAGGAGCAAAACACCAGTAAGTGGAAGTAATGTTCTGCTCAGCTTGGGTACCTTGTGGTCGCCATTCACATATCCCCAAGACGGAGACCCCTGAGTAAAATCAACAAAAAAATGTTGATCTTGCTAAAATACACAATTTATATCTAAATACAACTTTTTATAGGGTGAACCATTGCGGAGATATGCCTTGTTATTTGTGTGAGTTTTGGAGAACTTATACTTCTGTCAAATGGAACATTGTTGTTCAGATTTTAATATTTTAACTGTGCAAAGAGAACAGAATTTGAAAGCTTTAAAACACTTTACTATCGCACAAAGCTTACTTTATTCCCATATTCCCCTTCCACATACAAGGAAATGAGCAAATAAGATAATTTCTGCAAATCTTTATCTCAACTAGCACGAAGAAAATACAGGAATAAGAGTTTGTAAGAACGGTTAGCACAAGAATAGAGAAAGTCATGTGAGTGCAACACATCAGATTTGTGTCATGAAATTCTAGGATTACATGGAGAATTTAATGCCTTAACAGATTTCTTGATTATTCATGTTTTCCAATTTTTTGTGCACCCCTGCCCCCCCCCCCCCTCCTCCCCCATTGTCTGGAATAATTGAGAGTTTACATTGCTCCTATCTTCCTTAATAAACAAAGCTATGGATAAATGTATATCAGTGTATTTAGAAGACATTCATCTACACCCTGTAAAAATTTCAAACTGTTATCTTGAATATCTAGTTCATGAAGTTAGTAAAGTTAACATTGGTGAGATAGGACTTTTGATCTCACCTTAAGGCAATCTATTCATGTAAAATGACAATTAACTGATAAAATTAAACACTGATGGATTTCCAGCAGTATAAGCAAGATATCTATCATGTTGGCTGTATGAATTCACCAGCTGAGGTTTTATGCTTACGTTGAGAAACCCCCATTCATTGTGCTTGCCAATACTGACAGAATTGCCCTGGCCTAGGAAGTGGGACACCATCTTGGACCATACATAAATCTCTTGCTGCTTAGTGGTGGTGCTCTTGAACAGCTCCATAAGCCAGGGACCAAGCACGTTCAGGTGATTGTTCAGGTCTTGAAGTAGAGTCATATTCTTCATTATTGCTGCAACATAATGTACTCTATTAATTTTCTGCACAAATTGCTATTCTAAGTCTCATTAACAAACAATCCTTACAAATTTAAGCTTTTAAGTTTCGCAATTCCTATCAGGTGAATAAATGAGGAATTTAAAGCTTATCCGAAACACTGGGAGAAAAGCTGCAAATATTTGAACCAGGCTACTGAACTTTATTCAGAAAGGACTCAAATCCTGATCTGAAGTAACTAACATTAACAAATATTTAGGGACTAGGCTCCACTTATCTTTAGTACATGGTATAAGTTGTTGAAATTAGTCGCAAACTCAAGTTTCGTAAGGCTTTCCTCACATTAATTGACTAAGTTCAACAACCTACACCATATACTAAAGATAAGTGAATTCTAGTCTCTAAATATTTAATATTAGTTAATTTCAACCCTATTAACCATAAACAAGCCATCATGAATAGCCTGCTTGACAGGTCACTCAATGTCCCATTAAATGACTTAGAATATGAGAAAGAATATATTCCCGCTTATACGTTATTTTTGTGTTACATTTAAAAATGTGTCGCAATTTTAAACAGTCGCTGCACCTTCTCCCCTCTCATTATATTTAAGTTAACTTGTTTTTGTTCAATTAAATTAAACCTAAACAGTTTTATTTCTACCTTTAATGCTTACGTCACGAGTGTTCGTTGCGGATGAGGATATATCCCTTCAATAAAATTGAACGATTGGAATGCTAGCTAGGTACATATAGTTTGTGCTGTTTACTTCAGGAAAAATTAAATTATTTTCTTGTTTAAGGGACCGTACGAGTGCAGTGCTTCACAAGAAGTTATGACGAGCTTGCCGATTGTGGTGCAGTAACGCACATTATTTCAATTTTCAAAATTAGTTTTAATTCATAAGTAATGTCTGAAATATTTGCGGAAACTTGGCTACTTTCTGTGGAATGAGATAGACTCAAAATGTCAAGTGTTTCAATGTTGTCGTCAAGAAATACGACTTCTTTTAGTGATAATACTGTAAAGAAAAAACACCTGCATATGCTGAGATAACAATAAGTGCTGCCATAAGACAGTTGGGTGGAAATAGCTAACATTCACCATCGTAAGAAGACAAGTAGAGATATGCATGGATAGGATGAATCTCGAGTAGACGTTACACGTTTTACAGCCGTTAACTACCATTTCAATTCACGTGTCATCAGAGTCGCACAATCTTTAAGTACAAACTGGTGTTAAACCCTGTACGGAAGAAAGACAACAGTTTATTGATTACAATGGCTGAATGAGTAGAGAAATAAAATTAGAACATAATACGAGAGGGTGACACAGACATAGCAAGTACCAAGAATAAGATTGATGAAACGTTAGGAGGCGCAGCAGGTAATGCAAATAAATGATGACATTTAAAAGGGCATTGAAATAAACAATACTTACGTAAGGCTCGAATGATTCCTTCAGCAGAAACTACTCCCTGGATCCAAGGAACTCGATGGAACCGTCCGGTTTTCACTAGATAGTAGGGATCAGCCCTTAAGAAGCCATCAGGAGCGTACTCAATGGCGGGTGTAAACACCACCAGAGGATCAATGGACCAAGGCTGCAAACACAATCCACTTACTGTAGCCTTGCTCCCTGACTGCACACTAATCTACTGCACTTTAAACAACTTCAATCTTACAATTCACAGCTCATGTCATCATATAGGTAAACACAACTTAATGTGTTATACATTCACATGACTTTCTCTATCCATTCTTCGACAAACTGTTATTCTTATAGCTATTTCGTGCCAATCGAGATAAACATTTGTAAAAGTGGTTTTATTACATCTTTCTTTGTAAGTCTAAAGGTAGATTCAACATAATATTTTAGGCTTAAGAGGTAGACAAACGTGTCAAAAACGGGTTGCTATGTAATGGCTTAGAAATTTCGTTATTTTTGCATGACTGCGAGAGAAAAAAAAAGACAGAAACAACGAAAGGAGAAATACAAATTGTGTACTTTAACCAGATCTACATTTTTGTGTATAGGATTTTGTCTGTCTCTTACAGTTTACCAGTTACACAAGAGTAATTCAGAATGAAAAGGACTTCAGAGCTTTCCATAGCAAATTCAAGATAAGGTTTCATTACCAATGCAAATATCTTCGACATATAGTATTTTAATCAATATCGTTTGAGACATCTTTTGAGAAAATTCGATTTTTTAAACATTGCCATACAAGGGGTAGTTTGAGGTGGATGGACTTTTTTTTTTCTGAAAATATTCTTGGAAGATGTTGAACTTAAATAACAAGTTTGGTGTTTAACCGACTTTTTGTTTTGAGTTATGCTTTCAAACAAACACACACGCACACACACACACACACGCACGCATACACACACACACACACACACACACGCACGCATACACACACACACACACACACACACGAACCTTTTATCTAAAAATACTTTTTTTAGAGATCAGATGGCCTCAGAACATGCATTTCCGGTGAAATCCCTATATCGAACTTTGGGTGAGGTACAATACTTCCTCTACTTTAAGTATGTAGTAAATAAAATAATAATCTGATGTGTTGCACTCACATGATTTTCTCTATTCTTGTACTAACCGTTCTTACAAACTCTTATTCCTATATATTCATGAGATAAACATTTGCAGAAACTATCTTATTTTTTATAATAATAATATTTCCGGGGAAGGCCGCGTCTTGGCTGTGTTGTTGTTGCCAACGTTTCACCCTACTATGTAGAGCTTCTTCAGGGCTAATGCTAATGCTAATGGAAACCCAACCAGCTCCTAAAATAAACATGGACCAAGACATTGAGTCACGAGTGTCATGAATTTGTCAAACTACTCCAAGGCCAAGTGGAAACTTAAACAGCACGCTACTCTAAGCCACGTGCTGGTCGAGTGCCAGGCGTGAGCAGTTGAAATGTCGGAGTCATGGTCTGACATGACCAGACTAATGACATCTGCGAGATACGGGGTGTAAAGGCGGATGTGTCCTTCAGTCAATTCAGAGAACGGCAATCTATCTGTCTTATGTACTTACGCTTCAGTGTGACTTCAGCATGAGCCTACACTCCTACATGGAGATGTAATTACTTGTGGACTTCCAAGGATCCACTGTTATTTGACAGCACCTTTTATTGCAACCTCAGATACAACCACGGCTAAAGCATCACAATACATAGGCATCCACGGTAACAATAGCATTAATCCAACCAACAGTTTTCAGCTAACAAAATAGTAATCTCCAATACTTATTTCTTGGCTTCCGGCATGGGCCACGTACAGTTGGCTTTTTGAATCTCCAAATTTGGTTCTTTCGCTAAAATTTAAGCACTAGTTTTAGTAAAAATTTGCACAGCGACCATTGTTTATGGATTCTACTGCCTGAAAAGATAGCCATTGAGGAGCACCATCTATGTTCTATCCTACACCAAACAAATAATAACAGCATTCTTTATCTAATCACATAGCTCAATGGTAAGATCCCACATGTATGCTTGAAACTACGTGATACCTGGGCTGGACAAGCAAATATTGCAAGTCTGAAGTTCTCTACATGAAGTGTAAAACATTTTATCTGAAACAAAATTTTAACTCCTCTCCACAATAGTGTCTAGGTCGTTAGGCAAGGACTTGAGAACAAGAGAAGTGCGATAGAAGTCCTTCCAGGACCGCCTTCCTTGACTCTAAGGAGTTTTCCATGTTTTCCTGGTTTCCCATAAAGGGTAAACGCTTGAAAATTTCGGTAATCTTAGGCCTGGAGCGATTGCTTTACCAATTATAATTTCATTTATCATTCTATCATATCGAGCAAAAGTTTAGTCGTTCTCAAATGGCGCCAGTTTTTAAGTTTTGGCAGTTACATCACCATACAACCCCCAATTTGAATGGAGGACCGCACCTGCTGTTGGTCAACGGAAATCCATGCACATTGGAAACATAATAATTATCATGAAAAAAGTAGAAATAAATCATGGAAAACACTCTTGGAAAATACTAGCGCCATACCAGAATCTCCAAGCAGCTCAGCAGTGATCCTTTTACGCTTAATGACTGGACATGGCTGTCTGGTTGCCCACCTGTTCAAGATCAATATCTTCAGTTCTCCAAGATGCATTCTATGCATTGACTCGCATACAATAATGAATAGAGACCACCTACTCTAATGTATCGCAATCTCAAAAATTAATGCTAGTGTTCCAGTTCACATATGTAAATATTATTGGGAAGCTGTAGAAAAATGGAGAAAATCCAATTAGAAGTGCATCAGCAACAACAACATATAATTTAATTTATTGCATCATCAGCGTACACCACTTGTGATGCCGGGTGTTGTAAGTATGGAATTAAACCCCATTAAAATTATTTCAAAACAAATAACAATATACACGCTTAGGCTTTCACGGCCGGTGTAGTTTTCGGACTTGTAGGCCGTAGTCCAGTAAATCAGCCTACAAGCCCGGAAACTACTTTCTATTGAAACAACATATTCCTTACCTTGAATTTCCCTACGGAGTTGGTCAGCACTTTAGGGTCGACTTTCCTGAGGCACGATATCATGCTTGAAGTGTCAGATTCTGGATCGCAACCCACCATCTCCGCCTGTCGTTTCGCTATGGATAGAGAGTCTGAGGGCCAGGCGTAAGGGGCCAGCGCTGTCCCACTCTGGGAGATTGCCTTATGAAAGAGACCCTTACTAAGCGGTGACATCATATGGAAGTGTACCGATGTTCCCCCAGCACTCTGCCCGAAAATGGTCACACTTTTAGGATTTCCTCCCAGGGCTGCGATGTTCTCCTGCACCCATCTCAGAACGGCCACTTGGTCTTTGAAACCGAAGTTTCCAGGACAGGCATCATCGTTCGTACTGAGGAAACCTGAAACGTAAAATATATAAATGATGGATCCCTAAATAACTGGCAAACCGAAAGGGTCTACATGCTTGGAAGCGTTTTACGCTCATGAGGGAAGCTTCTGGATTTGACGACAAAAGTAACAACGATACTCACGTTATACAGCAATAATGTGTCCATAACACATTTGTAAAATACTATACTTAAAATCAACATTGAGTCCTCCAGAAATGTCTAAAAACCTGTAAATAGTGCGACTTTAGATACTTGGTGCACAGCAAAGTGATCTTTATAGAGATATGAAACAAATAACGTTACATAATGAACGAGAATGGAACCATTCTCAGTCCCAGTTAAAGTTACAAAATGACGATTTTTCAGTTGTCTACTAATAAGATCGTTGGGAGGCTGGCTCCGTGGCTCAGTTGGTAGAGCGCCTCCTACTACACAGAGTCCCGGGTTCGATTCCCAGCTGGAGGGGGGAATTTCTCTTTAACTAGGATTATTCTCCCTCCTCCCTAGAGTGTGAAAGTATGAATGAGAGTGTAAATGTGTGTGTGTGTGTGTGTGTGTGTGTGTGTGTGTGTGTGTGTGTGTGTGTGTGTGTGTGTGTGTGTGTGTGAATTTAGTGTAATAAGTTAATCCAAAGTAACGAAAGCCAACATTTAAAAACCACTGTTAAGCGAGTGAACACCATTGAGCAATTGCTAAGAGCTGATATGATCTTCGATGTTAAAGGCGGCATGTGAATAGAACATTAAAAGAAAAAAAAGAAAAAGAAAGAAAGATTGTCGAGGTATTTTATAACCATCTCTGATTGTAGCAAGTACCTTGCATTACAATACATGTGTAACTAGAAGTGTCCCTGCTTCCAAGTTCCAATAGAGGGCAATGGTCTCTGGAAATCTTATGGCCAGTAGTTTACTGTACTCCATCCAGCCTTAGATCCGCCACTTGTATCACTCCGCGATAACCTGATGTTATCACCTGCGACTAACACAGAACAAACACCACGTGGACTCATACCTCATATTTATGTTGCAACAGAACGATATTTATTCAGGAATATTAGAAATATCGCGTTACTTTTAAGTAGTCTTTACCAGGGTTATCGTACATCTTGAAAACTCACAGATAATCGCCGATATTTAAGGTACTATATTTTATGGTGTGCTTTGGTTTCGGCGTATTACGAGTTCGTTGTTGATGGCTTGTGTTTACAGCAAGTGTGGATCTAATGGTGGAGCGATTATAGGTTCTTGCACGTATATACATACAAAAGGCAAACACCCATTTTGAAGCATGTATACTGTTAACATATGTTACGAGTTTGCTCGTGCATGGCAAATGCAGGATGGGAAGGAGAGAGGAAAGGAGGGGAGTATCGTCTTGTCCCTTGGCAATATTCGAATCGGAACGAAGAATCGCGACCCGACGCGAAAGAGCGCTGGAGTGACACTAATCCAAGGACATCTTGCTCTTATGCGGAAGTAGTGGATGTACTTGACTTATTATGGAACAGTGTTGTTTGCAAAGTATTAATTTTGGAACGAATGCGATTAAAATGTTGCTGAAAAATAACGATTTTTTCTCATCGTAACGTTCTGGAAACTCTACGTACTTGCCGTTCTGTAATGTGCTAAGCGCCGAATTTAGCTGTTTCTGTAACATTCCAGTCGTTGTTTTATGTTGCTTATATGGGGTATTTTTCACAAAAGATTACCGCAAATTTCAATAATTTATTTTGAATGTATCAACTGTTTCAGACTATCAATTGTGTCTCGTGATGTTCTTGTATACTGTACAATGAACTGTTAACGTGCTATCAGATAAGAGTTCTGCACAAGTATTCTTTGCCGCATGACTATTTCAGAGTATCTGTCATAAGCCATAATTGGGCGAGATGGATCCGCGATAACATGTGAGACTCGTATTTGGGAGGTCCCAGGTTCGAATCCCGTTGAGCCCCTTGATTTTGGTATTTTTTCTTGGGGTTTCCAGGTTGGTAGGCGTATGCTGGGGCGGTTCATTTTCTACCACAAATTTTCTGTCATGGCCTATCCTGTTCCCGTCATTTCCTTTCATATATTTCAGTCGACGGTGATTCGTGGGCGAAGGCATCCCGCAACGAGATTAGGTTATGTAAAGGATTTTTCCCCAGCCTTGGATAACCGGCTAGTGCCCCTTCTTGAGGGGGGGGGGGCGGAAAGAGGCTCGTTTTAGAGGCCCTAGGGTTGATGATGGCGTAGGCAGGCTTGCACCACCATCAGTATCAGTATACACTTAGGTATCGTTCGGGACCCCGTACTAACTAACGCGCTTCATCGTCCGGATCTGGTGTTCATCCCTTGCTCCCAGATGACGTAATGAGACGGAATAACAAGGCAATTAGCGCAAGTTGCGATCGTAATTGCCAATACGATTTGGTTTGTATGAATATGTTTGAGGTGCTGATTACTAACATGTATAAACTAAGTGCCATCGCCTATTACACGGTAGGCTACCAAGATTCGATATTCCGCTCACAATGGACCATACTTTACATGGTATGATTTATACAGTCAAGACTATCCCTCCTGGGTGCACTCTTTCATTCACCTACTTAAGACTAGGCGAGCCGAGCCGAGCCGAGCCGAGCCGAGCCGAGCCGAGCCGAGCCGAGCGAAGACCGCCGCAACACCATCGTTAGGGATCCAATTTCATTGCTAATGTGTGTTCTACACTATAAATTCTATTGTCCAATCTTTGCAGACTTTGTTCGGTACTCCTGGACTGTAGTTGGATATGATGGCTTCAGACCAGAAAGCTTTCAAACACCTTCCTGACGTATTTTTGATGTTCACTCTCGTATGCCAATATCACAAGACATACCGGGGCATTGCAAATTGTTTTCCGCTGTGGTTGGTTGCATACATTAAGGCGACTCTCACTCTGGACTCCGTTCTCTTTTTCGGGATCAATTCATTGCACTAGGCTGCAAATTTCATTGCCTTTCTTGTCGACAGCTCCAAGGGATAAAACTCGATGAACAATCGTATCTCTTTTGTAGATAAGAGCAAGACATTCTAACAGCATATCACTATACCTACACATTTCTAAGCAATATTGTGACGAAGGAGAGGGTCGCTTAGCGTCTCCACCGGAGCCTAACCTACCATGACTGTAGCTCAAAGGGTACTTTGTTAGGATGACTGGGAGTGTGGTGAAGGGCAAACCCTACAGAAGCACACTTGTAAGCCTGGTCTTATTTTCTTAAAGAAGCTCACTATAAAAGTTATTAATCTACATAACAACGAGGAAGAAAAAGGGGCGGTAGATAGCTGTTGACTTTCCTTGTACAACTTCCTGGCGTCCCAAGTTTCACCTTGGAAGATAGTCAGATACCTTTAAAATCAGGTTCCTTTTAGCACGTGCGGAGTTGTCTCACCTAAGAATCACATGATCTATTCCTGCAACATAGATATAACTTGAACGTATGCTAATACGAAGTCGTACATCAAGACTTCAATAAATTATGTTCCGAATATCTCAGTTCTAAAATTTATACTTATCAAACGTGCCAAAATATAATAGTCACAATATTGTGTGCATTGAATGTTTCAACAGCATATTAATTGCTCGTCTAGACTGTTCAAAATGAATGTATGACTTTTGGCCAAAACTTCGATGTTGATATTTCGTCAAAAAATGGGTGACCCTGTGAAAAAAAAAAAAAAAATCTGGTGTGTTATATTCACCTGACGTTCTCTGCCCGTTTATTTTTATATATCTTTACACATTATTCTTACTATCTATTTTATTAGCCGTGACAAACGTTTACAGAAATACTTTTATTAGGTACACATTTCGTTGTAGATAAAATACGGGATAGAGAAAACCAAAGCGATAGTCAGATGTTAAAAGATGACGCTTCTAGCCTGGAGTTGGAACTTGTTCATAATGATTGTATGACTCCACGAAAAACGTTATAAAGTATTTGAAACTTCAAACCAATAATAAAGAATATATGGAAAATGTCTGTTTCAAAAAAAAAAAAAAAAAAAGGGGCAAACTGCGCGTTTTATAAAAATTTGCACATTTTATATGCAGTAACTTTTGTGTATCTCTTATGGTCTACCAGTTCAACAAAATTTCTTCCAAATGAAGAGGACATTACCGGGTGTTTGCAGAAAGTTTAAGATATACATTTTATTGGTCATATAGACTTTTTAAACATGCGATATTTTAAACTCTGACCCACACAACCTCCATTCTGCACTGCTCCTTGGCCTTGGCTGCGGTTGGAAGACGCAGCGATCAGGTGATAAGCTATATAAAGGGGGCGTCCTAGGGATTATTATTATTATTATTATTATTATTATTATTATTATTATTATTATTATTAATAATTATTGTTATTACTACTATTATTATTGTTACTATTGTTTCTTTTTTAAGCACCCACACTTACTTCGTACGGCACCACAGGCGGTGACACTGGTGACACATGAAATGTAATAACACTCGGAAATGAAATTGGGACTGAGGAAAACATGGAAGGAAGCCTTAATCACGAAGGGCTGTTCTGACGGGATTTGAACTGGAAACCTCCCGCTCATGAGTCCGTGTTTTAACAATCTCGTGTCACTTATTTCTATGTAAAATTGCCTCCTAAAAGAATGGCATCTATATCTCATCCATGAGAGGCAGCTTTTCTAGAGTTTTTGAGCATACATGTAAAATATTACCTAGTGCTCCCAAACGGTAGTTGAAGGTGATCAAGACAATGTCCTGGTCCAAGAGGAACTGTGGACCCCACAAGTAGCTGGCTCCTGTACCAGAGAAGAAGCCGCCCCCATGGATGTAAACCATCACGTCCAGGGCTGCATCCTTCACCTGCATGACACACAAACAGCGAATGTGAAAGGGTAAAATAAAGACCTGCAAGTTGCACTGCACAAATAAGGAGTCTTTAGATGATGTAACTCGCTTCAGGGCACTGAGCTTATCGCCAATCACAATTACTCTCGCTCTTATATTCGGTAAATGATCTGAGCTGTAATTAAAATCACAAGAACCACATACCCTATGATTAAGGACAGGCAGAATATGAAGATAGAATTAAAAAAGGTGAAATATTGTTGCTAATCTGTGAAAATATGAAGACAAATTCCCAAAATATGACGTATGCTGTTCGGGGTATAAGTGCAGATAACTTGATATTTGGTACCTCAACATACGACCACCTCTGTGTGTTTGCTGTTTTTTTGTTTGTTTGTTTGTTTTTTTTTTTTTTCTATTGGTCTAACGTTTTACCAATCATAAAGTTTACTACCTGATGTTTTCGCATGGTCTTAACTGTGCCGCGAAGTGAACAATGCCTGTCCTATAGACTATCCGTTTTGTTTCATAATTCATTGCGTGGCCTACTGACCTACATACTGTGAGGCTTTGCAGGAAGCATTGGAACTCGGTTCGGACACACCATTCGTTATCACGAGACCGATCCACTCTGCGTAATGCCTTCTGTGCCACTCCTACCTATAGGTACTAACCGATATGTTCACAAATGAAAAAAATGTTGATGTATCGTTCATTACACTGCCCTCAAAATACCTATACCTATACTTACACCCCCAAGACCTGTGTATTTTAAAGGGAAAACAACCTATACACCCCCCCCCCCGAGTCAAAAGGGGTAGTATGTGGTCCCAGGGGGCTGTATCCTACACCAACAAAACCAGAGATGCCATTTATTCCTACCCAACCCAATGCACCACGAAAGTAGTGCAGGGGCGAGAAAGCGAGATCCCGACGCTATAATAGAAACATACTATCTAAGGGAGAAAACCCTAACAGAAAATTATCGATCCTACAGGGTGGCTGGAGGGTGGACATAGGGTTGACATTCCTATCCTGGAAAACAACAACGTTCAGAAACTCTAAGACTTAGGAAGGCCAAAGCTCAAGCTTGAGCCAATTAGTCATTGGATGGAACATCCTATATTCGTACAAAGGGTTTCAAGGAGGTTTACATCATTAGTTTTGAAACATTTGATGTAATGATACGCCGTGGCCGAGTGATTAGACCGCTAGTCTTCCACCTTGGCGGCCGGGTTCGATCCCAGGGACCCACATGTGGTATTCGTGATGGACGAAGCGGCGTCTGGAGGGTTTGCTCCGGGTTCTCCGGTTTCCCCCGCCACTCATTCCACCAATTGCTCCATTATCACCATTCCAATCATCGATTTCGCCTGCATTTCATATCATCCTCTTCCTCACTATTATACCTGGTGCTTGGCTGACCACCTGCTTCCAGGTATTCACACTGTCTGGTTCATAGGTTCCTGTGCTACCCGACAGGCGTCTGAACCTAGGCATTGACTTGTAAGTCCTAGGGATGTGAGTCCTACATAAGGGTAGGATAATCAGGTAAAGAAGAAATAACAAAGGATGTAATGATAGACAATGAATTAGACGAAATAATTTTTCATTGACCACATAAAATGCATTTTGACTGGACAGAACAGTATAGAAACATCAAATAACCACGTACCTGTATTAAATTTACTAAAGTCCATGTACTACAAACATAAGTTTTGGATAACTGATGTAAAAAAAATGCAAAAAGGGAGAATGTCATCTAACTGGACTTCTACTACGTGTATTCACATTCCAGACTTCTTCTTATGAGGTATTGTGCTGTAATATTGTAACGAAGACGGCAAAATTAGTCCGTTTACTTTTCTATCACTTTATTCTTTTCTAAAACTTTACCACTTTCTCGTCGTTAACACAGTCTACAGTCTTTCGTGCTATCATAACTCACAACTTTTACTTCTTGTAATCTTGTCCTGTCCTTTCAATGTCTTTCGTCACTTTCTCTGTCTCATACACTGACTATGCGATACGATCACTCGACGCACGACGTATCTTTCACGATACACACGCACAGCTGTTTCACACTCCTTTGTTTTGCGCCGAGCCCGGCATTAGAGAGTGCAACAGCTCCATATTCACATACCCATATTTGGCAACGTTTGTCCAGAGCAATCATTGGGTGCAGAATGGAGGTTGCGTGGGTTAGAGTTTAAAGTATCGCATATTTAAAAAGTCTGTATTCTGGATCTTTATGGTCACCTGCAATGTCAGGCAGATGTCACAATTTTTTGTTTGTGAAATATATATGAAGGCAGTGACACCAACATTAGTGTGATATGCTGGCAGTACAACAAAGGAATGCTGTTGTTCATGCAGTGTGGCAAACACACAACACATTTCCCTTTCTTGCACTGTTTTTCTTGGACATTCTCCCGTGTTATGTTGGAGTCAAATATTTAAACCTCTGCCCATCTTCTTCGTAGTGCATTAAACATTATGCACATTTGATTTATTTGAACTATCATAATGCACATTCATCTCAGTTTTTACAAAATGGTGACGTTTCCTCCATTTTGCAATGGGCTCTTCATGTCCTGTCCTGTGGCACTCAGTCCTTTGAGTGTAGCCTTGGCCTACCGCCCGACCGCTGGGTCCCCCACTTCTGCCCACTACAGGCGTCATGAGCAGGGTCTAGTGGTGGAGACTGGGGCGTGGTCAGCACCCCCGAACCCTCCCGGCCAGTATAACCAGAGTTGATCATAAGAGGAACCAAGATCACCAGGGAGATCAGCCCAAAGCATGGTGTGACAGTGAGGAAGTGGATGCTGCGAAATGACGGCGACAGATGAAAGGAAAGGTGATGGTGGAGTAATTGGTGGAATGACGGCGGGGGAAACCGAAGAACCCCTGTGCCGGTGTGCCCACAAGAGAACACCTGGGATCAAACCCGGGTCGTTTTGGTGAGAGTCAAGCGGTCTAACCACTCGGTCACGGCGCGGCCTGTGGGCTCTTCATATGTGGAACGCAAAACGGCTCATTTTTGAGAAAATGTTGCATAATTAAAGTTAAACTATGCAGTTCTATAGAAACTTTTAAAGCATCTACAACATTCTATAATTCGGATTTTTAAGGTGTTCTGGCGGTTTTATACGTGCTCATGATGTAACAATGGGATTCTTATATATGGAGGGTTTACGTGGTACATTATTAAATACCACTCCATTCAAAATTCTGTTATTTTATTAAAATTTTGACAATTACAATTTTCCATTATTGTGACTCGCCGTCTTTATAATTCAATATCCTTTTTTATGAAACAGTATTTCTATCGAATGCGCCCAAAAAGGCATATTATTTTTCTATGCCGATGTTCTAATATGTGTAAATAGATTTGCTTAGGTGAACATAACTGTTATGTGTATGTAACTGCTCTTATGGTGATGTTAATACGGATTCTTTTGTCCCTTCTTTCTCCTTGGACATGTTAATAAGTGAACTGAGCTTTTCACATTGTTGGCAATTATTGTTAGTTGTGTAATTGATGGACATGTGGTTATGTACTTTTTGGTTATCTTTCCTGGTTATTTTTCCAGACATAAGTGTTCCAACACATAATTGCATTCATCGTAAATAAAAATACAATATTTATATAAATTATATAACTTCAATAAATATAATTAATACATTTAAACACAGCAAAATTCATATGAGCACATTAGAACAATAGCCCAAAAATATATAGTGGGCATCTTTTTGATGACTTATCTGTAACTTATGTTACAGAGTTGAAGCTTCTTTTTTATAGTTATTTGTTTGATAATATTAGCAAAATCGTCCTAACCTACAAGTGCACATATTCTGCTTCCATCAATAATTCATAGCAGAAATCAACAGATCATGAATGACAATGACAGAAAATCCGTGCTTAGTAAACATCTCACTTAAAAGTCTTGCGAGTTAGTTTAACCACCTGAGCAGATTTAAGACTGAAGCTTTTAATTGTAGCACACATGTCTCAGCTACATATTTCTGTTGCCATTTCTGGCTCCTGTAAGTCTATGTGCAAAATAGAGTAAGTTGTATTATATAATTTTCTTCAGATTAATTTCCGCGGAAATTAAGGGTGCATTAACAACACTAAATTACACTTTCTTCAAATCACTTTCAAACATAGACAAATAAAATATTGATTGTTGGTAAATCCAAAGAATGGAATAAATTAAACCAGCATTATAGTAAATGTTGAAAATAGCGTTTTACTTGCTAAAAATATTTGCCAACAAATGTTTCATAGTTTTCGGATTTTTTAAAGAAGTGCTTTATTCTGTATTGAAGATTAATGAGAGCTTTAGACTGAAATAGGTGTGTCTTAACATTGCATGTCGTGGACTGTAGACTTTCACGCTTTAATGTGAAGAAGGGAAGTCTGACGTTTAATGTATGTAAGTACTGCCACAACAATGTAGTGCTAAACCTCCCCTTCTCTCTCTCTCGTACCATGAAACTTTTAGGGTTGATAGAGTTCCACTAGAGGCAACAGAGCAGGATGGCTCAGGATGTAACTTATACGAGAGGTTGTGGGTTCGGTTTCCGTGGACGAACTTCCTGACTCATTAATTTTTTTTCGGAGTTTCCTCGAGCCGCTAGATAATTCCCCCAAATTTCCTCTCCCTCCATTTTATCACACTTCTTTCACTTCACCCTTCATCTGCTAGGTTGTTTCAGAGCTGACGCGTGTTGACAGGTGCTACATGACAGGGAAAAATGATGTTCTGTGTAACCCTCCGACCCCGGTGGCGTGGTCTTCGGTTTCCGAGCCTCCAGGAAGGAAGTCCCCTCTCCAGCGAGAAAGGGTACCGGTTGTATCAGATGCCACCCGGAGAGCTTCACTTTAGAATTGTTAGGGATCTTGCCCTCTGCTCTGCCAGGGCTCCTAGATTGGCCATCCTCTCATCTCCTCTCATCTCAACCCTCCCACCAGGGAACCCATTTTGTGGTGGCAAAGGTATAACAGGCCACATGGTCGAGATACCGAAGTAACCATCTCTGCTATGGAATGTAAACACAGCCGGTACACAACAATAGCAACGTCTCTTTTGTACCATAAAATCAATACTGTTGATGAACAAACCCTCAAAGAATGTCATCAGAACTATCGACAGTGACGAAGGAGGGAACTCCGTTGTGTAATGTAAACACAGCCGACACACTGTAGCAATAAGGCACCTCTATTGCGACATAAAGTATTTGCTGTAATGAACAAATGCTGACAGATTTTTACCAGAGATATAAACAGTAGCGAAGGAGGGGACTCCACTATAAAATGTAAATATTACCAATCTTTTCTGTACTCCAGAATGTTAGTAATCTGCTTGCATGGTAATCCCGTACCCTTACAAATGTAGAGCATACCTTGGGCGTATACACGTTGAGGTAGAGACAGTCCTCTTGACCTTGCACAACAGGGTTGGCATCCAAGTAGTTCTTCTGAATGCACATTGGGCCGTCACTTGTTGCATTGAGCACTCCTCCCGGAAACGGCCCCGGAGGTTCTGGAGCCTGCAAATGAAAGACCAATATTGAAAATGTAGTATGTTTAAAGTAGTTTAGTGCCTTCCCCTTTCCCCCATTTTATATGCGCATGTAACCCCTAGAGTCACTGCTTTCACCGTGAAAACATCTGCTTAAGAGTAACAATGCTGAACAATTGACAGCTTGAATTTTGTCACTCTTGCTTGTGCGTTTTGATAATTTTATTGTTGCTCTTTCACACTGATCGCGTATCGGCTAAAGTCTGAATCAGGGATGAAGTAAATCTGATGTGGTGCATTCACAGGACTTTACCGATGATACATCCACATATAGGCTGTTAGGCGTATAAGTGCAGATATTTTGATAACTGGTACTTTAGTCTGTATCCACTTCGGAATGTTTCTTTTCTTCGTCAGTTGTTTTTCTTATGGTTGTAACTACGCCGTGAAAAGAACAACGCCTACCGCATAAAGTATCCGTATTGCTTCACATCTCAATGCGTGACCCACTGGTCTAGGTACTGTGAGGTCATTGACCTTGCAGAAAGCATTGGAACTGTACCGGTACACCATTCGTTATCACGAGACCTCATGCCTTCTGTGTTACGCCTGCTTATAGGTTCTAATCAATCTGAAAACACACTGCTACACTTTGATCTACATAAACATTTTGATAAATAATTTTATTGCTAATTTTCTTGTAGGTGCAAGGTGAATATGGGAATACAGTGGGCTTTAAGCGGTAGTGAAATGTTTTAAGAGCTAGTTGTTATGCAATGCCTTTAAAATTCCGTTCTCTTTGCAAGGCAACAAGATAAAAATTTGATGTGCTGCACTCACATGACTTTCTCTACTCTTGTAAACTCTTATTCCTGTATCTTCTTCGTGTTAGTTGAGATAAACATTTGCAGAAATTAACTTATTGCTTATTTCCTTATAGATGCAAGGAGAATATGAGGATGCAGTAGGCTTTGAGCGATACTCAGATGTTTTAAAGATTTCATGTTCCGTTCTCTTTGGACGGTAAACATATAAAACGATCACTTGGTGGATCTTCTAAGGCTATGCACTTGGACTTTGTTGCCAAGTATTGATAGACTTCTTAAACGTAAGCATTACCAAAGAAGTCACCATTGAACAGATGTTTATTGCTCAAAATTCGAAAGTGCTTTCGTAAGTCAGACACAGCCTACATGTAACAAAACTGTCACTGCAACACAATGCAGATTTGAGTGTTAAAGAGTGGCACAGTCCGCGTATAGTGCAAGTAGGTAAACCCCACATCTCCTCTTTGCCAAATGTTGGACATCGCTGCTCTAGAGTAATTAAGTATGTTAATTTCTGTTGCCAGTTTTACTGAATAACCAAATTTTGCTTCGCTGTTAACCTCCGGCTCTTGGTAACACGCACACGTTGTTACGCTGCGCTGCATGTTACTTTTTCTATCTCTCTCACGCTACGTTGTAGCGCGCTCCTATTGGCTACTGCCATATGCAGGAGATTTGACGCGGATAACAGTTATAGTTGGGCCCCTCTTTGCGTTTCCAGTTCGGCTTCTTTGGTTCTGGCTTTGCGGTAGCTTGGCACATAAATAAGGAACTGGAAAGCCGACTTTCGGCCGAACTATTTAGATGTGTTACATACCTTGAAGCGGCGATCTCCAATAGGTGGCGCCGCGTACGGTATACCCAGGAAGGCGCTGAAGTTGCGTCCATTCCGTGACGTCATGTAGATACCCCTTAGTTCACCTTGCGCTACCTTAGCAGTCGGCTGCGGTGCATTTGCAAATGTAGTTCTGGCGTTCACCGCTAGACATGCAAGCACTGGAAGCAACAGCAAAGTGTCCATGGTCTCTGAAATAAATAAACATATAGGTACATTGTTATATCAGTTAATTACTGTTCTTGCTGTAAAGAAACGTTTTGTCATATTTAAAAATCTGATGCTACATTCACATGGCATTCTCAACCCTATATCGTTTATTTGTGTGTACACAAACTATTTTTATGAACATTTATTTTTCCAGTTACTTCATTACCTTTGTACAAATATCTACATTACACTTTTGTCAGTAGATACAAAGAGAATAGTGGTAGTCAATTTTTTAAGGACTGGATGCTGGCCTTAAAAACCACACTGTTTCCATGTAAGCGTGAGAAACAATTATTATTTTATAGTGTTTAACGCCCACTTTTACTACGTACGGCACCGCAGGCGGTGACACTGAGGATACATGGAGTGAAGATGGAACACCGGTGGACTGAGATGGTGGGGGAAACCTGCCCCAGCGCCGCTTCGTCCACCATAAATCTCACATGCGGTTGCCTGGAATCGAACCCGGTCGCTTTGGTGAGAAGCGAATAGTCTAACCACTCAACTACGGCACGGCCACGCGTGAGAAACAAGTGAATATCGACAGAACTTTAAAGTTTAAACGAATGACAAAGTATTGAACAATTCGAATCATTAATACCAAATGGATTTGTCGAAATGGCTTATGGCACAAAAATGTTATTTAAAATAATTTGTTTGTTTTAAACAGTTCTACATTTTTTGTGTGTGGCACGTTTTCATCCGTAGCTTAACTTCTACCAGTTATACAAACCCCTTCCGAATGAACAAAACTTCACAGGCTATTCCAAGAGAATTCAAAATATACATGTTATCTGTCACGTAAATATAATATTAATACGTGGCTTTTAATCAAAATCGTTAACCTTTTAGGGAAAATAGAACATTTCTAAAAATCATTCATCCAATAAATATGTCGTATAATTGAAAGATACTGAATTTAAATTCCAAGTTTGGTTTTCAATCGACTTTGCGTTTTTGAGTTATGCTGGTCGCAACACAACACAGCACACATTTTTATAAAAAATGACTGTTTTGCTTAGGGGGTCTCAAAACGTGCATTTCTGATGAAACACGCTATCGAATTTATGGGTGAAATGGAATACTTCCCCTTCTTATAGGTAAGCAATAGAGCACGTAAAATGCATTTTGGTACAGACGCATGTCTCCTTACCCATTATAAACTCGCAGGCATATTACAGCATACATGAAAACGTAATGTTTCACTCGCTTTAGCAATATCCATGAAACGATGTCAAATTATGTAACAAGTATTTATCTATCGCAGACACAGCCTCTGTGACAAATGACACTTTGTTACCTTTCTCTTCACTTTATTTCCTCTAAGATGAATCACAAAAGTACAACGATCTTATCTTTAACATAAATTACAATTCGTCGTCACCTTGCAACTCACAACTGTTGTGACCGATCGTAACCTTGACACATACTTCACTGTCTCAGTTTCACAAACAACTGGCTTCGACGATACACTCAGCACTCAAAAACAAACAAACCCAATACTCAACTGTGAAAACTGCTCTAATCCTGGCGCGCTCACTAGCTTATATAGCTGAGATGAATTGATGCTAAATTCTCTGCAAAATACATATTTTCTCACATTTCTGATAAACAAACCGGCAGTCAAACGCTTCTCGAACAGTCTGGAATCGCTTTGTTCTGCCACTCTCAAGTGGTCTTTGTTCTGACCGCTCCATTATCGTCGGGCCGCTTCTCTACAAGCGGTGAGGTAGTTAACACCGAGCTTCTCTTTTCTTTTTGAGCGGTGACTGCCGACCAGCGTCACAGTTCAAATGTTTGTCGGAAACCCTGATTGTGAAACACATCCAGAAGTCACACCTCCGTGGTGTGCGGTAGCGCGTACTCACATTCAAGAAGAGGCCCCGAATTCAGATCTTGATTAGGCTGAGCTATCTGAATAACGGTTCTCCGGGGGTTTTCACCTTATCCTGAGAAGATAAAGGTTTAAAAGTCTGATATTTTCTATACGCTTTATGCTAATTAAAACAAAAATTCCACATATGCTTTCCTTACACATTTAATTACAGGCACAGGAGAAGTACAGGGGGCTGAAATAATAGTAAAATTTTTAGATATCGGTCGCTGTACACTGGCTTTGGAATTTTATACGCTTTGCACGACATCGCGATAAAACAAGTAACCAAGTACTTCAGAAAAATCTACGATAAGGTATTGAAATTGAAACCAATAGCAACAAATCTGGACATGATTCATGCCACAAAAGTATGTTTGACATAATGTATTGTATATTTTAACGAAATTTACATTTTTGTGTAGCAAATTTGTCTGTGTCG
Source organism: Tenodera sinensis (assembly GCA_030765045.1). NCBI lineage: Eukaryota > Metazoa > Arthropoda > Insecta > Mantodea > Mantidae > Tenodera > Tenodera sinensis. The sequence goes on from CM060972.1 coordinate 89,854,910, forward strand.
TGTGCTTTATCAGTTGTACAAATTTCTAGACGAAGAGCATTTTGCACGCTATTTGCAGAAAATCCAAAATATTATATTGGAATAAAATTGGAATATAGTCTGAATTACTGTTGTGTAGCAAGAATTCCAATTCCTGATGAAACTGGTAAATTCTAATGAGCCATGGATCCTTTGAAAAGCGCGGGGAAATTGTTTTGTATAAACTGAAGTCAATGGATGCATTTTGCTAACTGCACCCCACACAACAGCGACGTTTGAGGTATAGGTACAAGCTATTAAGGGTAGAAGCGCAGGTATTTTGATAAATAGTACCTTCATGTGTATCCATCGGTATGTTGGTTATTTTTCCCTTCATCTAAGTTTTCCCACAAACCAATTAAAAAGTTTACTATCTGATGTATTTGTTTTGCATGGTCGTATACCATTCGTTATCACTAGACCGTCATGCTTTCTGTGCCACGTCTTCTTAGAGGTACTAACCAATCTGAAAACATCTAATCTTAATAAATAAAATTATAAGTTCTCAAATAAAGAAAACATTGATGTATTCATTACATTGCGAATTACCATTAAAATATCTTATACCGTAACATCTGTATATCTGTATAATAGCATTGAGTCTCCAGTTCAAGTGGTGATCTCTTGTGTAGAAGATTGTAGAGTTTTATGATTTTAGAAGTAGTTAGTGTTGAAATGTGGGAGACTTCCAAGTTAGTTTTGTGTGTAGTATTATTCCTAGATATGGTGTTTCTGGTGAAAATGCCGTTTCTGGAGGTAGCCATGCAACTTAAAAACGTGTGTTTAATATTGCTAAAGCCAGTTTTAAGAAAATAAAAAATAACGAAGGCCGCCTTTTGTAGTCTGCTGGTTAACACGTTAGCCTTGAAATTCAAAGGTCCCAGGTTAGATGCCCGGTTGCGGCGTGGCAATTTGTCTTTTGCCAGGATTATTTTCCATGCTCTCTAGAGTCTCGAAGTATGGTAGAGAGGGAGAGAGAGAGTGTGTGTGTGACTGCGACTGTGTGTGTGTGTATGTGTGTGTGTGTGACTTTTTAGAATACCATCCTACAACGACGATAAATGAATGAAATGAGTGAAATGATGCTCAATTGAGCCCGAGGTCCACAGAGCTTAAAGTTACTCAAATTCGTCTTCTCAGGATAAGGGAAAAGTATCGAGAAAAAAACCCTATCCTGATAAACGATCCCATCTGAGATTCGAACTCAGGTCCTTTTGAATGAAAGATGAAGTGAAGTGAAATGGAGAAGGGCATTCGGCTAGCGACCCAGGGAAACCTCGAAAAACCCCGTAGGTTAGGAAGGTTGGTCACAGGAATCGAACCCACGACCTGCCGAATGCAGCGCCTCTTCACTCGGTGGCATAGATATGCATAGTTAAAGGAGGTCGTTGAAACCGGCCATCAGTCTTTCAGATACTGCACTTACGTCATACAAGAGAAGTGCAACAATGGCTGGAAGGGTCAGCTAATCTTCACGTATGCTGCTAGCTCAGCGTCTGGCACGCACTGATTCATTCATTCATCCTAATGCAACGTAATGATAGCTGGCCTTTGATTTCCTTCAGAGGCGGTCGTGTAGGACGAAACGGACAGTAACCTACATATTGATATCATCATTATTAACCGCAACAAATAAATTATTAATTAAAGATATGATAGATAAAGAAACCGCCGCAATAAATAATGTGTGTGAGTGAAGTGAATGTAAGATGGAAAAAACTAGTGTTAACAGATTGTACAGAGAAATAGGTTAATAACAATTTAGGTTGAGAGAAATCATTAGTAAACGCAACACAGGTAGTGAACATACAGTCTTAAGGGTTCTGGGAAACTGATAGCTAGAGCAGTTTAAGAACGTCCGTAAATAAAAACTCAATTTGAACTCTTTTTCCGTAATTGGTATCAAACTTCGTACATATATAGGTACCTATACACACATCATTACTATCAGATCTTGCTAAAATACAATATATATTTTAAAAGCATGAATTAGACATTAAAATGCTGGGAAATTTCGCCTCTTTGTGGGCATAGAAACTTTTACAGCCGTATCGCTGCCAAGAATCCTGAAATAACTTAGAAATTATGAATAAATATAATAAATATAATGCTTCTGACATTATGGCATCAATAAAATCAAGAAGATTGAGATGGCTAGAATGTGTGCAAAGAATAAGCCAGGATAGAGCAGTGAAGAAGATTCTAGAGCGAAAGATAGGAGGTAGTAGAAAGAGAGTAAGGCCCAGTGATGACGTAGAAAATGATTTAAGGCAGAAAAGGGAGAAATAAAGCTTTGGATCAAGCTATATGGGCATCTATCATAAGGGAAACCGAGGCTAAACAGAAAGGGCCGTAGTGCTACAGGATGATGATGAAGAAATACAAATTCCCATCCTCCGGCTGGGAATGGAACCAGGACCTTCGGGTGCAAATTCACTCGGTAGCCACTAGACCACGCAGGCAGTTGATTCATTTGAATGTCTTTGACCTCCCCGTCCGCTACGTCCCTGATTATCATTATCGTTGGTGCCCTCACCACCAGTCCCACGCTGCCACTGCACTTGCTGCAGATTTTTATGGCTTTGGCAATGCACGGCGTAGACGATCTCAAGGTCTGAACCCTGACCCTGCTTGTCTGCAAGTCATTGTCAGTATGTTGCACTGCCTTAAGCGAAAAGTACAAAAATGCAATAATAAGCTTCCTTGTTACGTCTAGACTGCTTCCTGTAACCATGTAATCATTGTAATAGACATTTACTAGGACCTTGAACAGAGACAATGTGTTTTATGTAAGGATGTGAGGTAAATGCACCTTATTATTGCACGCGACTGCATGGTGCTTCAAAGTATTGCGCCCGAGTGCTTGCATAAGAAGGTTTTTTCAATGTCATCACCATCAGCAGATAGCAAATACCACCTCTTCAACTGATCACGTTCTTCGTTGCATGGCTGTGTTTCGAAATTCAACGGCTGTCAAAACTGTTGGCTCATTTCTGACTTAACCATGTTCAGATAAACTTTAAACAGTTGCTTTACGCCGAAAATACACTGCTCTTGTCAATACCTTAGTTTCTTTATCCTAGTATTATAAAATCCACCTATTGTTCCGGATGTCCGTACCTCCGTTGATCCCTCCGTCCATCCCTCCAACCATTCATGCATTCATTCATTCATTCATTCATTCATTTATTCATCCAACCATGCATCCAACAATTCATCCGTCCATCCATCTGTACCTCCGTCAATCCATCCAAAAGGGTGTGTGTGGGTGTGTGTGGTTGTGTGGGTGTGTACGTACGCGTGCGTGCATGTGTGTGTGTGTGTTTCTTACAGACTCCTACATCGTTCACGATTTCGACATCTGACAATTTTTTTTTTTTTTTTTTTTTTTTTTTGAACGAGTAAAAATAAACCATCCCAACATTACAGATATGGAAAATGCTGTTCGGCGGGAGGCAATTTTTAGGATTGGCAACATGAATGAACGTGTCTTCTCAAACAATTGTTCTCTAGGAGGATTTTCAATAATTCCAATGGGGTCCCTCAGGGACAGACTTCCATGATGCGGACGTTGCGCATCCCAAGCACACATGGTGCTACTGGCATTATTACAAGTACCTCGGGGCGAACATCTGAGCCCTTCCCCTAGGGGAGTTGTTCATGTTGAGTTGGTCTTGATGGCTGGCTCAGTGGTTCCCGATACCCATGGAAGATGGCACACGTCTGGGCCAAGCTGGTGGACAGCACGCTAAATAGCTGTCGGCTTTACCGAGGTTTTAAGTAGTCTGCCGCTTTGAGGTGACGCGCGTAAGTGGCGTATCTTATTTCGTTCCTATGACAGCTGGAGCAGCCGTTTTAGACTCGAGGTATTGCCCTAATGGAAAGTGCCATGGAGAGGAGGGCTACTTGGTTGGTGTCTTTCGCTTATTATAAGAGGGAAGCTTTCGCTCCAGGAAGACCTCATTAAAAATAAAGACAAAATTTCAAAAATCTGATGTGTTGTACTCGCACACAACTCTTGTACTAACCATTCTTACAAACTGTTATTCCTATATCTTCTTCGTGTTAGTTGAGATAAACATTTACAGAAGTTATCTTATTGCTTATTTCCTTGTAGATGCAAGGGGAATATTAGAATACAGTAGGCTTTGTGCGAAAGTCAAATCTTTTAAAACTTTCTGATTCCGTTTTCTTTGCACGCTTATCATCACTTTCGTGATGTTCTATTTGACGACAGTTTAAGTTTTCCGAAACTCACATAACAAGGAATATCTCCGAAATGGTTCACCGTACAAGAAAATTTATTCAGACATAAATTGTGTATTTTAGCAAGATCTACATTTTTTGTATAGTATGATTTGGTCTATCTCTAGCGGTTTACCAGTTATGCAAAAGTCGTCCAGAGTAAATACGACTGCAGGGGCTATAGTCAGAAAATTCAAGATATACCTTTCATTTGTCATCAAAATATCTCAAATATATAACATTTTAATCAAAATCGTCAGCCATTTTCAAGTAAATCAAAAATTTCGAAAAATCTTCCATGTAAAGGGTAGTTTAGGGTGGGGCTATTTTCTTCAAAATCTTCGTGTCGCATCCTTGAAAGACATTAAACTTATATACCAACTTTGGTTTTTAACCGACTTTTCGTTTTTGAGTTATGCTGTCCACAGACTGACAGACACACAGACACACACATGGACCTTTTTCTAAAAATGCTTTTTTTTTGGATTCAGGGATCTCAAAACATATATTTCTGGTGAAATCTCGACATCGAATTTTTGGGTGGAGTACAATACTTCCCCTACTTACCAGTAGAGAAAGTAAAAATGTTTGGACATAAATTGTGTGTTTTAACAAGATCATTTTTACTTTCTTTACTGGTAAGTAGAGGAAGTATTGTATTCCACTCAAAAATTCGATGTCGAGATTTCACCGGAAATATGTTTTGAGAACTCCTGAATCCCAAAAAAGTATTTGTGGAAAAAACGTACGCGCGCGCGTGTGTGCGTGAGATAGACAAATTCTTAATAGGTATACGAAAAAAATGTAGATCTCACTGAAAAACACAATTTATGTCGAAATAAATTTTTTGTAGAGTGAGCCATTTCGGAGATATTCCTTGTTATTTGTGTCAGTTTCGGAAAGCTTAAAACTTTCGTGAAATGGAACATCGTTGTTCAATTTTTATGTTAAGTGTGCACAGAGAGCAGGATCTCAAAGCCTTAAAAGATTGACTATAGCTCAAGGCCTACTGTATTCTAATATTCCCCTTGTACTTACAAGGAAATAAGCAATAAGATAATTTTTACAAATGTTTATCTCAACTTACACGGAGAAGTTATAGGAACAAGAGTTTGTAAGAATGGTTAGAAGAAGAGTAGATAAAGTCATGAGTGCAACACATAAGATTTTTATTTACATGTTAAGGTCAGCATTTTAAGGTGCTATTTTTTTTAATATCCTTCAGGTGATGAAAACCCGGGAGCCGGCCATTTCTAATGTATCCGCTTGAGCAAATAACAGGGGTGAGGATTTCACTAAAGAGCGGCAAAAAGTGACCCGTTTCTTTATAGGCTGAAGACTTTCTAACTCAAGTTGCAGTTAAGTGGTGCTTTACTACGCTTAAGAATTTGCTGTTCTCGCTTCTTGAGCAATGAATGAAAAAGGAGACTCGTCACACTTACTATAGGGGTCAAAAGCGAAATCCTTGACACGAGTAAAGTCTGCAATTAATAACCTCTGGGAGAGCTGTATGTTGTAAACATTATCACACACATGCAAAAATTACTTGAGCAAAGATATGATAAACTGCTGACAATACACTATTCCATTCACGCGCTGCGTATACTGTGTATTGACCAATAATGTTTGAGATATCGATCAAACGATGCAATTTAATCCAATAAAACGTCACCTCGTCACTGAACCGTGATAGTATCAGTGTGCAGCGATTAATAATTACAACATTAAGTTGCGTTTTATCAATACACATTCGAATAGTGTCAATTTCCAAATAAATATGTTCTTATGAAAAAATGGTCTTGATTCCGTTCAAATTTCAGCTTAATTTCTTATTCCCATGTTGTTATCATACTTAGCATTCCGTAACACAATCACTTATTCATTTAGGGCAGAGGTCCGCAAAATAGGAATTCTGTGACGTCATTAGGAATACTGTACCACACAACAGTAGGCGGCTTTGATATGCAGTGCAGCTTTGTCAGTATCTATAGTGATTAGGTTACGGTGTGTGAACTTGTGTTATTAAACCAGCAAGATCTATGGAAATATACAGGGAGCTATTACTTTCACTACTACGTACAGTAGGTAGGGGAAATATTGCATTCCACTTAAAAATTCGATGTCGAGATTTCACAGGAAATATATGTTTTGAGGCCCCCTGAATCCAAAAAAGCATGTGTGTGTCTGTCTTTGAACAGTATAACTCAAAACGAAAAGTCTGTTAAAAGCCAAAGTTGTATTTAAGTTTAGTATGTTTCAAGGATGCGACACGAAAATTTGGAAGAAAATTCCTCCAACCTAAACTATCCTTTACATGGAAAATGTTTCGAAAAGTTTGACTCTCGAAAATGACTAGCAATAATGATTAAAATACCATATGCTTAAGATATTTTTATGACAAATGAAATGTATACTTTGAATTTTCTGGCTATAGCCTATGTAGCCCTGTTTACTCTTGATGATTATGCATAACTGGTAAACCGTAAGAGATAGACCAAATCTTACTATACAAAAAGTAGATCTCGTTAAAACACTTGAGTGTGTTTTTTGTGAAGTGAACCATTTCGGAGGTATTCCTTGTCATCTGTGTGAGTTTTGCAATACTCAAACTTTTAAAAAATGGAAGGTCCTTATTCACTTTTTTATATCTTAGCCGTGCCAAGACAACGTAATTTGAAACCCTTAATTTATCTACCAGCTTTAAAATATTTGACTATCGCTCAAAGCCTACTGTATTCCCCATGCAATTACAAGAAAATTAACAATACGATAATTCGTACCAATATTTATCTCGATTAAAATGAAGATAGAGGAATAACATTTTGTAGGAATAGTACATACAAGAGTAGAGAAAGTCATGTGAGTGCAACATATCCGATTCTTTTTTTAATTGCGAAGGAAGATGTTCATCAGAAATGCGAGATCTTTTATTTGATTTCACTATTTTTAGTTTGGAAACTATCTGAGTCTGTATACTCTGAAATTGGATGCTTTTAAAAGATTTTATGCCAATTAGATCTTGGCATTTGCTTTTAAGAAACGCGTTAGTTTGTACTTCTGCAATTTCCTGCTCCAATTTTGGCTTAACTTTCATGTCTGCTGTGAAAACGTTTGCAAATAGCCTGAAGTAACTTTCAATTGTTTGGCAATCTATAAATCTTTATTTTTTGAAATTCACTTTAAGATATTAATGTATTTATTTGTTCTTCAGCAATGTGTATTCGAGACTACAGGTGTACAAAATGATGGAATTGTCTCTCCTTCAGGTTTGATGTAAATGATCCGGACCCTGTGTGTCCGACGTGCGGCGTACGATTCTGCGTACCGCACGATTTGCTTAATTGTTCGCGATACGCTTAAGAGCACCAGTCCCGTGGTCTGGGTTTTACATTGCGTTCATTATGGGCGACGACCCAGTTGCTGTAGACAAGGCACTGCGGTTCGCTGCCAATATCTGGTTTGTTCCGCAAGTTTAACTTGTATTAGGAGCTTTTTAAAATTGTAGGGTGTCATTATGTCCTTTTTTGAAATTCTGCTGTTTTACCTTTTTAGTGTTTAAATCTACTATTTTTACAATTCAGTCTTTATACCTTAACTATTTTAAGATTGATTTTCTAACTTTTTAAAACTTTGGGATAGAGCAGTTTGTGAGCTTTCCTGTTTTTAATCTGTAGACATCGGGCTCAAATGAGCTAGCTGTCAACAAGCCCTCAAACTAGTCACTCACTCACCCACTCACCCACTCACTCACTCACCCGCTCACTCACCCACCCACGTACCCACTCACTCACTCACTCACCCACCCACCCACCTACCCACTCACTCACCTACCCACCCACCCACTCACCCGCCCACCCACTCACCCACCCACCCACCCACTCACCCACCCACTCACTCACCCACCCACCCACCCACTCACCCGCCCACCCACTCACCCACCCACCCACTCACTCACTCACCCACTCATTCACTCACTCACCCACTCATTCACTCACTCACCCACTCATTCACTCACTCACCCACTCATTCACTCACTCAATCACCCACTCACTCACTTATTCACCCACTCACCCACTCACCCACTCACTCACCCACTCACTCACCCACCCACTCACTCACTCACCCACTCATTCACTCACTCACCCACTCATTCACTCAGTCACCCACTCATTCACTCACTCAGTCACCCACTCATTCACTCACTCAGTCACCCACTCATTCACCCACTCATTCACCCACTCAGTCACCCACTCATTCACCCACTCACTCACCCACCCACTCACTCACTCACTCACTCACCCACTCACTCACCAACTCACTCACCCACCCACCTACCCACCCACTCACTCACCCATTCACCCACCCACCCACTCACCCACCCACCCACCCACCCACTCACTCACTCACTCATTCACCCACTCACTCACCCACCCACCCACTCACTCACTCACTCAATCACCCATTCAATCACCCACTCACCCACTCACTATTCACCCACCCACTCGCTCAATCACCCACTCACTCAATCACCCACTCACTCACCCACTCACTTACTAAATTCTATGGTTTAAAATGACAATTTTTTGCAATATTTTTTGTCCATCCTTGTGGTTTGCTAGGTAAACAAATTAACAAAAAGTTATTTTCGAATAAAGAAGACCTCATAGGTTTTTACATAAAACTGTATCATATAAATATCTGAAATATATGACATATTAATCAAAATCATTAGTCTTTTTTTACAAAATCAAAAGGAAATATGTTCCATGCAAATGGTAGTTTGGTATTGGAGAACTGTCTTTAACATCTTCCTGTTGCGTCCTTGGAAGAAGTTGACCAAGTTTATAGACATGGTATGGGTATGAGGTGTTGTAGTGGAGGAGAACATTTCGCCCACTGCAACCCCGCACAGATATATTCTCTACTACACAGAGAGGACGTCGAAGCGGCGCTTACGACCCTGGCAGCGGCGCGCAGTTACCAAAAGCGGGGGAGGGGAGAAAGGTTTACCAAGCCCAGGCAACCTCACAAGGAAAAGAAAATGAGGAAGGGGAGGAAGCCGTGGAATGAAATTAGGCATTCGCCTAGGTGACATGGGGAAACCACGGAAAATTCCAAGTGTGAGTGGACGATCGCCGGGGATCATACCCGGGACGTTGTGAATGTGTCACAAACGTTGCCGTGGCGCCACCTCATTCGGTATAACTTTGGTACTCATCCGAGTTTCCGTTTTTGAGTTACGCTGTTCGCACGCCCCCCCCCCCCCCCCCCGCATACACACACTAATCCAGACTGGCAGGTGCACTTCACAACTTGTTTCCCCCAAAAAGGAAAGGTCCTTCCTTAATTCGGGAGATCTCAAAATGCATATTTTCGATGAAATTTTGATTTCGAACTTTTTAATGAATTGAAGAACCTTTTCAACATGCTATGCACAAGGTATTATAAATATTCAGTGCAGTAACTAAAATAAAGAATATAACAGAGACTGATGTGGTCATGTGAGTAAAATGAACGCAGAAAGATTGAGTCATAAATTCTAAATTACAACCCACAAGGACATAGAAGTCGAGGACGACCGCCTATAGTTAGTAACCGTAATAAATGGGCGGAACAGACCACAAATTGCCTAAATCATTATAGTTGATGATTATCTGAATTATTTAGCACATGCTGGTAATGAGCATCGACATACGAAGGAAGTACCATAAAAAGCTTTCTTGCATAAGTGTTAGTGAAACATTTTGCACAAGTATTACATACATCATATCGGGCCGTTACAAGCAAATCCAATTGTATTTTTCACTACTCTGTGTTCTGTTTTCTCAGTTGCTAAAAAATAAACATTTATGCATGTACATATATTGCTAAGAATGAAATATCTAGATCGTTTTAAGTTGGAGAATGATTGAATTCCACCAAGATTCGATGTTCCCCTGGAAATATACGCTTTTGGGAGATAGAACGGTTTCATGGCGTTTCCGGTTATGTTGGTATTGCAGGTAAATGAATTATCCTGTATTCACATCTACCAACTTAACCTACCCTCCTATATTACGTACTTTTAAGGCTAGGCGCTAGCATTTTCACAGTCTTAAACTTAACAATATTTGATTAATACAGATACAAAATATAATCAAATCTACTTGTTGATTTTTACCTGCTCAGTAATTGTCCTCTTATTTATATTGCACACGTTATAATTTAAAAGAACAAATCACTGGAATCAATCCAACTTTCGCTGTAACGACAGTCGAGGGTATTATGCAGAGTCAGTGAATCTTAATACATTGTCGGCGACATAAACAGAGTAGGCCGTGCTCAAATCAATAATTACCCATAATAATCATGGCGGCTGACTTGAACGGGTGTTGATTCTGAAGTCGAAGAAAATTGGATAATAGAGAGATACGAAAGATACTATAGTTAATATACACTACTTAAGTTCAACCATCGAGACCCCATGGAAATATGAGTATTATATTTCAAGGTTAGTATTTCACATTTCATTCATACGCCATATTAAATTACCAATTATCTCCCAAAAATTACATGCAATACATGTGTTAAGTGTTTGCTCGGTCCAATAAAAATAACTTCCCATCCTTAAACTGAAATATACTATTTTAGGCCGTGTGAAACGTCGAACAAGGACTTTTAGGAAAAGGTCTGAGTGTTGAGTGTGTCAACAGCATAGCTGAAAAAACGAAAAGTTGGTTAAATATTAAACATATTCCAAGAATGCGACACGAAGATTTTCAAGAAAAAACCCCATCCCAAATTATCCTTTGCATGGAGCACTTCCAAAATATTTCTTTTCTCAAAATGGTTCCAATGACTAAGCAAAAAAGGTACATAATACTTCACCATGATATTGTTGCATATGGGAGTGAGGGTGCCTGGGTCTGCCGGGAGTTGGGGACGCAGGGAAGGACAGCACAACGGCACCTGCTTACTCTGACGTCACCGCGTGTTTCCGATAACAGCCACGGAAGATCAAGCGCAATATTATCGTGGTCGAGTAGCACCATAACTTTAAGATGTTTTCATGACAAATGTGTATCTTGAATTTTCTGAAAACAGCCTCTAATGTCTTCTTCATTCTGGATGAATTTTGCATAAATGGTAAATCGTTGGACACAGACAAAATCTTACTACACAAAAAGAATTATTTGTGTTGCTAACCATTTCCAAGATATTCCTTGTTACTGCAAAGAGAATAGAATTTCAAAACCACTACGTAGCCACAGCTCTTAAAAGATTTCACTACCGCTTAAAGCCTAATGTATTCCCCCAATTTCGCTGTACCTACAATGAAATATAAAATGAAACAATTCCTGCATATGCTTATCACGATCCACATAAAGTAGATCGAAAAATAAACGTTTATAACAATAATTTGTGCAAGAGTGAATAGAAAAAGTAATATGAATACAAGACATCAGATTTTTAAAGACTTTTCTGTGAAGCAACAACCTTTTCTTATCCATAGCATTTTCAATGAAAAGTCAAAGTCACCTTTGTAGGTATGTTCTGTTATGGTGCAAACATATTCATTTTCTAGTACACAGACCACCCTTAGTAGTCTAGAAGTTGAAATTATAAATGTTTATAACTTACATCCGTTGGGAATAACATTACTTTTCAGTGTTGAAAAATCTGATGTGTTGCACTCACATGACTTTCTGTACTAACCGTTTTTACACACTCATATTGCTACATCTTCTTCGTGTTAGTAGAGATAAACATTTATACAAATTATCTTTTTGCTTATTTCCTTGTAGGTACAAGGGAATATTAGAATACAGTAGGTCCTGCGCGATAGTCAAATTTTTTAAAGCGTTGAGATTCCGTTCTCTTTGCACGACTAACATACAAAAAAAAAAAAAAAAAAAAAAAAAAAAAAAAAAAAAAAAAAAGATGAACAACGATGTTCCATTTCACGAAAGTTTTTTCCTAAATTGACACAAATAACAAGGAATATCTCCAAAATGGTTCACTCTACAAAAAATTTATTCAGACTTAAATTGTGTATTTTAGCGAGATCTAAATTTTTGTACAGTAAGATTTTGTCTATCTCTTGCGGTTTACGAGTTATTCCAAGGTCATCCAAAGTAAACAGGACTATGTAGGCTATAACCATATTCAAGAAAATAAAAAATTTTGAAAAATTTTCCATGTAAAGGGCAGTTTAGGGTGGGTCAGTTCTCTTCAAAATCTTCGTGTCGCATCCTTGAAAAGCATTACACTTAAATACCTACTTGGTTTTTAATCGACTTTTCGTTTTTGAGTTATGTTGTTCACAGACTGCCTGGCACACAGACACACACACACACACACACACACACACACACACGGACCTTTTTCTAAAAATGCTTTTTTTTTTCTTTTTTTTTTTTTTTTTTTTTATTCAGGGGGTCCCAAAACATATTTCCGGTGAAATCTCGACATCGAATTTTTGGATGGAATACAATACTTCCTCTGCTTACCAGTAGAAAAAGTAAAAAAGTAACTAAAACACACATAAATGTTTCTTTATAATATTGGTATAGATTGACCAAAAAATGCCTTCTGTATTCTGCCACATGACGTCTCCGGGTTAACCGATGTTATTTAATCACAGATATATGCACTTAATAGTGATTTAAGCAACACGCGATAACTATATTCAAAATGCTAGAGTAACAGATGCAGTGTGATGAAAGTGAATTCCATTTGCAGTATGGTGTGTGCAGTTTCGGACACCGTGGCTATGAATTACCTTGCAGTAGCCTCTGTGGTTCATATTTACCTGTTTCGACAGTTATGTCCCCTCTTTGAGGCCCCTCTCGATCAACAGTAAGAATGCATCTGTAAATATAAACATGCTTAAGAATGTGTCCTCTTTACTCAGGCTGTCCCTAGCCCCTCTCCCGCGTTAACAGTTTCTTCAAAGGACCAGGGAAAACTTTCCACTGAAACCTTTATGGTCATTAGTGTACGCTCCTGAAACGTCGATGCCTCTGCATCACTACACCTGGCTAGAAGCCCGAGAACATCTTGAATATGTTCGTCGCCAGGAAAGCTTCAAATCATATATTAGTGTTTAGTGTTTACATGCTGCAATTGAGTTCTATGCAGAGGAATTACGACATTTCCGCATAAAAGCAAATTTGTAACATTTCCATACAATTGTCTACCTGATTTTTCTGGTAAACTGGTCGCTCGTGCTACAGGGGAAACGTTTAATGGCAGTTCCCAAAAGTTTAACATGACGAAAGGACACTAAAATGAAGTACTGTCAACCTCACAATGGGATTGACTAGAGTGAAACTAGTCCATAAAACCTGCTTTACATTTTCCAGGTTAAATATACAGGATGAGCCTTCTTATCCTGTGGATCGGTAACTAGGCAATCCTGTACTTTGCATACGATCCGAAATGCAGGTGTTGGCACGACATTCACAAGCCCGCTGATTAGGACTCCTTGTTAACGTGCCCTATCAGCGCAATAGTTAGCATGCTGGAAAGTCTTTTTATGTTTCGAGAACGTTCTAGCATATCATGCGTTCTTTCCGGATGCGCTAGAAACTGGATTCGCCTACAAATACAACGTTTGTAAGTTATACTTACATAATCACAATGTTATGCATTTATTTGTGATGTCCATTAAAACATATTCTAACAAATAACAAGCTGTGTTTTCATGAAACTCACCCAATTAAAACAAACGACACTTCCATGCCAAACCAATCACTCCTCACTAAATTTACTAATCATAAAAAGTAGCTTCAAGTGGCAGTATTTGAACCTGGAACTTTTACCAATGCGAACACTATTGCGCTGCGAGAGCAAGTCGCTTCACACATAGCGGTACAAAGCAGTCATTTTGGCCGAAATTGAACGATGTGATGCAGTGGGCAGTGTTTACGGCAGGTATGGGGAAGAGGGGTGACAGGAATGAAATCTAGTATTTATCCCGTCCACATATCCCATCGCCAAATGGAGGCCACATCACGTTTTTGGTTGTTGTTGTTGTTGTAGTGTTTAACGCCCGCTTTTACTACTACGGCACCGCAGGCGGTGACACTGATGATACATGAAGATGGAGCACCGGTGGAATGAAAATGGCGGGGGAAACCGGAGTACCCGGAGAAAACCCGCCCTGACGCCGCTTCGTCCACCACGAATACCACATGCGGGTCGCTGGGATCGAACCCGGGCCGCCTAGGTGGTAGGCGAGCGCGCTAACCGCTCGGCCACGGCGCCGCCTACGTTTTTGGTTCTGTATTTACGTATACACATGTCTTTGCAAACAAGATACATAAGTTTGAGGGCGAAACCGAGTAGAAACATGATGTATTAGTGATTACGTTATATACATTTTTTTTCATAGCAAATAACATTGCTTTATTTTTACTATTAATAAAAGTACTTATGTTCCCATTCGAATTTGAGTAGCTTTTTACCTTGATCTGCGACATGATTCTACCACTGATACGATTTGAGGGACTGACCGGTTCTCTGAGGTAGATGGACAACAGCCGGGGACGTGGACTAATAACTAATCGGCTGGCAAGATGAGCACCCAAAGTGTGAAATGCTTTACCTCTGCAAATACCCTTCCCTATTTCCTTCTATCCGGCAGGTATACAAGAAGTGGACCGTGCCACAGTGGCGATCATTCGGGTGTTGCATGCAACGTCCTTTGCGAGATAATCAAATTCATATTTTAGAACTCAATAGTTAGGAAAGCACAAACAGGAGATTTTGTCTATGTCTTACCATTTACTACCAGTTTTGGAAAACCCATACAGAATGCAGAGGCGTTCTGAAGATATTCCAAAAAATGTAATATATACATTTCACTTATCATGAAGGTATCTTAAACACATGGTAATTTTAATCAAAATCATTAGAGTTATTTTTGAGTTAATCAAATTTTAGAAAAGATATTCTACGTAAAGGGTAATCAGGGGTGGGGGGATTTTCTTGAAAATCTTCATGCCGCATTCTTGGAAGATGCTGAACTTAAATACCAAGTTTTTGTGTTATGCTATTCACAGGTAGAGACAGACAGACGCACGACACACACGGACCTTTTTCTAAAAAAAAAATTTGTTCTGGAGACCTAAAACGTGTACTTGCAGTGATATGTTGGTATAGAATTTTTGGATGGAATACAATACCATTTCTACCTACAGTAAACGCAGTAAAGAAAGTAAACATGTAAAACAACTTCGTTCGATGGAAATCATAACCTATAATCTATCGTGGAAATGTAAACTGTTACGAATGTTCCTTTCTTTCGTATTTTATCCAGGCGTAATTACTTCTACAGTGTATTCATACTTTACTGCTTGATGAATGTTTCTGTCTGAAATTATTTGAAAACGTTGACAAAATCGTAGCTATTTGGATGAGTAGTGTTAAAGTTCTTGTTAAAACCCTACGTGAAAAGATTCATATGTTTTAGTTGTGTGGCAAATGTTAACCCTCAGGTGGCAGGCTGACGCCGACGGTTCCGTAGGGGGTCAATTTCAAAATGGATCCGCGCAAAACACCTCTCACTGAAAGTTTCCTAGTTGTGACCTTGTATGTGAAGGAAAACGATGAAGGACTTGAGCCCATTTTAAATTAAACGAGAAGTGGACAGCATGTGTGGTCCGCGAGCAGACTACGAGACGAATAATGCAGACCAGTCCCAGGAAGTTTTGAAAGCTAGTTTATTGGGGTCCTGCCCCATCCAGGTAGCCCCACACAAATCTTTGAACTCGTGCCAGGGAGTTGTCACCACCTCCAGTCTGGACGGCCTTTCGAACAAGGAAATAGCCACCTACCTCTCAGACCAACGTGTTCTCTCTGGATTCTCTGGTTTCCCCCGCCGGTCATTCCACCGGTGCTCCATCTTCATTCAATGCATGTTAAATAAATCGAGTGTTTTAACTAGATCTACATTTTTTGTATAGTAGGATGTCTCTTACGGTTTACCGGTTATGCAAAAGTCATCCAGACTTCAGAGGACTTCTGAGGACTTCCCAGAAAATTCATTTCATTTGTCATAAAATATCTTAAGCACATGGCATTTTGTTGAACTCATTAGAGACATTTTTGAAAATAACAGAATTTTTGAAACATGTTCCATGTAAAGGGTTGTCTGGGGTCGTGGGATTTCTGTTTAAAATCTCCTTGACTTATCCTTAAAATATGGTGAACTCAAATAGCAAGTTTGGTGTTTAACTGACTTTTCGTTTTTGAGTTAGCTGTTCACACACACACACACACACACACACACACACACACACACACACACACACACACCGCCACCACCACCACAGGTCCTTTTTCTAAAAGTGCTCTTTTTAAATTGAGGGGGTCCCAAAACATTACTTCCGGTGAAATCTCGATATTGAAGTTTGGGTGCAATGCAATAGTTTCTTTACTTACTACACGTAATAGAGAAAGTAAAAATGACAATAAATTACCTTTAAAATATTTCATTTCAAACCACAGACATCTTTTATGGACACCCTGCATATATATATATCCACTGTTCGGCTCAGCATTTGGAATTTACCTTAAATTTCCATATACTTTCTTCATTACACACCTTCAAATGATAGTCATATGTGAAACCATTTTGTATTAATTGGCTATTGCCTCTTTCATTTGTTATCACAACAGCTGTCGTGCCTCTATGTACACCCAACATAGATGCTATATTAGTTATAGTGTAATTCTAATCAGTGTCTAACTAGTTTAATTATGAGCTTTATGTGGTAATTTGATAAAAATAATTGATAAAAAGTAATAAGAAGTATTTTTCTTCTGTGAAATTACTTAATGACAGAGGTACTTATGGCTACACACCTTCAACATAATCGCCCTCTTATTTATAAGCGTTTGCCAAATGTTTGGAAGGCGACGTATACCATCTGCACGTCTATTTCTGTCCATATCCCGTATTGACCGCCCTAGAGTATGTCATCTTTAGTGTTGTACTGGATCCCTCGTAGTGGTTCTTTGGCAAAGAGGTCGTTATCGCAGGGACTTACATTGTGCGAGTACGGTGGGTGTTCTAGAATCTCCCATTGCCAACAGCGCTGGATAGCCGCAGCGGTGTGGCATCCTGCATTGCCATGGAGAATGATGGAGTGCTGTTCCATGAGATCACTATTGACAACTTGACTCACTCGAACGAACCAAACTTGAAACCCCAATACATCCCGGTTCTCCTCGACCAAGAAAGTACGCGCTGCATGTTTCTGCACCACCACTTTCGTCCAGCGCTCAGACGAAAGCTACGCTCCGCGGAGGCAGTTCGAAAGCGACCGTTAACAAGATTCATCTTAGATACTCTTTTTCCCATTTTTGAAATGGTGAGCTGTAAATTATTATTATAAATCTTCGTAAACAATAAGATGAGGTGAAAATAGCGGAGGGAGACTTGAGCACCGCAGCTCAGATAGGCTTTTGCACCTGTAAGGGAACGCCCCGAGCGGGGAGAGAAGAAGAGGTGGGTGTCACAAGAGGGAGTCCACCTTGGTGGAGCCTCTAGACTAAGGCCATACCAGGACTAGGTCCTTCACTGGCTCAAGGATAGGATTTAAAAGGGACTGTGGAAAGACGGTGAGATAGTGGAATGGGAGGGGGTAGTAGAAGACGTTAAGGTGGTTACTGTGGTGTCATGGGTTTTTTTTTTTTTTTTTTTTTTTTTTTTGGGTTGACTATGACGGCTAATGTTGGCCAAGTATGAGTCTGGGGCGTTTGTAGGTTTCCCCGGGGTCGAGGTCGTATTCCCCGAGGCCACGGATAAGGGCATTAAAGCTCTGTGGAAGGGAATTATAAAAGTTATGACTGAGGGATAAAATGTGGTCGGTAAGTGTTGGAATAGAAAGGTCTTTGTGGATGGCCTTGTTTGGAATGTACCAGTCTGCGTCTACTGATATCATATCTGTTCTGCAAGGTTTGCAGGCGTTCCAAGTGTGTGCTTGCAGCGATTCCCCAGACTTGGCATCCGTAGGTAAGAGCTGGGCGAAGGACTTGTTTATATAGGATCAGTTTGTTCCGAATAGACATTGCGGACTTCCTGTTGTATAATGGGTATAGCATAGCCATCCTACCGTTGATTTTGTTTGTCAGGTTCTGAATGTGGGGTTTCCAAGTGAGTCTATGGTCCAAAGTGACACCAAGATATTTGGCTTGGGTGGACCAGTTCACCCTACCTCCGGCTATCTGTAGTTCTGGCAGGTCTTGTGCCAGTCGTCGGGTAAAGGTGACGGCTTGAGATTTTGCAGGGTTGATCTTTAGTCGCCAGGTTGCGAACCATGCTGATAGTGAGTCGGCGTACCTCTGTAGCCTGTTTGCTGCTACTCGGTGCTGAGTAGAGGCAGTAAGAATAGTGGTGTCGTCTGCGAACAGATAGAGGGAACACCCCTGGTAGGATGGCAATGGATTGATGTAAATTAGAAACAGAAGCGGCCCAAGTACACTGCCTTGAGGGACTCCTGCATGTATTGGTCTTGATGTTGAAGACACTTCTTCTTTACTGACAGAGAAAGTTCTATTACGTAGATAAGAATGAAGTAGATGTGTCATGGGGGGAGGAAAGTTGTAATTAATCAGCCTGTAGAGGAGCCCCTCGTGCCAGACTGAGTCGAATGCACGTGTGATGTCCAAGAATAGTGAAACAACAAACTGCCTGTTGTTAAACCCCTTAATGATATCATCCACTAGGCGAAGTAGTTGATGTATGGTGGAGTGCCTCTGGCGGAAACCAAACTGTTCTGGTCGAAGTAGCTGGTTGGTGTCTAGGGTGGTTTGAATCCTAGCTTGTACAATCTTCTCGAAGATTTTGCTAATAGTTGGTAGCAAGCTTATTGGCCGATAGCCTTCAGGTGAAGCAGTATCCTTGCCTGGTTTCGGCAAGGTGATGATTTTAGCATGCTTCCAGGTCGTTGGGAAGTACGCCAGATGTAATAGGGTGTTGAAGAGGTGTACAAGCAGGTCCATCCAGTTTTGTGGTAGGGCCTGTAGGGCGGCATAGGGTATATTGTCATACCCTGATGCCTTATAGGGGGCCACAGATGAAACAAACCGTAGCACTTCCACTTTGTTAGTCGGGGTTACAGCTTCTGGTTGAAAAGGCCTGGACAAGAACTCCGCGACCTGGTCCTCGACGTGTTGCCTAAGCTCCATGTCGCAAGTGTCGGCTGGATGGAAAGTTGTTTCCATAAATTCGGCCATCAATTCCACCTTTTCTCTGGCTGATTGGGCAATTCGATTGCCTTGGTGAAGGGGCTTGTCCTGCACGGGTAAGCGAAGTAATGCCTTGGACATACGCCAAAGGGATTTGTCCTCCGTGTCAAGCGAAGATAGTTTTTGCTCCCATTGTTCATTAAGATGGTCAGCAAGCTCCAACCTTAGGACACGTTGAAGGCGATTAAACTCCCTTCGATCTAGGGGGCAACCAGAGTGTTGAGCTCGGCGACGTGCTTGGTTCTTTGCCGCAATCAGCTCACGAAGATGGCGAGGCAATTTCCTGACTGCCTGAGCTGGGCCTCTTCTTGGTGGTGTTGCCTGTGCTATGGCGGTAGCTATAGAAGTAGTGATGTAGTGTACCAGCTTGTCTGCATCTTGTACTGTAGGGCATGGTTGTATTGGCGCTGGTGTCATAGCCATTAGGTTTTGGAAGTCTTGCCAGATAACTCTCCTTGGAGAGGGAATGATTCTGTCTGGTTTGTAGTTTGGCCTGGTATGAAATAAAAGTAGTAGGGGATAGTGATCAGAAGAAAGTTCAGGCACTGAGTAAACTTGTGGATGCAGGGTGGTGTTCTTAATTAGCGCTATATCCAGCCAATCTGGGGGTCGACGACCTGCATAGTCCATTGTGGGCGAGGATGGCGAGAGTACCACTATGTTATTTGTGAGGATGTAGCGTTCCAAAGTTCTACCCCGAGGATTGAGCACCGTTGAATTCCATGCTGGGCTTTTAGCATTGTAATCCCCCATGGCGATGGTTGCCGTGTTGCTGGCGAACAATACGTCCAACTCGGTGTTAAGGATGGGACGACGAGGGGGGATGTAGACTGAGAAGAGTCTAACTGGCCCTTTGTTTGTTTCCACTTGAATTCCGGTGGTTTCCAAGTTGTTTGTTGGGGTAGTGAACAGCTGGTGATGATGTATGCGACGCCTAACATATATGGCAGTTCCTCCATAGCCATCGCCTCTATCTGTCCGATAGCACAGCATACCTGGAATGGTAGCTTTGTTGGAAGGAATTAAGTGCGTTTCCTGGACCAGAAGGACGTCAATTCCCTTGGAGGCCACGAAATTGGTTGTTTCTCGCAGTTTGTACCTTATACCATTGGCGTTCCAGGAACAAACTTTGAGAGAGTGTAGATTCAGTCTGCCGTCCTGCCTAGCAGCCATGATGTATTGTAAAGGCGAGGACTGTGTGGACGAAGATGGTATACGGGTGTATGTGAGTTGGCCTTGCTCTGAGAGCTTCAGCAAGGAATGCTGCAAATTCAGGCTGGAGCTCTATCGGGATTTGCCTCATAGTGTTGAGGAAAGGAACAGTTGGAAGCGTAGAGTAATGCTGATTTTGCTGAGGCAGTGTTGTTGGCTGCTGGTTTTGTTGGCGAGGTGCTACACCTGTAGTGGGCGGCTGTTGTGGCTGTCGAGGTGTGCGTTGTCGTGCCATTCTCTGTTGGGCAGGTTGTGGTGCCTTAGTACTTGTTTCCAAGGTGGGAAGTGGCAAGGTGGATGATGGAGCTGCTTGCGTCGGTGTCTGTGTTGGTGCAACAGTAGGTGGAGCAGACTGTACCTCGTGTTGTCCTGTTGTGGCCGCTGCATAACTTGGAAAAGTTATGGGGGTGTTGCAGGGTAGTCCGGGCCATCTTGCACCTGTGAAGGCCTCTTTTGGCAGTGCTGAGTTGTGTGGAACTCGAGGTCGGGCATTGTACCTAGACATGTGACCTTGTTTATTGGCCATTAGCTCTAATCGAGCTTCCTGCCACACCGGACACTTGGCGTACCGGCAAGAGTGGGAATCCCCACAGTTACAGCATCGGGGGGTCGATCCTTGTATTCCCAGCCTCTGGCAGTTCACTCTTCTGTGACCTTTCTCGCCACAGAAAGCACAAACTGGTAGCAACAGACAGCCAGCAGCATTGTGTGTAAATTGCTGGCAGTTGGTACACTGTTGAGGTCTTGGTGGGGGTTTGAATGGTTCCACCCTGATGATGGCGTGAAACATGTGGGTTTCTTTAAAGATGTTGCGCACAGTCTCCGTTTTCTTCAGGGCAACTCTGAAGTGAGGCAGTGGTTGAGGGTTTGGACCTCTGGTGGTTAATTGGGCAACACGTTCCACCGTGTACCCCTTACTGATCAGGAGCTCTTTGACCTCATCAACTGTGATAAACACCGGGATGTCCTTCAAGGTGACATGAAGAAAGCGGTCTTCTGGTAGGAGCGTAGTAACACCCTCAATCTGATTTTCCTCTAGGTGTTTTCGTAAATGTCGATGATCATCAGACGAAGCTGGGAGCAAGGCCACTGTACCGCGCAGGTTTTTGAGGCTGTAGTTTACCTTGTCTGTTGGGACGGAGTTTAGAACTTTCCTGGCATCCGATGGGTTGCGCAGGAAGATGGGCGTAGGTTTTCTTGGCTTTTGTTGCAGTGGTTGTGCAACATTAGAAGCTGCAGGAACAGTGTTACTTGCTGGGGCAGTAACATCTTCGTCCATGCACTCTGGTGCAGGATCTGGCGCAGCGGAGGTGGAGGCCAGAGCCTCAAAAGCGTTGGCTGTGGCCACTGGTGCTGAGGTAGCAACAGGAGATGGAACGTTCCGCTTCCTCTTTGGGAGCACAGTTTGCCATTCTGGAGCCTTAACAGCTTGCTCGTGGTGACTCAGATAGGTGTTTATGGCATCCACTCGAGCCCTGTGGGCGGCCATTGTACGGTAAAGAAGCGTGAGATCCTTCCTGGGCACGTCTTCCTTAGCCATTAATTCCATGAATTGTAGGTCGGCCTGGGTTATGTAGGCTAGTCTAGCCTTACGTTCGCATTGCAGAACAGATTTGGTTTTCTCATCGAGAGGCAGTGATGGCTCCTTAACGAGCGCTTCGTTCAGATATGAAGAGATATTACCTCCCTGCAGGTAATATAATGTTGAGTTCAAGTCATTTGCATTTGTCAAGGGGCTGGCCATGGTCGTCATAAGTAAAGTATGGTAGGTGCTAAAAAGCGCAAGTTACAGAGGGCCGGACCAAAAGGCGCCTTACCAGTTATTAAACTGATGGCTAAGCCGTGTAACTCTGCCTACCGGTCTGGATTTTTATGTGCTTTAAAAGCACAAAAGTACTTTGTGAAGAATGTCAATTGATGCTGAAGTATAGCACCAATCGGTCAAAAGAACAAAAGTAGAAGTAATACTGCTGGCTGATGCAACAGAAGCACGATGTTTCTTCATCCAATCACGTTCACTGAAGTCGAAATCGTCGTGTCTCTTTTGCTTGTCGAGCGGGGAGTGAGGGGAGAGAAGACATAATGTAGCCGATCCAGAAGCCACAACAGAGAAGAGGACAGGGGGCCAACTAGTTCCAGATTGAAGCTCCCCGGCGGCGTCTAGCAAAACCGGCAATACACATCCTCCTGCAGGCTTGCGCATTCCAATAGGAAGCTCGGACATAGGAGACCGCCCCGCCGAAGAACGAAATGTCTTTACAGAGAGCATCCTTTTTCCCTGTCATGCACGCCGAGACACATTCTACCCACTACAAACATGAAAGAACCAATCATGTGAAGGCTGAAGTGAAATGAGAGGTGAGGCAAAATGTAGGGGGAGAAAATTCGGGGCGGGGGGGGGGGTTGCCATTGAGTCAGTAAGGCCGGCCGCGGGAATGGAATCCACGACCTCTCGAGCGCGAGTCACACGCGCTACCGCCAGGGAAAAGAAATTCGGAGGATATGGAAATCCTTCCCAGCATTCACCTAGCGACCCGGGAAACCCCCGAAAAAATCCATGGGTCAGGAAGGTCGACCACGGGGATCGAACCCTTGATCTTCCGAATGCCCAGATACTGCTAGCATGTGCTGGTGATCTTGAAATTAACAGTTTAGGTAATAAACACTAGAGCTATGAACTGTGATGTAAGAAAGTTAATGAGAGATGAGCATTGATGCGTCATGCTATAAACAAATTGAATCGTTGCGGTCTTCAAAATATTGTAACAGCACTTAAAATTTGGGTTATAAATACAATTTCTTACAAACTTACTATATCACTTGCTAATAAAATCTGAAATAGTTTCAAAAAAGTACACACTACAAAGATTGATTATTCCTTTACATTTTTGTTGATGATACTAGTTTCTAATGCCATGAGCGTTGTTAATTTTATTTCCATGAAGATTTCCATGTTATTTTTTATCACTTGTGTCTGTAAATAATTGGTAAACATTTGCATTGCAAAGAACATAAACTTGAGTAATAGCACCGAAAAAAGGAAATAATTGGAAATTAAATTGCTTTTAAAGACAGAGAGGTGAATTAGGACTTTAAATCTATCCTCCTGTGCACCGTGGTACTTGAACGACTTTCCTATTAATTGTGCATTATCACGTTGAGACTGCAAGAGAGATTAAAGCTACCATAATGCACCAAACATTCTGATTGGTTCGGAAGGGCAGGGAAACTGCACGTGCTATGTTTGAGATGGGTCAGCGGTTTTAACTTTGGCGTTATTGCGCTGTTTATTGATTCCACGTGTCGAAAAACGATTGTAAACACGAAACTATGCCAGCAAGATTAGCGCCTTATCTCCTGCACCATAAATTATTCATTTTTGCATCACTCCAATCTCTGAACCAATATATATTCGCTTTCAGAATGTTCTTTTAGGAATAAAATATATGACAGGTGTTTCCAATTTCTTTAACAGCCATACGTTCTTCTATAAGTCTAAAAATAGAACAGTAATACTGCGAATATATTTACATACAAGAATGAAATACCAGTAAATCGTTTTTGCTTTTTTATAGTTCGAATACAGGATAGCTATAGTCTCCTTAGAGTGTGGTAGCGAAAGGTCGGGTTAGATTCCCGGCACTGGCGTGAGGAATTTCTCACGCTGGGAAACTTGGTCCGGAGTGCATTCAGCCTCGTTAGGTGTTTGGGGGCCAATTGAGCGAAAAGTAGCGGCTTTAGGTTACGAAGACTGTATTCACCGGCCGGGGCACTAATCACGTCCCATCTTCTAATACTGCATCTCACTTATGAGATCCGTTGTAAGAAGAGACGGGGAGGTAGCGGTCGGGCGGAAGGCCTTAGTCCGGCATCGGGTTACGGCACCGCAGAGTTTAGTTTTATATAGAACAAAATAGTTTGAAATTAGAAAGAAAAGTGGTTGCTACACAATTGCTGGCCGTATAGATGATAAATAAACTATACGTTTTAGCCCTTAATGTTTTCTGACGAATAGTCGCAGTATAAAACGATTAGAGATCAGATTACTTGTGGTGGCTCATAGTCTAATAGTCATTAGCTAATTATTGCCATTTCTTAAGCTGCCCAGCAACGAAGAAAGCGTGGCAGTCGAGTGCCGAAGGATTTACCCAACATTTTAATAAAACGTTTTGAAATATAATGGCATTTTAGTTGTAGGTATTCAGTCCAGGGTACAACGCTCTTCAAGTTAAGAGCACACGAACCACTGTGTTGTGTACGAGTAGTTGGGGGAGCGGGTGGGTGTTGGCTGTTCGTGCAGTATG
Source organism: Tenodera sinensis (assembly GCA_030765045.1). Lineage (NCBI taxonomy): Eukaryota > Metazoa > Arthropoda > Insecta > Mantodea > Mantidae > Tenodera > Tenodera sinensis. The sequence continues at coordinate 89,879,926 of CM060972.1, forward strand.
GGGTCTTGCATTGTTGCAATAGAACTCTATTTTGGTTAACTAATGCTGGTTATCTCCGTCTCAAAATTTCATGAACTCGTTCCAGTTGTTGAACTAAAGATCCGCATCAATCACCCGCCCATTTGAAACAACTCCCAGTGAATCACATCTTCAAAATTCCACCAAACACACAGCATTACTTTGGTACCAAACCGATTTTTTTAACGATGACTTTGGCAGGTTGGCGGGCATCAAGCCACTGTTTTCAGGGTTTCGGGAATATACACATTTTTCATCACAAGTGACAATTCTTACAAATCTATCATCCATGGGATTAAGGATAAGCTGACGACAGATATCCGCTATACGTTGAGCCTGTTGAGGTGTCAGTTCATGAGGTACAGATCTACAGCTTCTGTGTGATTTTGCAAGTGTTTTAATGGGCCCTAATGACCAAGTTGTCGACGGGCCCTTAAACCCAACACACTCACTCACTGCAAGTGTTTTAATGTGGTTATGTATGGTATCTTTTGATGCACCAAGTTCTTCTGAAAGCCTACGGGTACTTTTTTGCGGATTTTCTCGCAAAACTTGGCATGTATCCTCAATATTCCATACTTTAGGTCTTCTAGAACTGGTAAATCTTTAGCGTTTCCGTCTCCATTGTTGAAACGTTGGAACCATCGTTGTGCCACACGCTGACACTTTCTCCTTCCACTTCACATATTCTTTGAGCTGCGACAGCGGCTTTACAATCTTGTTTCCAGTAGTACTTTAGAAGGACTCTAAGTTCAAACTTTATCTCCATTTTGTGATTGTTTATTAACAACTGAAGAGTGATACATGCTCGCAACGTACGCAACACTAGCCATGGCATCCTGTAAATAGCATTGCCAAACCAAAGAAACCCAATACATTTTCCAAAATAGCAAAATCAAAAAAACCGACGTCACTTATGAGACAAGCAGGTGAACGATCAAAAATAAATCCACGAGGACTTGTTAGCTGTTCATGTTGAACAAGCATGTTCATTTGATACCACAGTAAAGTGAAGAAGGGCGAGAGACTTTAAAAGACCCATGAACGAGAGAACAGACAGAACACATAAGATTTTTGTTGTACCGCTAGTCTCTAATATCCAACTAACTTACAGTTGACGCGATTATTACAGTTTTTGCGCCTTACCACCTCGCCCAAAGTGTGAGGTTTTTTTTTAGAGGGAGAAAATATTTAAGAACTTAAGTATTTCGCTTTGCTCAAAGGAGTTGTAAACAAATCGATGTTACAAGAGAGGGCTGCGTTGGTTGGTTGGTAGACTAATGATGTTTCCGCTACATATCATCTGTTCTATATAAGACATCTTGGTCCAGATTTGAATTTCTGTGCTTATTCCCGTGCACATAAATTTTAAAAGCCTGCTATAACAGTCCAATTTATGAAATAAAATATTCAGATTCATTTATACCTAAATAACTACACTGTTACAGCAGATGATTTATGACACTGTGCGCAAGCGCTGTAGTTTGTTTCTGGCTTGCCACGTGGTGCAAGTGTTGAGAATGTTACTTTAGAGAGGGTCATCGCTGAAAATCAATGTTCCAACACTGTGGAGAAACACAAGCGTGGCAAGTGGATAAAAGACAAATTTATTGTATTAAAAATTTTTAATAAATTCTGTTAAAAGTACCCAGCTTTAATCGACAATGAATATGGCCAGCTATCGCTACTCAATAATTAAACTTCATTTTAAATAATGCAGAACTGCTTGAGTTCTCTTTTAAGAGATGGCTGTGGTGCTCCCTATAGTCTGAGTTATCACAAATCCGACGACCACTCATTCCCATTAGCCCGGATTAACAGAGGAAGTATAGCATTCCATAAAAAAAACTGATATCGCGATTTACTGGAATTACATGTTTTGAGGCGTCCTAAAGCATATGAGTTCGCCTTCATTCGAGTGAGTGAGTGAGTGTGTAGCGTTTAAGGGCTCGTCGATAAATTGGTCATTAGGGCCCCGAGTCCAAAAATAAAATCACGGAAGTTGAAGCGTTAAGGGGACAAGGTAGTGATTTCTACACGATTTCAGTATTTCAAAACATAACTTTAGTTGAGGATATCTAAGCTTCTACTGCTCAGATCAAAATTTAATTCGGGATGAATATTTAGTAATTCATTGTGATTACATTGATATAGAGAACATCAAAACAAATATTTAAAATGGGAATGTAATAAGGCAAAAACTGATAACATGTTTTTGAAAAAATATAATACATAGTACTAACGGTACAAATTCCTTCTACAACATTCAAGCCTATGTGTTGAAACTTTTGTAGTGCACTAGGCAATGTGTATTCATAACTGTTAACCTAAATTTACTTAAATATATCTGGCTATATTCAAAAGAAAAATATTGAACTTTTGTAAAAAAAAAAAAAAAAAAAAAAAAAAAAAAAAAAAAAAAAGGTAAATAGAATGGGTTACGTTTGTAGAGTACATGCTTCTGGAACTACTGTAAAATTTTCATTCAAATAGGTTCAGTTCTTTTGAAAAAAAGTGTACCTGAGTTTGAAAAATGTCAAGTTACAGAAAACTACATTTAAAGAAAAGTGTGTCATCTCTGAAGTCCTCTTTACCCAGTGTGGCACAGCACTCCGCCATGTTTAAATGGGGTAATTTAAATCCTTAAATGTGCCGGTAGCCTTACAATATCATTTTGAAGAGGAAGGTTTCTACTTTTTTTAAAGATGAAAAACAAAAAATTGACTTTTTGAGCCCAAATCACTACCCTTAAAACATCACCCATAAAAAACTAAAAACCAAAGTTAAAATAGATAAAAGCAGCTAAACTCAACTATTAAAACTTTCAATTTAAAATGCTAAAAACTGAAGTTAAAAATTGCTAAAAGTTAAAATAGTTAAACCCGGATAATTAAAACGGTAAAAAAACAAAAAAAATAAAACAATCTAAAATGCTAAAATCTCCGAAATAAAGTAATCTCACACTTACTAACTAAAATCAATATTGGCAACCAACCTCAGTGCTGTATTTACAGCTACTGGGTCGTTGCCTAAATCTGAACACAGTGTAAGGCCCAGGCCAAGGGACTGGCGCTCACGAACGTATCGCGAAGGACATTGCGCGTCGCACAGGCAAGCGCCTGATCACCACGCAAAAGGTGTTCATACGTGGCTCGAGTGTGGCCTATCCTCAGGCGGGTTAAACCACTTCTTCCCGCCTGGAATCCCTGCAACTGGTCTGCCAGGGTTGTACCGTGTAACTGAGTGATAGCTAACGCTTCCCAAGACTCCTGCCAGAGAGCAAATAGATGGCGACGGAAGTACTTCTGCACATCTAGGTATATAGGAGAGCGTACGGGTGGAATACTCCGGCAGGCGACATGCAGACCCGTCTTTCGATACTCTAATTTCATTGGAATTACTGTTTTTGAGATGTCCTTTTCACCTTCAGTCGATATCGTAATTTCATTGGAATTACTATTGGAGGTGTCCTGAAGCCTACGGATGCGTTCATTCAATATCGTAATGTCATTGGAATTACTGTTTTGAAGTATTCTAAAGCCTTTGAAGCCGTCTTCATTCGATATCGTAATTTTTTTGGAATTTCTATTTGAGCTAACCTAAAGCCTACGAAGTAGTTATCTGATATCATAATTGAATGTGTGAATAGAAAACGATAACATTCCAGACAATTGAGAAATTAAAGTGATATAGCGATTTTGCAAACATTTGCTTAAGCTATCCAACAAGTGTAAAAGGGGAAATATTCCAATTTCATGTGATTATTAAAACCAGAATTGAAGTTTTAGTTGAGAGGGAAAAGGAAAATATTCCAAGACTATTTGGACTATGTAACATTAATGTTGAAAAACCAAGTTCATGTGGAAATCCCTACAACTACAGCATGTCATGCGAAACTTAGAAATAACCTTAAAAAGTTCGAGCATATCTCAAAGGTTAATAGTACATATCTGATGAGCATAAGTCATTCTATGAAGAAATTCTTAAGTATCCGACTTGGAATACAGAGATAAGCGTCAACAAAGGCTCGCATCATGGCCATCATAGTAGAGTGCAAAACCATTGTAAACTGTTGTTTGTACTACTAAACATTTCATGTCACAAAATATAATTAATAATTGTTATTTTATCTGTTATGTACACATTGAGTGTGAAAAGGATAAAATTCCAGTACATTTAATGAAACATAAATACCTGAGTGTAAGGTTTTTGAGGTTAATGTTTTTTTTATTGAACAACTCAGTGGTTTTCCCACAAATTATGGTAGTTTGAACATTATCTTTTTCACTCAGCCGTTGAATTTCGTTGTAAATACTCTTTTTGATGATTCCTAAATACTACAAAGTCGTATTTATCCCACATCGTATTTTCATTAAATTATGCTTTGAGACCTCCTAAAGTCTATGAGGCATGTATTTTGTATAGTATTGAATTACTGATACATCATAAGATATAATCGATGTTACTGGTTAGAATGTTTCAATACTTGTATCATTTGGTGTGCTGTCGACATTAAGTTCTTTCTCACGATGTCCTGAAAGGAATTTAATTTCAAAGCTGCCGCATACAGCACCCGCTTTTTGCTTTTTCTATCGCGTATAAGGGAAATTATTGCATTCTACCCAAAAATTGACATCAAGATTTCATTCGAAATACACGTTTTAAGAGATCCGAAAAAAAATTGTTTACTCTACAACGTACACAGTAGGTAAGTAAGATAGTACAGTCCATACAAATATTCAATAAAGATATTTCACTGAAACAGACTTTTGAGGTCCTTGAACGCGAAGAAACCCATTTTCAGAGAAAGGTGTATTTGCTGTTTGTGTGTGTGTGTGTGTGTGTGTGTGTGGGCTCGCGCGCAATAATTAAAAAACGAAAACCCGGTTAAATACTGGCATCTTTCAAGATTACTAGACAAATATTTTCAAGAAAATCCCCACCCAAAACATCCTTTCCATTGAAAATATTTCGTAAGTTTTAATATTCTCAAAAATGGCTCCAACAATTTTGATTAAAATACCATATGTTTAAAATATTTTAATGCCAAATGAAATGTAGACCTTGAATTTTCTGAAAATAGCCTCTGAAGACCTCATTTTGAATTGTTTTACATAACTGGTAAACCATAAAAGATACACAAAATCTTACTGCACAAAAAATGTAGGTGTGGTTAAAAGCGCACGATTTATGTCAAATACATTGTTTTTGTAGAGTTAACAATTTCCAAGATATTCCATTTTATTGATTTGAATTTATAAATATTTATACTTTTCTCGAATAGGAAGTTATTCATCTTTCTATGCTCATGCAGAGAGTATGGAATGTCAAAGTCATCAGATAGCGACTAGCTCTTAAAATGTAATGTTTGATTCGCTTATATTCTGCTATATTTATTTCCATTATACTTATAAGGAAATTGAATTTTTGTGTGGAATACAATACTTCCTTCCACTTATCAGTAGAGAAAGTATAAAGAGTCACATTATTATTTTTACTTTCTCTACTGGTAAGTAGGGGAAGTATTGTATTCCACCCAAAAATTCGATGTCGAGATGTCACTGTAAATATGTTTTGAGACCCCCTGAATCCCAAAAAAAGCCATTTTAGAAAAAGGTGTGTGTGTGTGTGTGTGTGTGTGAGAGAGAGAGAGAGAGAGAGAGAGAGAGAGTCAGTCTGTGTGTCCGTCTATGTCTGTGGACAGCATAACTCAAAAACGAAACGAAAAGTCGCTAAAAACCAAAGTTGGTATTTAAGTTTAATACCTTTCAAGGATGCGACTCGAAGATATTGAGAAAATTGCCCCACCCTAAACTACCCTTTACATGGAAAATATTTCGAAAATTTTGATTTTCTTGAAAATGGCTCTAACGATTTTGATTAAAATGCCATATGTTTGAGATATTTTTATGACACATGAAATATATATTTTGATTTTTCTGGCTATAGCTTAATTAGTCCTGTTTACTCTGGATGACTTTTGAATAACTCGTAAACCGTAAGAAATAGACAAAATCTTAATGTACAAAAAATGTAGATCTCCCCAAAACACACAATTTATGTCTAAATAATTTTTTTTTAGAGTGAACTATTTCTGGGATATTCCTTGTTATGTGTGTCACTTTCGGAAAACTTAAAGCTTTGGTGAAATGGAACATCTTTGGTTATGTTTTTATATGTTAAGCGTGCAAAGAGAACGGGATCTCAAAGGTTTAAAAGATTTGATTATCGCACAAAGCCTACTGTATTCTAATATTCCCCTTGCACCTACAAGGAAATAAGCAATAAGATAATTTGTACAAATGTGTATGTTAACTAACACGAAGAAGATATAGGAACAAGAGTTTGTATGAATGGTTAGTACAAGAGTAGATGAAAGTCATGTGAGTGCAACACATCAGCTTTTTTAATATTCTTTTGACACTTGTTCTAATATTTTTCTTACTCAATTGAGTAATTTTTGAAAATAATAATCATAAGAAAAGGAAAATATGAAGTTCGTTATTTACATATTATAGACCTAACCTGCAAGTTTCACTGAGCTAAGTGAAAACGTTGACACACGGGACATTTTGTATACTGAAAAATGAATTTAACTTTACTTAATGTTAATTGTGAAAATGAGTTTTAAAGTAGTGGTTGTTGAAAACTCATATGTGTAACCTATGCAAGATTCTAAAATTGCCCTGCTGTTTCTTCTGTTCTGTTTACCATATTTGAGGTCCATGCGGAATGATCTTTTATTACAGTGACCAGAAGCGGCACTCCCCTGAAGTCGATGACTATCTCTCTGATCGCTGATATGTATCTTTTTGAAGGACACTTGAGAGGTATGGTTATCATCTCTGCTACTGCAACAATGTAGTGTGGCATATATTGCAGGTTTAATATTCTCAACATTTGGAATATTACTCTTTATTGCTTTGCGATAATAAAATTGGTCAACTTTAGCATCGTATCTTTAAGCTGCCAGATTTTCTGGTACCCACTGTGACACCTTTCACCTGACATTCCTGAACTGTATTTTAATCAAGTTCAGAGTCGCTTGCTACATATTTTCTGTTTTGAAATGAGTACATCTGGTCCGTAAATATTGAGCTCCTGCAAGTGCTTGGAACATTTTGCATCCGTCGGATAAAATTGATACCTGCACGTGTCTATTTAAATAGTCATGTGACAGTCTAAAATGATAAACATTATAAAAACAGCGTGCTTTCTATTACTACATACCCTAGGCTACCAAAAACACCTAAATAAAAAAATTCCAAGATTTTCACATTTTTAGCACATTTTCAGTGTATCCTTGGCTTGACGTATATTTGCAAACATCACAAGAGGTTAGATGAACTGAATAGAAGAACATACGAAGCAGACAGCTAATATTGAAGCTGGATTACCAAATCGACATGTGTCGAACGAACGGATCCAGGCCATTGGAACATGTGCACTTCTTGCACTCGCTTATCTCGTAATGGTCCAAAGTTATTCCTGATATCGGACTTGCATAACACGACCTATACAAACCTACCGCAAATCTTCTTCCTTTCTTTCACTTCTATTTTTAAGTAAACGTTTTCTCTAGTCTTACTGCTTATCTATTACTTTTCTACTACGTATAAATAGGAGAAGTGCTGCAATGCAACCCAAAAACTCGACATCAAGATATAACCGGAAATACATTTTTGGACTCCCTGAATCTAAAAAAGACGTTTTTAGAATAAGGTGTGTGTGTCAGTATCTTCCAAGGATGTGACACGAAGGTTCTCAAGACAATTTCCCCACCCCAGAGTACCCTTTACATGGAACATTTTTCGAAAATTTTGATGTTATCAAAAAACGATCTCTTACTATAAATAGCTGCTAAAGAATGTAAAAATAAAACACAGTACTTGAAAAAAAAAAACTATTTGAAAATGCAGACCAATAACTACGAATACCCCATTAACATTAACATCACAAATCTTTATTTCACACAGGTATTGTGTTTTAACATCATTTTCTGCACAGTAAGTTTACAAAATCTCTAAAGGTTTACAAGGTGTACAAAAATTATTCAAAGTTCTGCACAGGTTCACAGAAAATTGTATATTTAGATTTTATTTGTCCTCAAATATATGAAAATAAGATAATTTAATTAAAGGGGATCCAATCACTTTTCAAATTATAACAATAACGAAAACATTTCCATTTGAAGGATAGTTTGGCCTGGAGGGTTTTCTTGAGAATCTTCTGTTGTATTGCTGGCAGATGCTAAACACATGGGTACGTAATGCAGCATGAACGTGAAACTTTTTCTGTTTCAGGGGTGGTACTTCCTGTGAAATATCGATATCAAATATAAGGTATAATGCTGTGCCTTATCTACCTTATGTAGATGCTAGAGAGAGAGAGCGCAGAAATACTGATATAGTCAGCTGTCGTTTGCGTACCTTACGTTTGCCTAGCCTTGAATTAATGTCACATTGGATTATCTATCAATAGGCAGACATTTTTATCTTGATTAAATAAGATGAATGACCTTAAATGATATCTTTATGACCTTATAACGTATTAAAATGACACAAAAGAGCAAAGAACGATTTAAAAATTACCTTTATTTATTTGCTTCCTTGCACATTTCACCTACATTTTCTCACTAAATACCCAATTACAAATAGCTTTTGTAGGTTTTCAAAATTGCAGGATTGTCTCTTGTCAACTAATAGTTCCTTCCACATTGAGAAGCTTCTTTTATCATCAACAGAAGTTAAGGAGCATGCTTAAAGCAACAAATATTGCACGCTTCCAGGTTCAACGAGATCTGGCGTATATTTGCAACCTTGCACTGTACTCATTCAACACATTCTCCATTTCCCCAAGAGCAAGTTTGTTCATTTCGTCTTCCATTCATTGCAGTACATTCCCAACAATATTTAGGTTTTCAAATAATAATTCTAATATATCCTACTAGTAAAAGAACACTGCAACCAACTCGCGAAAAAATGACAAAAATCTGGATTTATTCTTTTGAAAACTTAAAATATGACTTATAACATGAAAAACATGCCCTATCGGGTAAAAATGTCTAAAATTCAGAAAAAGAGCCTTCAAAAGTGGTTTAATTTCACAGTTATGACCCAGTATATTTTCCACATAGCATCGTCGTACGCCAGAAAAACGATGCAAAGTCATCGAAATTCAGGCCCTACATATTAGATTTTGTATCTGCATGCATATTTTAACATACACACACATAATTTGCCCCCCCCCCTCTCTCTCTCTCTCTCACTCATAGAAGCATTCTCTAAAACTTTGACTTTAGGGCATTAAAATATGCATGTTTTGTGAAATCTCGACAGCGAATCTTTGTAATACTAGCAAGCAGTATGGAAAGCAAGCATGAATATTGCGGAATACCGCACACAAACGGCATTTCTGTACATAATTCTGAATGCAAAACAAGTAAATTTCACGTGATTTAAATTTGAAACTACGCAATAAATTACCGCTATGATTTACCAGTGTATGAGTAATCAGGATACAGTCGATATCGCGAAGCAACATTATCCGGTTAATCATAATACGCTTTCAATAAATGTTAAACGATGGCTCTGTAATTTAACAAATAGTGTATAGCGGTATTTAAGCTGGGATAGACGCTCTTGTCATATCACGGCATTCTCTCGATTTCATAGATTAGATCTGATGAAAACAAAAGAACGTCCTTGACTGCGAATCTTTCCTATTGTTGTATTTTACCATTTTTATGGCGTACATCTTTTGTCCTAAGTTGCATAAGGTTAGTGCTATTACTATCCACTGCTTACCTGCATTGCACTTCACCGAAACATATATCGAGATTTTAGTGGAAATGCATGTTTTGAGGCTCACTGATCCCCTGCCAAAAACACTTTCAATAAAAGGATCGCATGTAAGAAATTTTGTAAATATTTGGATAATGGTTCAAACGTAACAGACAGAAAATTATATACAAAAGGCGTAGATTCTTTAAACACTATTTATTTCATACAATCTTTTTGCGGCATCAGTATTTCCGAAATATCTGCTACTATCGATTTAAATGTTAAAATTGTATACTTTTTAAAGGGTTGTCACCATTTCAGTTGCTGCTTGCAATATCATGGAAAGCCTACAAAGAAATGTGTAATGAAACTACTTCCACAAACATGAAGTAGACAGAAAAATAATTTGATGTGTTGCACGTATATGATTTCTCTACTTTTGTACTAACTATTCTTACAAACGCTTATTGCTCTACATACTTCATATTGATCCAGATAAACATTTGCAGAAATTGTTATATTGCTAATTTCCTTGTAGATGCAAGGGCAATATGGGAATACAGTAGGCTTTAAGTTATAGTCCAATCTTTTAAAGCTGTTTGTTATGGGATGGTTTTGAACTTGCCTTCTCTTTGCATGGCCAAGAAATGAAAATAAATATAACCTATACCTATTTGAGAAAAGTGTAAGAATTGAAATATCTTGCAAATGGTTCTCTGCACAATAAAAGTATAATATATTTTTTGTGTAGCAAGATTTTGTCTATGTCTTACGATTTACCAGCTATGCAAGTCATTGAGAATAAAGAGGACATTCCCCGGAAATTGAAGATATAAATTTCATTACTCATGAAGATGTATTAAACATTTTATAGAAGTATTTTATTCAAAATCTTTAGAAACATTTTCGAGAAAATAAAAATTTTCGAAAAATGTTCCATGTAAAGGGTAGTTTAGGGTGGAGGAACTTCGTGTCGCGTCCTTGAAGGATATTAAACTAAAGTAGGTACCAACTTTGATTTTTAACCGACTTTTTTTTTTTTAATTACGCTGTTCACACACACACACATATGGACCTTTTTCTAAAACTGCCTTTTTTGGATTCAAGGTGCCTCAAAACATATGTTTCCGATGAAATCTCGACATCAGTTTGTTGGGTCGAATACAGTACTTCCCGTATTTACTATACGCAGTTGAGAAAGTAATACATGGTCATGGATAGAGAAAGTGATGTGGATGTCGCACGTGAGATAGATCGACAGATACAGGTATGTATCCGATATGAGTTGTTGAAATGCACATGGATCGCTAAGTAACAAGAAACAATGAAGTCAGTCACTCACCGTATGATGTTTCAGCACGCCGCAAGTCAAGCACATTGCTACACAGCTTCAATCCTAAGTTTTATACTATGCCGCTGGGCCACGTGCGCTAATCAGTTGCGCACTGCCTCTCCCCCTTCCACAGTGTTCCTTGTACGCGATCATCTAACATTTGCAATTTTTACTTTCTCTGCTACGTATAGTAAGTAGAGGAAGTATTGTATTCCATCCAAAAATTTGATGTCGAGATTTGACCGGAAATATACTTTTTGAGGCCCCTTGAATCCAAAACAAGCATTTTTAGAAAAAAGATGTGTGTGTGTGTGTGTGTGTGTGTGTGTGTGTGTGTGTGTGTGTGTGTTTGTGTGTCAGTCTGTGGAGAGCCTAACTAAAAAGCGACAAATCGGTTAAAAACCAAAGTAGGTATTTAAGTTTAACATCTTTTAAGGATGCGACACGAAGATCTTGAAGGAAATTCCTCCACCTAAACTACCCTTTACATGGAAAATGTTTAGAAAATTTTGATTTTCTTGAAAATGACTCTAATATATTTTTATGACAAATAAAATATATATTTTGAATTTTCTGGCTGTAGCCCATGTAGTCCTGTTTACTCTGGGCAACCTTTGCATAACTGGTAAATCGTAAGAGAGAGACCAAATCTTACTAGATGCAATAATATTAACCGGGCTTGTGGGCCGTGGTCTATTGGGTTCCTTCTTCTTCCCAAACGTTTCGTCTGCGACTACGGCAGACATCATCAGTGGCGGCGAGGTCGAAGTTTCCTGGTGGAGATCTCAGTTGCCGCCACTGATGATGTCTGCCGTAGTCGCAGACGAAACGTTTGGGAAGAAGAAGGAACCCAATAGACCACGGCCCACAAGCCCGGTTAATATTATTGCATCTAGTATTGACACCGGCCGTGAAAGCCTTAGAATTTTGATAAAGACCAAATCTTACTCTAAAATAAATGTAGATCTCGCTAAAACACACAATTTATATCCAAATACATTTTTTGTGGAGCAAACCATTTCGGAGATATTCTTGTGAGTGAGTTTTGAAATAGTTTCGTCAAATGGAAGATCGTTATTTATGTTTTATCTCAAAGCTTTAAAAGATTTGACTATCGCTCAAAGCCTACTGTACTCTCATATTCCCCTTGTATCTACAAGGAAATGAGCAACAAGATAATGTCTGCAAATGTTCATCTCGACCTACATGAAGAAAATATAGGAATAAGAATTTGTAGGAATGGTTAGTATAAGAGTAGAAAAAGTTATGTGAGTGCAAAACATCAATTTTTTTCATAATAGTTTTGAAATTCTTAAGTTTCCTCCTACTAGACCATTGTGCATTTAGCCCTGCTACACTACTCACACTTGCTGTACGTATCTAGGAGAGAAAGATAAGTCAAGAGTATAAGCCTCAATTTATACAAAATAAAATACTAACTCTATCATGTTTATATATTTTATCTATTATAATAATTAATTATGCTTTAGTTTGTGGTTACTAGACAACAAAAGCTATGCTGTATTTCTAACAAAACACCTATCAAAACATTAAATACAGGTCCAAAGAAACGTAAAATAGATTTTAATGATGTTCAGCTTATTTTTCTTGATAATATGCATTAAAAACTGTTTACTCCAAAGCCTTGAATTTCGTATAACTACATAAATATGCTTTGCTCCACTTTTCTGAGGTGTATTAATAGTTGCATCTTGGACCGCTTTTAAATATGTTTGGGATAAATTCAATAATAGAACTTTTATTGAATAATCATCATAAGCTCTCAGTTGAACATCATAACAACGAAGTAAATAAGAACAAAACTTTGCTTTTTCATTTTGTAGTGCCTGTATGATTTCCAGGGAAACAGGCACTTCCTTTTCATGGGTACAATGAGAGTGAAGGATCTTCAGAGGCAATTATATTGAATATTTAAATGAATTAGCAATATATGATGTCTCTCTCTAAAGAGCACTTCGAAAAGTGGCCTGTTTTTCGTGCAACTTCACCTGATATTCAAAATGACTTGATTTCAAGTTAGAGTGTCATCATCATATATGAAATTAACAAATTTCTCATTACTCATACTCTCAACATTGTTGAACATTTCTTTCAGACAATGACAAAAGATGAGACCTCCGAAGGGCAATTCTGTTTAAGTTGGGTCACATTTTAACGAATTTTACAATATTCGTTGGGTTACAGCCGAGTCTGATAGGCTACGCCACTGACCATTATCCAAATTTCTCCACTGTAGGCTATAAATTCTTTACCCCAAAATTTGCTATCTCTGTTATTTCATTTTCAATCAGTGCATCAAATACTTGTTCAATTAAACGTTTTATATCAATTATTGTGGTGACTGCATACCTGGTAACTCCTGGCTTATTCTTGGTGACATTCGATGGGGAAAGACGCCTGTGGTTGAGGTGCATATAACCACAGAAATAGAGGAAACAATGTTCTTTTCATTACTGATAGCATTGCGTATCAGTTAATTAATTAAGCATCTTTATTGGTTCCTTATTAATTCCAACAATCGCAATTAATTCCTTCATGAAGAACAATTTTATAAAACTTAATTATTAACAATCCTCACGAAGAATTTAAATTACTTATTTGAAAAATAAAATTAATTATGTGTGGATCACTTTGAGAAGCCGTGCTCAAAAGTTCAGCATATTGAGAAGCAGTCTCTTCGCTTTGGAAATTGTGACAAATGATAAGTCCAATAACGTTTTCTGTTACTTTTTTCTTCTTCTGAAACTGATGCACAAAAAACGTGCTCTTCTGTTTTATCGTTAACACTATTTACAATTCGACGTGACCTTGCAACTCACAGCTGTTCTTTCCTATCGTAACGCTGACAAAAATTCTGTTCACAGTTCCACTACAGAGTCTGTGTCTGTGTAACAAACAACTACCTCCAGCGAATCACTAAAAACTGCTTCACACAGCAAACAACTCCGACGCGACGAGCATATTCTAAAACTGTACCTGACGATAAACAGTTAAAATTCTCTCAGCACTGAATATACATACACTTAAACACTAACTGCTCCTCTGTCTGTACTCTCTCATCTTTTTACAGTCCAGGCGAATTCCCTGGAAAATACACGTTTTCTCTTTAAACTTCTCGTAAACAAGCTCAACAAGTGAAGTGCCTCTAGAACCGTTCGGAATCGCCTCGTTCCGCTGCGCTCATAGTCGTCTTTGTTCCGAACGCTGCATTGTCGTCGGGTCGCGTATTTATTTGTGAGGTAGCTTGACCTTGAGCGTCTCTTTAATGGCGACCGGCGTTACAATATATTAGGTAGTGCATCCGTCTCAGCTTCACTCAACGGTCTTTTTCTTTGTATCTACACTCGAACTGAACCACAACAGTCAATAAAATTCAAAGCGGATAAAAGGCATTTAGCACCAAGCAGCAATTTATGCCTTATAATAGGAAATACTCATTGTTGTAACAATACGCAACTGATTTTTGAGAAATCGGCTTATTACAATATTAAACGAACAAAAAAAAGTCATAACATTCTAAACACTAACATAGTATGTTAGAATACTAAAGCTTTCTGCTAGGTCATATTGACCTGAAATCAATGTACGTAACTACGTAGTACGGCTCGAAACTAAACTGTACAAATAATGGACACTTTAAACAGCAAATTTATTTTGTAATGATAACCAGAGTCGCAGAGTTTCATAATATTTATCTTACTTTAATAGAAAATCAGAAATCAACATGCAGCAAGGTTAATTTTGCTCACACGCTTTATCCTGGGCCCTGGAATCTAATGCTACAAACGGCCTGAGTCAAAAAGCCCTGTGCTTTGTCAAAGTAACAACTGAGCATCATTGTCCATACTGCACTGTATTTCACTGCACCGCGTTACCTTTAGTGTTATTTTCTTGTGTTATCATACCGGTTTGCCTTTGTGTTTAAACAACTCACAGTAATTGTAAGTGTAAATGCCTGAAGCGATTCCAGCATTGACACTTCTGTAAGTAGTACAAATAGCCATGTGTGTAGCCTTTTACTTTATCTGTCGGCAAAGCTGCAAAACAATTGCGGAAACTACAACTCACAGCCTTTTAGGATATCACTGAAAGCACGACTGCGTAGAAAACACGAAAAATTGTGTTACCGTCTTCAGCAACGTCATTTGAGAGATCAAGGTAAAGTGTGTGAGTCACCAACATTTTCAGGTACTTTTCAGTTTTCAATAAATAATTACTGTTAATGTATGTAATAAACCCCATAATTGCATTATTAAAGTTATGCATGCACTATCGGTGGCGAACAACGAGCGAGTTGGCCTCGCGCTAATAATTTTCGTCAACCACTCATTCTGATCTTAGGTTTTATTGGTTTTTCCTGGTCGATAAGCATATGCTGGGGTGGTTTCTTATCTACCACAGCCTCCTTTCCATCATCTCCCTTTCATTCCGTTTCCTTCTCCTGTTCCTAGGTTTCGTGGTGTACGGCGATGCCGGACAGATGATGAGGATCCTTGCTTTAAAAAAAAAAAAAAAAAAAAAAAAAAAAAAAAAAAAAAAAAAAAAAAAAAAAAAAAAAGGGGGAGAGAGAGAGAAATAAGGAGTGCTCCCGTAAACCCTAGAAGGCTGCTTGGTCGATGGACGGTTCACCGCCCTCTCTAGGTAGGTCCAACAATGGGACGGGTCTTCGAGCCTGGAGGTTTTAGGGACTTCCTGCAGCCTATCTGCGTGTGGCCTGTAGCCTCCTGTGGTTCCTTTTAGTTGTAAATAAGGCATTACGGTTCGTCGGTAATACTGGGTTTGCTAAGCAAGTTTAACTTGTATCTTATTTTTCGGACTTCTTCAGACATTCAGAATGTCACTATGGCTCTAATGCTTCACCTTTTCAGCGTTTTAACTGTCTACTGTATTATCGTTCACTTTTAACCCAAAGATTTTGTGTTTTTCCGGTTTTTACTTTATGACTTCGGGCCCGATTTAAATTACAATCCTCCCGTTCATGAAAGCCTGCCTCAACGACCTGGCTACTCTATTAATCTGTGTGTATTTAAATAGAATAATACGAGAAATTTTTTTTCGCCACTGTAAAAATTTCTAGCAGTCCAATTAACGGAGAGAAGATTCTAATTTTTAATGCACAGAAAGAACTCACGATATTACAGTTTAGATGTTCTTGTGTATTTCCTAAATGTTCCGTTATTTTATATGCGTCCCCCACCTCCGCCCACCACAAGCGTCCTGCGTGGGGTGCAGTAGTGGAGGGTGGAATGTGGTCAGCGCCCCGAGGCCTCCTGGCCAATTATGGGGCCTTCGCAATCTGGGGCCGCTACTTCATCAAGTAGCTCCTCTAGTGGCCTATTCGGGACCTAACTAGACTGATCTCCCCGGGGATTGAATACGGGTCCTCCGCGCCAGAAGCAGGCGCGCTACCACTAGGCTAAGGTGGCGGCATGCAAACACATACACAAACACCACACACATACACACTTCATCGTAGAATTCTTTGTATTTCAGTCTTTCATAAGCATACAACAAAACCTGCTGACTTCTCAGAAAATAAAACTGTATGAGATCAGAGAACCAGATGGTACTTGCATTTAGGACTTTGTAAGTTCTGTAAATCATATAACTATAATACTTTCTTGGATTAGAAAATTCAGCTATTTTTGTGATGATCGTTTCACTTTTAGAATGCTGTTTTTCCTTTCTAAATTATGGTTGTCCATCGTTACTAATTTACATTTTCAGGAATATGACTTCCCTACATTTTGTAAATAAACAATGAAAGTTGATATTTAAATCCTTCTCTAATAATAATAATAATAATAATAATAATAATAATAATAATAATAATAATAATAATAATAATAATAATAATAATAATAATAATAATAATAATAATAATAATAATAATAATAATAATAATAATAATAATAATAATAATAAAAATAAATAAATAATATCAGAATACCGTATATACTTTAATCATAGAAACTATTAAAGGCTACATCCATAAATCCTGTTAAAAAATAAACATTTTTAATTTTTGTTTTCTGCATTTATATTAAACCAATATTACAGTTGTTTTTATGCTCAACCATGCCTAGATGTGCGCAAGTACTTTCGTCGCCATCTATTTGCTCTTGGGAGGTGCTATCTGGCACTCAGTATGGACAGTGAAGGACACGGTACAACCCTGGCAGACCAGTTGCAGGGATTCCAGGCGGGAAGAAGTGGTTTTAACCCGCCTGAGGTTAGGCCACACCCGAGCCACGTATGAACACCTTTTGCGTGGTGATCAGGCGCCTTTCTGTTAGAATATGCAATGTTCCTCTCTCCGTCGCACATGTCCTTGATCGTCCACGATACGGTCATGAGCGCCAGTCCCTTGGCCTGGGTCTTACACTGTGTTCAATTTTAGGCCACGACTCATTAGCTGTAAATACAGTACTGCGGTTTATTGCCAAAATTGATTTTAGCAAGCAAGTGTAAGGTGTTTTTTACCTTGGCGGATTTAGAATTTTAGGATTTTTACTTTTGGTGTTTTTATCATTTTAGGTCTTAGAAATTAAGTGTTTAGTAAATCACACTTTTATCCCCTTTAACTTTCAGCCGTTTTAACTTTTGTTTTGGTGCTTTTAACTTTCAGTTTTTAGTTATTTTAGCTTTTACTTTTTAACTTTTTAGGCGTGAGTTTTCCTAGTTGTTTGCTTGGACTTCGGACTCTAGTGACGTATTTGTCGATGGGCCATTAAGCACAACTCACTCACTCACTCACTCACTCACTCACTCACTCACTCACTCACTCACTCACTCACTCACTCACTCACTCACTCACTCACTCACTCACCCACTCACTCACGCCATAATGTAGCTACTGTAATGAACCTCATTTTATCCACCTCTTCATAATGATACTGCAATGCACCAATTAAACGTGCATCTGTTTATAACGATACTGCTATCCACCAATCAAAGCCGTATCTGTTTATAACGATACTGCTATCCACCAATCAAAGCTATATCTGTTTACAACGATACTGCTATCCACCAATCAAAGCTGTATCTGTTTATAACGATACTGCTATCCACCAATCAAAGCTGTATCTGTTTATAACGATACTGCTATCCACCAATCAAAGCTGTATCTGTTTATAACGATACTGCTATCCACCAATCAAAGGTGTATCTGTTTATAACGATACTGCTATCCGCCAATCAAAGCTGCATCTGTTCATAACGATACTGCTATCCACCAATCAAAGCTGCATCTGTTCATAACGATACTGCTATCCACCAATCAAAGCTGTATCTGTTTATAACGATACTGCTATCGACCAATCAAAGCTGCATCTGTTCATAACGATACTGCTATCCACCAATCAAAGCTGTATTTGTTCATAACGATACTGCTATCCACCAATCAAAGATGCATCTGTTCTTAACGATACTGCTATCCAACAATCAAAGCTGCATCTGTTCATAACGATACTGCTATCCACCAATCAAAGCTGCATCTGTTCATAACGATACTGCTGTCCACCAATCAAAGCTGCATCTGTTCATAACGATACTGCTATCCACCAATCAAAAAATGCGCATGTAGCAAACAATAGTGCCCATATTCCCGCGCAGCTGCAAGCGAAACTATCGATTCTCGTATGTTCAACAGACTAACAAGTAGATCCAGTTTAGAAAAACTAAAAATGTCAGACGAGTGAAACTGACATGCAGTTTGTCCTCTCGTTTTTATGTACACTTTTTTAAAGGTTATAGCGTACCTGTATACTCTCTGTATCATTGTATCAGAATTCAGAATTTAACAATTGTTGTGCACTAGTTAAAAATCTGATGTGCTGCACTCACATAACTTTCTCTACTCTTGTACTAATCATTCTTACAAACTCTTATTCCTGTATCTTCTTTGTGTTAGTTGAGATAAAACAATTTTACAAATTATCTTATTGCTTATTTCCTTGTAGGTGCAAGGGGAATATTAGAATATAGTAGGCTTTGTGTGGTAGTCAGATCTTTTAAAACTGAGATCCCGTTCTCTTTGCACGCTTAACATATAAAAAATAAATAGCGATGTTCCGAAGTTTTCCAAAACTGACTAATATAACAAGAAATATCTCCGCAATGTTTCACTCTAAAAAAATATGTATTTAGACATAAATTGTGTGTTTTAGCGAGATCTACATTTTTGTACAATAAGATTTTGTCTATCTTCTACGAATTACGAGTTATTCAAAAGTCATCCAGAGTAAACAGGTCAACATGGGCTATAGCCAGAAAATTCAAAATATACATTTCATTTGTCATAAGAATATCTTAAACATGTCATTTTAATCGTTAGAGCCATTTTCAAGAATATAAAATTTTTCGAAAAATGTTCCATGTAAAGGGTAGTTTAGGGTGGAGCAATTTTCCTCAAAATCATCGCGTCGCATCCTTGAAAGACATTAAACTTAAATACCAACTTTGGTTTTTAACCGCCTTTTCGTTTTTGAGTTATGCTGCCTATAGACTGTCAACACACACACACACACACACACACACACACACACACACACACACACACACACACACTGGCCTATTTCCAAAAATGCTCTTTTTTGGAGCCTCAAAACATGTTTCCGATGAAATCTCGACATCGAATTTTAGGGTGGAACACAATACTTCCTCTACTTTACTATACGTGGCAGAGAAAGTAGAAAACAGTTCAGCTGAAATTATTTTCCTTAACTGACATTGCAAATTTTTAAAAATTCAGAAACATGCACGTTATATTTTCTCTTAAACTAAATGACACTAGGAAATGCCAGCACAATTTATTTAGTTTCTATACACAAATTAAAAGTGTTGGGTTTGATAAGACAAATAGTTGGCTCCAAGGAACAGCTTATGTTATAACAGAATGTGATTAATTATGAATAAAAGCCTGATGTGCTGCATTCACATGACTTTCTCTACACTTGTATAAACTATTCTTACAAATGCTTATCCCTCTATTTTATCTTAATCCAGATAAACATGTGTATAAATTATCTTATTGTTAACTTTCTTGTAGGTGCAAAGTGAATATGGAAGTACAGTTGGCTTTAAGCCATAATCAAATATTTGATGAGTTGGTCGCTGAGTGATGTCTTTGAAATTCTTTTCTCTTTGCCTGACCAAGAAATAAGAAAGGTAAATAACGACCTCTCATTTGAGGTCATTTATTATTTTTAGTTATTGCATTTATCATATGGTTCCCTCCACAAGGAAAGTATTTGGACATAAATAATTGTGTGTTTTAACGAGATCTGAATTTTCTGTGCAGTAAGATTTTGTCCATGTCCTACGATTTACCAGCTATGCAAAAGTCAACCAGAGTGAAGAGGACTTCTTAGGAAATTCCAAGAAAATAGAATATATGCGTTTCATTTATCATAAAAATATTTTATACATATGGTATATTTTAATCATCACCGTTAGAGTTGTTTTTGATAGAATCAACATTTTCAAAAAATGTTCCTCACGAAGATTAGTCCGGGGGATATTTCCTTGAAAATGTTCGTATCGCATCCTTGTAAGATGCCGAAATTAAATATAATTTTTTGGTACTTAACTGCTTGTTCATAAAATTTGTATCGTACAATTCAGATGTACAGTGATTATGTGGCATTTTTATTGAGTTTTCTCTTGTACCCCAGTGGACAAAAACAAAAAAATGAGTCATCAAAAATTAGAGAATGCTACAAAATGTTAACACAACTCCAAAAAGTTAATAAGACTGTTCATCTCCAATGGATTCCAGCACACTGTGGAGTCATGGGGAATGAAGCTGCAGACTCACTTGCAAAGAAAGGCACAACAATAAAACAAAAGTCTAAATTCAATTTCTCATATTCCTCAATAAAACGCTTGATCATTAAAAAATTTTCTCATTCATACCTACAAGAAATAGAAACAAATGCCAAAGATAAAAAATGGATTACTACTTTCCAACCCAGATATAATCCCCCAGAGACCAAGGAAAACAGCTGTTGCAGCCTTCCGACTGTTGACAAATCACGACTGCTTGGCAAGTCATCTCTACAGAATAGGTATCTCAGCTTCACCAATATGTGTCCTGTGTAACGATCCAGCAGAAATGAATGAAGACCACTTGAAGACCTGTGAAGCATTAAGATCAGAAGAAACTACAGTTCAAAAGTATTGGAAAGCACGAATGCTAATGGCTTCATTGCCAGATGCAAGGCACTAGAAAACAACAACAACATTGGGTAAATGTGTAAGGTGCAGTACTGAAGTGAGTGTTTTACATTATTTGTCATGAATTCCAATGAGTGTACAGGTCATTCTCTAACAATCCGCTTGAGCTACAAATTTAATATATTATTTATTGAAGTACGCTTTTAAAGTGTAATTAAACAATATACATTGTGCAAATTGTGCAAGAGAGCCAGCAACCATTGCAACATTATACATCAAATGGAGAAACCATTATAAAAGCAAAGGAGACAGATAAATAAACGGTTTTCCTTCATAATGCATTTCCCTCCAACTTTCCCTCTGGACATGGCCCCTTGCGTTTAATTAACACATACTGACCATAACAAATCACTTAAGCAAAGCGAGCGTATGTTCTTAAGGTGCTTATGATTAACTGTTTATAATATAATTACGTAAATACAACAAATATGGCCATCTTCCCGCTACAGAGAATGCGCAATGGCGACTTCTAACCTACAGGAGAAGCAAAAATCGCGATGTTAGCGATGTTTTGATTTTTGTTTCCTTCACAGTGACATGTTAGTTTATTCACACAATTGTATAACGTTTGAACAGGACAATGTCTGTCGGGTCCGCTAGTAGTTGTATAGTTTGTACAGGAGTAGAGGAAGTCATATGACTGCATACGTTATGTTTTTCCTACTGGTGTTACGTAGTGAACTCAAAATACGGTTATCCACCTCATGCAGCATAACAACCTGATGCTAGGTTCAGAGACATACTCTGCACTTCTGGTTCTAGCTACTTCCACTGCTTTTATTGATTCAGCAAAGAAACAAATGGTTGTACGAGAGAGACGTTTTACTAATACAAATTTATAGAGGGAATGAATGAACAGATATTTGACTTCTCGCCTTGCATAAGACCTGCAATTTGGTCGTTGGGACATGATGCCATAGTTTCCAACGCAAACCCTAATTTGAAGGAATTAAACATGCCTTGCTACAGAAACCTTCAGTATTTTGTAGGTTAAGAGGAATTTACGGGTCTAATGAGACTAAATATGAACAGGTTGGTTACGTTAGTCTATTACGTCATCGTTTATGAGCAATCTCTAAAGAAATGATGCATAATTTTGACACTCATAACAGCTGTGTATTCCAGTAATGTTAGGAGTTTTGTGATAAAAAGCATTCCCTTCCAATGAATATTTATGGAATTACACAACTGTTGCTCTCTATCTCCCTCCCTCCCTCCCTTCCTCCCTCCCACTTATCTGTGTAAGGTGAGAAAGCTGCATTTGAATAAAAAACTCATTACTGAGATTTCAAAAAAAGCTGTTTTGAGGTCCAATGTACAAGAGAAGCATCTCTACTTGCTATGTTGCTGTAGTAGGCAATATTCCGTCAAAAATTCTAAATAGACATTTCATCGTAAATACATGTTTTGAGGTCTCTTAAAAAGCATTTATAAGAAGACCGTGTCTGTGAATAGCAACAACGAAATGTCAGATAGATATCAAACTGCCATTTGAACAACTTCCAATACGAAGATTTTCAAGAAAGTACTACAGCCCTGAGTGCCTCCTATATTGATAACTGTTCGTGAGCTTAATTTTCTCAAAAATGTCTCTGATTTGTATTAAAATATCAGTTTTACGATATTTACCTGACTAATTAAATACATTTCTGATTTTTTTTTTGGGGGGGGTGGGGGTAATAGTGTGTGAAGTCCTCTCCATTCTGAATCTTTTTTTCCATCACTTGAAATTTAACGTCTGTTAAACCCGTAGGTCTAATGAACGTAGGCGGTGAATGAATAAATTGTTGAAATTGTGCTTAAATGGGCCAGATTCCTCAGAGCTTAGTTTCAACATTCGTCTCCTCAGAATAAGAGAAAACTCTGGAAAAATCTTATCCAAGTAACTCGCCGTAACCGAGATTTGAACTTATGACCTTTTGAATGCGAGACATCTTCACGTTGGTGTACTGAAAGAATTGTATGTACCTAATATTGAATAACTGGTGAACTACAAAAGATAGACAAAGTTTATTTCACAAAGGACGTAGATTCCGTTAAAACACACGCTTTATATCAAATAATTTTTATGGCATTAACCATTTCCGAGATTTTCATTGCTATTGGTTTATTTTAGAGTACTGTATACATTTTTAAAATGTTAAATTCATTTTGCTTCTGTTTCTCGTTATGTTATGTAAAGTATGTCATTTCAACGCCAGTTGTTAGGTTTATTCTTCCAATATATTTCACCATAACTGACAAGTATGGCATGAAAGGAAATGACTGGGGAGATAAGCTGGGATGCATACGCCGCTAATACTATCCTTAGACAATTTAACGTTAGTGATCTGGAGGATAAGGATAACAGAGCCAAGAATGCTATCACAATACTACCAAAGAATTGGAGATAAATTTAAACAAGAAGCACGTTCCTTTTGCAGTCAGACGCATTTATTTGTTGTTTTCTAGTGCCTTGCATCTGGCAATGAAGCCATTAGCATTCGTGCTTTCCAATACTTTTGAACTGTAGTTTCTTCTGATCTTAATGCTTCACAGGTCTTCAAGTGGTCTTCATTCATTTCTGCTGGATCGTTACGCATTTATTTTGCTGCCTTTAACTCATGGATGAATTATTTGTGCATTTAAAAACAACTAGGTTGTTGAGATTTTTTTTGTAGTGTTTACCGCCCGCTTTTACTACATACGGCACCGCAGGCGGTAACACTGATGATACATGGGATGAAAATGGAGCACCGGTGGAATGAGATGGCGGGGGAAACCGGAGAACCCGGAGGAAACCCGTCCCAGCGCCGCTTCGTCCACCACGAATCCCACATGCAGTTGCCTGGGATCGAACCCGGGCCGCTTTCGTGAGAAGCAAATGGTCTAACCACTCGACTACGGCGCGGCCAGGTTGTTGGGAGCGTTTACTATTAGGATAACAAAATCCTATAAAGTTAAATCAATAATATCCTTTATGTAACTGATTTCATGGTTTATTAATGAAAATAAACTATAGTCTTGGAGGTAAGCGAGGAATTTCTCTTAATATTTGCATTACAATTTAAAGTACCTAAATGTTTAAAATATCAACCTCCAGTTTCTAAACAAAGAGGATTAGTTAGGACAAAATATGTATATTTTGCATCCAAGAGCAACCTCAAAACTGACATAAGTGGTCTTAAGCAGGTAACTGCCCTTTGTCCCTTTGTCTGAGGGCTAAGACAGGTTTGCTGATAACGACCAAGGAGAAAGCCGTTTGTCTTCATGACACGTGTTTGCCAAGAACGCCCTCGAGGTGTGAGTATGTGGGCATCACACATTAGTAAATTTTGCATTGCCTAACCTCAAAATGATCTGTTCTTCAACGTTACATAAAAACAAACCTAAAAGAGTTTCGAAGCTGAGTCATTAAACTTCGAAATAGTTAAAGTTTAAGCTACAGGACATATTTTTTCGGTGTCGTTTCGAAATAGCCTTATAAGGAACTAAGTTTTTAAGGGTTTGTCTATCGCTTCAGTCTTTTGTATCCCTCTTGTGCGCACAGCTAAGAACTTTGTAATGGAATCGTTTTGCAAAGTTTGATAGGTATAAACGTAAAGGATAATGGATAGAAAAGTCGTATGAATGTAATAAAATCCGATTTTTAAAAAAGGTCCGCGTGTCCGCCTGCCTCTGTCTTTCTTTGAATGGCATAGTTGAAAAAGAAAAGTCTGATATAAGAAGTTCATACGCCAGTCTGCATTATTTAAGCGTGCTAGGAGAGAATTTAAAAGAAAATTTATCCACCCTAAGACTCCTTGCCAATTTCTCAAAATGACTCGAATGCTTTTGATTACAATACCATATGTTTAAAATGAATATCTTGAAAGTTATTTATTTCGTATGACTCTTGATCAGTTAGGTAGAACTAGTAAAACACTGAGAAAATATAAAAAATAACTACAAGAAAAACTCAGAGGTTATTGAGGTACAGTTTTTACAAATAGTTTCATTGTGCTAACCAATTTCTAAATGACCTATATAGCATCTTTACACTTTCCTATGTACGCGATTTCACAGACATGCTTGGAAATTTGCGACTTCTTTCCATCCCAAGGTCTTACCACAGCTAAATATTTGTATGCTGTTTCCGCATACATGTAACTTGTAGAGAGAAATGCATAATAAATAATGTAACTGTAAAGAAAGATAATGTAATGTATAAGGGATGTATGTGAATTTGTCACTGAGTTTTCGGTTGAGACTTCTTTGCATGCATAAAAGCCAGTTTGGAAAACGCCAATTCTGAACGTTTTACTGTGTTTTCCGGTCACCGCAAAAACAGGTAATTCCGATCGCATAAGGAAGGATTTTTTTTTTTTTGGTTTAACAACGCTGTCAATTGCTAGGATCACACAAGCGTCGCCGCTGTGCCGGAATTTTGTCCCGCAGGAGTTCTTTTACATGCCAGTAAATCTACTGACATGGAGCTGTCGTTTTTAAGCACACTTAAAAACCATGACCTGGGCCAGGTTTGAACCCGCGACCTTGGGAACAGTAGACAACCAACTGACCACCCAGACCGACATATAAGGAAGGAGCAAGTTCGTGTGTTAGAGCTTTTTATTTTAGTTTTACTGCCATGGCAGAGAAAATAGCCTAATTAACTGTTTTCAAAACATCACATGACGCTTACGTCCGGATGGAGAGGGGCAAAGAGAGGCAGGATGGAAGTGTGTGTGTGTGTGTGTGTGTGTGTGTGTGTGTGTGTGCGTGCGTGCGTGCGTGTGTGTGCGTGTGTGTGTGTGTGTGTGTGTGTGTGTGTGTGTGTGTGTGTGTGTGTGTGTGTGTGTGTGTGTGTGTGTGTGTGTGAGAGAGAGAGAGAAAGAAAAAAGGAGCAATGGTAAATATCGTGCCCCTAGTTTTCATCACCAACAAGTGGTTGTGCAGTAACAAAAACTGTGACGTCATAGTCACCTGATTCCTAGCTAATCAGTAGTAGACTGTTTCACTGTGCTTGTGTGAACTTAATTGCTGTTTAACAGTGAAATTTGATTATTCGACTCCTTTGGGCAGACACATTCGGGATTCGGTCTCTTAAGGAGAGCGCAGCGACGAAAGTAAGGTAAGATATGCATTATATAATGTATTAATATTCAACAATAAGTCATGTGCTTGTAGCTGTGCGCGGCAACTGTCATTTACCGGCTCCGTTCGTGACGGAAAGTAGGTTATCTAATATTTTAATACAACTGATATCTAACTCAAATTGAGATAGCCATTGCTACTCAATCGTTTTATAAAAAGATTTATAAAACACAAGCTAAGTAGGTGCTGATCACAAAACGAGCAGCAATAGACTGAACGACTGGTTGAAATATGTACATGTTTTGTTCCTTTTGTCGGTCCAAATTAATACGAAATATTCTAATCTGAGCCGTACTTTCTGGGCTGAATATAATCGTGAATTCTGAAACCGAAGTACCACTCAGATGGCATCAAATCACATTTACTAATAGTATATACCTACATAACACAAATTCAACGAAATTTCGCCTAAAAACTCCTAAGTGCAAGTATAACATTGCGTTTCAGATACGTAACCAAAGTGTCGTGCCCGCCTCTGTGGTGTAGGAGTAGCGTGTCTGCATTCAAGAGGTCCTGACTTTGAATATCAATTAGGGTAAGTTGCCCATATAAGGTTTCTCCAGATTTTCTTTGCTGATGCTCTTGTATATAAAATAAGTAAGAGTAAGTTAAGGGTAGAAATGTGTAAGCTATTGCCAAGTCTATCACAGTTGTATTTTGGAATGTTCTAGAACCTATATCATGCTTAATTTACTGTCTATTGAAGATTATCGTTTATTATACGATATGTCTTAAATTTTCTTTGGTCTTGTGAGTGCATAGTAGACCTCTCTTATGCACCATGTTTAGTCGTAACTTAAGATAACACCACTTGACAGTACAGAGGTCAATTTACTCCTCTCCCTCCTTCCAAATTCAACATGCCATGCGGGAAGTATCAAAGACTGGCTAGGCGTTTAGACATGGCTGCTTTAAACCATCATTTTCAGAGAGGATGGATTAATCGTGGTAATCCTATTACGTGCGAACTTAAACTGTGCTAAACAATAACTTCTTCTTGTGGCGTGACTGGAGTCATTTGGAAAACAATCTGTGCACACACAACAAAAGAATAACGGTTTGCCAATTTTAATACATAAAAATGTCATGAGTTACTCGACGTACGTTTTAGTGCAAACTGGCTGCATGTAACTTTTATCTACGTCTAGCTATTCCATATCTTTATTAGTAGGTTTCATTTCGAACACCCTGTATTTAAGCTAATTTATAATGGGTATACAGAGCTGTGTGAGTGTTTCACGTGATTTTTTAATTTTTTATTTCTTAGAGTTTTTTTTGCTCTCATGTGTACAAAAAAGCTATATGTAGTAAAGTGGTTTGGTGCCGCACGTGGTTAGGAAATTCAATCCAGGTCACTAGATACGCACACATGCACTTTTATTCCAATGGATTGATGTCAGCAAAACTAAACATAGCACATCATCACTTTGTACACGCTTCCAATGCACCTTAAAAAGTGTTACGTGATCGGCAAACTCCACACGTCTTTTCCAAATGAAAAAAATATGAGAAATGTAATGGAAAAATACCTACTTAGGTTAAGGTATAGATGCCTGCTAAACAGAAAACCTCTTCAGGAGTGCATTCATAACAATATTTTGCCTCTGAGAATCCAGAAAAATATATATGGGGCGTTGTACTCGCATGACTTTCTCTACTCACTACTCTACAAATTATTACTACACTACTATCTACTTCATCTTAATTCAGATAAACATTTCCAGAAATGGGTTTACTGCATATTTCGTTATGCACAGTAAGCCTAAAGCTTAGATGGCTTAGCTTTGAAATTCCATTCTCTTTGCTTGACTAAGAAAAGAGGGAAAAATTAATGACTTTCCATTTAAGAAAAATATAGGTACTTTAAAATTCAAGCTAACAAAACGGGATGTCTCGTACATTGTAAACTCCACGAAAACAATATATAATATACATTTTGTGTGGTAAGATTTTGTATATGTTTTACAGTTTACCAGTTATGCAAAGATGATTCAGAATAAAGCGAACTTCAGAGGCTTTTCTAGGATATATCGGGATATACATTTTGTTCGTCATGAAAATATCTTAAATATGTGGTATTTTAATCAAAATTGTTAGTCGTTTATCCAAAAATCAATGCTTTTCAATGGAAGGGGTAGTTTTGGACGAGGGATATTCTTGAATATCTTCGTGTCACATCCTTGAAACACACATACGCACACGTGGACGTTTCTCTAAAACATTTACTATTTGTATAGAGTAATTAAAACTGGTTCCTTTTTTTTCTGAAAGCACATCCGCAGTGTAATAGGAACATAAATAAACCTTCATAACACATGGTTTAATATGGGTTCGTTGGGTGTTGAACTATGCAAATAAAAGAATTACTAGGTTAGTAGCAATTTTGAATAATATTATTTCTAGCAGTATAAACCGGTTGGTTTTATGGTCAATATCCTGCAGAATTGGCTTTTATGGCACGTGAAACATAAGCATTGACCGAAAGCAAAAACGTAATCACTATGTTAAAAGAAACATTTATTTTCGATCTCATTTTTCTATATCAAAACTATAAAAGCCTTATGGAGATGTTTGAAATTGACATCACGTCCTTCCTACAGCGGCAGGATATATCATCTGTTTAAACGGAGGGATTCATTCTTGGTCTTGGCTCTACATTTTGAGAAATTCAAAATATTCTAGCAATTTTTCATACGTTGTTTCGACTTAATTTATTTTAAAAATGTTTGTGTCACAAAATATTATTCGTTTTCGAGTTATGCTGCTCATATACATACACACACAAATTCGGGTGTACAGCAGTTGCGCTCGACCTAGACGGCCCGGGTTCGATCCCAGGGACCCGCATGTGGTATTCGGGGTGGACGAAGCGGCGCTGGGGCGGGTTTTCTCCGGGTACTCCGGTTTCCCCCGCCATCTCATTCCACCGGTGCTCCATCTTCATTCCATGTATCACCAGTGTCACCGCCTGCGGTGCCGTAGTAGTAAAAAGCGGGCTTGAACTGTATGCAGAAGTAGCTCAGTATTCGGAGCTTGACTCTCTAAACAATTGCCAACTTATGTACATGGTATGCTTGACGCTTCTCGCTTGTTCTCGTTACTGAAAGCATGTGTCAACCTCTGTCACCACTCCTCACGCGAGCGCCATACAACATGGATCAAATTGAGCATATTAAGTAAGAAAAGAATTAGTGATTTGATCGTAGTGAACGGGTTTAATTTTAGAAAAGATAAGGGGAGACAGTGTGCAGTGGCTTGGAAATGCACTGTTAAGATATAAGTTTTTACTCTGACGAGTGCCAACTTATAGGTACGATACTTAAACAGCATTTTTAACCATACCCGTTGAAACGATGGAGAGTCCTAAATCTACAAAATGAGAAGGAAATGCTGAAGTGCAAAAACTGACTACAAGCGCAACTGAAGTACTCCGACATATTCATACATTCACCGTTGTCTATTTTTTTTCATCGAGTCCCAAAACGTATACTTCAGGTGAAATATCGATATTGAATTTTTGGGTGGAATGCAATATCTTCTCCACCTCCTAAACACGTGGTAGAGAAAGTAAGTCAGTAATTTAGATAAAGATGTGAAGGACAAATAGATATTGCAAAAACTGTGAAACAGTAATTACTAGTCATGTGATATTAAATCTTGAATCGGTGACAGGCGATTAATTACAGCCTACTAGTTAGGTGTTTCCATTATATCTTAATAAACGCAGTTTATATGTTCTGTTTATGCATTAAATAAAATAGGACATCGCAAAGCCACAGCTCTGCTCGCATTATTGCATTAAATGCGGAGATTTTTCTCTGCCTCACACTGTCAATCTTTCCTCTCTTTCGCCCTCCATTTCCTGCTTTATCATGTCTCTCTCTTTCTCTTTCTCTTTCTCTCCCCATCCACTGACTCTCTGTTCCTTCACTGACACACCCCATGTCTTCTCTCTTTATTACCTAAAGTCATGTGCGGCTTTAAGAACCGGTAATAAAACGGCTTTTAATGGTTTGCTTATACATTTAAAATTTAAATAAAGGACTTAAATTGCGTGCGTCTTCCACAATCTTGAAAATCGGTAGGAAGATATTTCTCTTGGTAACCGGTTTACGTACAGCAACAATAGTGTCGAAATAATAGCGCTTCATTATTCGAAATTCATGCACACTCAGAAGAAAAACGTAAGTTCGACTTTACAACTCCTTTATTAGACAAAATCTTGAATATTCATCTATAATTTGAATACTAACACCACAAAATATGTCAATTTAACAGAAAAAGTACAATCAAAATTTTTAAAATATGTACTATTTAAAAACAGTGGATGTTAGCATACGTACACACATTATGAAAGCCTTTTAAAACATTTAAAATTAAAATTTTTAGCACTGGAAGAGACATTGCGGGGTTAATATTACTTTCTCTACTGCTAAGTAGGGAAAGTATTGTATTCCACCCAAAAATTTGATGCCGAGATTTCACTTCATTTGTCATACATTTGAACATGTCATTTTAATCAAAATCGTTAGAGCCATTTTAAGAAAATCGAAAGTTTCGAAAAATTTCCATGTAAAGGGTAGTTTAGGGTCGGGCTATTTTCTTCAAAATCTATGTGTCGCATCCTTGAAAGACATTAAATTTAAAAGCAACTTTGGTTTTTAACCGACTTTTCGTTTTTGAATTGTGCTGTCCACAGTCTGACTGACAGACAGACAGACAGACCGACGGACCACGGACAGACGAACGGACCTTTTCTGCCCGTCTCGGTAGCGTGATGGTTAGTGTGTCTGCCTTACGTTCAAGAGGTCGCGAGTTCGAATCTCGCTTAGGGTAGGTAAGTTATCCGGGTAAGGTTTTTTATCCGAGGTTTTCCCTACCCTGAGAAGACGAATGTCGGGTAACTAAAAAGCTCCATGGACCTTGGGCTCATTTGAGCATCATTTCGTTCATTCATCCGATATGACACAATGTTGGAGGACGTTAATTAAAAAAAAAAAAAACTTTTTCTAAGAATACTTTTTTTTATTCAGGGGGCTCTATTTCCGGTGAAATCTCTGCTCATCAGTAGAGAAAGTAAAAATGAACTAGTTGTTAAGCTGTTATTAATTATTATTATTATTATTATTATTATTATTATTATTATTATTATTATTATTATTATTATTATTATTATTATTATTATTGTTATTATTATTGTTATTATTGTTATTGTTGTTGTTATTGTTGTTGTTATTGTTGTTGTTATTATTGTTGTTATTATTGTTGTTGTTATTATTGTTGTTGTTATTATTATTATTATTATTATTATTATTATTATTATTATTATTATTATTATTATTATTATTATTATTATTATTATTATTATTATTATTATTATTATTATTATTATTATTATTATTATTATTATTATTATTATTATTATTATTATGCCTGTTGTTTGTGATTTTGAAGGTATTCCGTAATGTAAGTTTAGACCTTTCGAAAGTGCTTGAGGGTTTACGGTTCCCGTTTCTTTCTCCTACCTTCATTATATAATGTACTTATCTAATGAATATAGAGGGGGCCATACTTATGAGGAGGGGTGAAGGGCAAGCTGGATAATTGCCCGGACGGCAAGTTTCTGGAAAGCTGCACACAAAAGAACTTGGGCATTAAACATCAAGGTGTTTAATTTAAATTTCTACCCTCAGGGAAATATACATTGTCCCACATTGGCAATACTAATTAGTTTCCACACCACGCGCAGGTAGCGATAACTGGTGGTGACACACTTCAACACTCTTTAATGACACTTTGTTTCCTCTAAAACCGAAACATAATTTACAACTCGTGACTTTGCCACTTACAGCTGTTCTAGCGTTGCGTTACCTTGACACAAACACTATACACAACTCACTAAAAACTGACTTCTTGTCCGTGCCGACTCGCTTACATGGTCGAGAATTACGTAGGTTCCGTCGGTTTTTCTGGAAATCGAGTTTTGCGAAGCTTCTTATAGCAAGTGTGCAGTCGAAGCTTCTCGAACTGTCTGGAAACGGCCTTTGATCTTAGCAGACATTGTTGCGCATTGCCTAGCAACGTAGTGGCGAGAGATGGCTGAACATGAGCCTCGTTTGATGTGCGATCGGCGCCACAATATGCACATTTTCTCCCTGTGCATGGATAAGATAAAAAGAAAGTATGCGGTGATCCAGGACCTCCTAAATACCGGACCTGACACTGTGATTCAAGATGGTGGCCTATGTGGTGGGAACTACTTATAAACAACTCGTCCACAGGCTACGATTTCAACGCAGTAAAATAAAAATGTTGTGTAATAACATGCCTATTTTGTGAATATGGGCTGTGTTAAACACAAAAACACTGTCTTAAACATAACCTCAAGTAAACAAAACAGGATGACATTTAATATTAAACGATAACCCATGGGCAATGAAATGTATAACCTTAAATATCATTCATGCAACCTACAGGTCTACATGCCATTATGTAACTGCATTACACACTCAAATTACAAATAATACAGACAAAACTGCAAGCAGCATGTTACTTAAATAAAACAGAAGTGTTGACATTGAGTTGACTCAATTATTAATCATTGTTTACACTGTTTTTCACAGTTGTACAATGTACATAATGTTATATACCTACACAAAACATACTATACTGGATGGCTGATATACAAATGCTGCCATTTAGGATAATTAACTACCTATTAAATTCAAAAGCTTTAGGGTGGAAATTTGCTTTTAGTATTACTGAAAACTTTTGATTACTCAGTTTGCAACAACATATTACTCAGCACTTCATGACACTTTATTTTACAGGGGGAATCCACAAAAGCAGATGAAACATTAAAAATAATAACCGTAAAACAGCACTATAAATGAAATATATGAAATACGTAACCTTAAATCAGCATTGTAAAGCAACTTTGTGTTAGGTTAGGTTAGTGTTGTATATGAGTGGGGTGACAGGGTCCTGTTATCGAAATATTTACAATTTGGGCAGTGTTTATGCAATCATTTCAACGTATATGCATTAATCAATCATTCTGGCATATATTACACTCGTTTATACGCATTTATTAGCTAAATACCCGCCGCATAAGCCAAATAAAACCACTTCATCGCACGTACAAAATTTTCTCATAAATAAAACACGAAGCTTGAGCGCACAATAAAACTTACAAGATCGTAATCAGCAATAAAACTGCATCCATTGCACTATGTTTCATTCGTTTTCTCGAGCGGCCGATTTTGTAAATATTTACAATATTTGGTGTTGCAGATGACACTAATTGAGTTCACTCGAAATTATTGTCTTTCACTATTCACACTATTCACCATGTTATACATACAACGGCAACTAACACATAACGCTGCAATTTATAGTAATTAAATACTGAATTTAGAAGCTTTACGTTGTAATTTACCTTTTGTTTTAACTGTAAGTTTCTGATTTTTAATTTGCATCCGGGACTGCAACAGTTACGGGGCATTGTCATGTTTGAGGTTAGGTTGTAGTATGGCAACAATAACATACACTACTGGAACAGTTTTTCTTCAACAACCACTCACCACTGTAATCGTGACACAAATTGTACTTGCAAACAGATAAATTAACTACACTATACGGCTAATGTAGCCACAGTCTTAGATGAAACACAATAAACATGAACACGTGGTTAAACACATGGCACAGTCAACACGTTATTAGATTTATTCCCGTTCCGTTATACTGCCCAATTAAAACTTTTGAAACACTCGCTTAGTTAATATGAAGACAAACTTACATAGGAATCATTATAACAAACAATAACTGGAAGACATAGCAAATAATACGAAAAACAACGTGTGGAAACACCTCAGAAATCACTCCCACCAGCCGACGCCATTTATGTACAACTGGGATGCCAGGATCAGGTCCGTTTATCTAGAGGGTCCTGGGTGATCTTATTCACTTTACCTCTGTTAACAGCTTTAGTGACAGTTTGTTCTTGTGACCAATTTGTTAATTTTTTGCTGTGTAATCTTTCTAATTGATGTCTCTTCTGTTTTCTCAGTTACTAAACCGTGATCATCTATATATCTTACTTGGAATGAAATATATGCATTGTTTTTTTCATTCTCTCTTCACAAATATATACTTTTATGTCTTTAACATGTTCCCATTCTATTATCCAGGCATTTTAAATTATTAGAATTTTAGTAATTTTAGCAGTTTTAATTATAGTTTGTCTTCCAACCGGTGTCCATCTTGCCAATGTTCAAGTAAATAGCTTTAAAATTAAAAATGTTATATATTGTACTGCAGAAATTATCGTATTGCCTATTTCTTTGTAGGTGCAAGGGTAGATTAACCTGGCCTCCTAGAAAAGTCACATTTTAGTTTTCTTTAGATTTGTCTCTAAATTCTTAATACCTATAATGGAAAGGGTTGCAAATGTTGCTTTAAATAAACAGTGTTAGAGTTAAACGATTCTGTGTTATAAGAAAAGCTTTAAATTTACCCTTAGAATCACAAAAACGTGTAAGAATTCCTATCGAAACAGCTTTAAACATATTTGTCTATTGCATTATATTATTATACAGTTTTTGCTTTTGAGTGAAAGGTTTTTTCGAATACCTACGCAACAAACAGCCTTTATTGAGAAGCATTAAAGTTTAATTACATTTGTGAATTTTCAGTTTTTGAAATTTGTAGAACTGTGTTACCAGCTTGTTATAGACCAATAATCTGGCCACGTGTAGTTTCTTATGTATACTACGGCTTGCTGTGAATCAAACAACAGTTGAGTAATGATTTAGTGAGTGACCAGAAAAAATCAATACTTTCCTCTCTGGCCGACATGTCATTGGTTATAATCAGCATGTAGCATGAATAGTGCTGTCATTGGAGAGGAGTAAAGAGATGGGTAACGATTTACTGAGGGACCAGAAAAAATCAATACTTTCCTTTCAGGCTGACATGTCATTGGTTATAATCAGCATGTAGCATGAATAGTGCTGTCATTGGAGAGGAGTAAAGAGAAGGGTAACGATTTACTGAGGGACCAGAAAAATCAATACTTTCTTATCAGGCTGACGTGTCATTGGTTATAATTACGTCCAGGCAGTAACATGAATAGTGCTGTCATTGGAGAGGAGTAAAGAGATGGGTGACGATTTACTGAGGGACCAGAAAAAATCAATACTTTCCTTTCAGGCTGACATGTCATTGATTATAGCTATGTATATCCAGCCAGTAGCGTGAATAGTGCTGTCATTGGAGAGGGGTAAAGAGAGGGAGCAAGAAGGGGAAGCTACGAAGGCCTCGTTAAATAATCATTATACTCTTGTATTTTACTAAAATCGTTTTCTGTACAACAATTTTATGAAGAATACGAGGGGGAAATGGCATTGTGATTCCAAGTTTAAAACGACTGTGTAACACTGAATTTGTCAGATGGTTACGTAATAAGAAAGATGCGTAACTGGTATTGCTTATCTGTGCCTTTCAAAATATTCTTCAGAGACTGTGTTAGAATTTTAACATTAAAGGTAGAGCAAGATAAAGCGAGACAAAAACATTC
Organism: Tenodera sinensis; assembly: GCA_030765045.1. NCBI lineage: Eukaryota > Metazoa > Arthropoda > Insecta > Mantodea > Mantidae > Tenodera > Tenodera sinensis. Next base: position 89,916,005 of record CM060972.1, read on the forward strand.
GAACTTTCCATTTTCGCTCGTGATTAAAGCCGACATTGTGTTAAGTCATCTGTAGAATATCATGATAAACATGTGTTGTCAGGATAGTTTAATTGGGGTCACTGCATGCATTAGCAACATAACACTAATTTCTATTACGTGAATCTCATACAATGTACCTACATGAAGCCAATCAAGATAGCAAGAAGCACGTAGGTAGTAGCTATGTATATCTTTTTTTCTTCTTCTTCTTCTTCTTCTTCTTCTTCTTCTTCTTCTTCTTCTTCTTCTTCTTCTTCTTCAACACGCTTTTCCTCGGTCATGCTGTGTTCCTTTGTCCTTGTGGTTGATATTTACTTTCTACACTATTTTTGGACTTCTATTTTCTTCCATTCTATTAAGTGCTGTTTCCAGTTCTAGATTCTCTTATTATGTTGAGTTCTGCTTTTAACTGTTGTCGTATTTGATCGTTTTGTTTTTTTACCAGTCTTATATAGCTCTAAGAAATTTCATTTCTGTTGTTTCTTTTACGCTGTGCCATCATTTCATGTTTCCGAGCCGTGTGTTAAAATTGCAACAGCCATTGTTTCGCATAGTTTTATTATGCAGTCGTTCCTTGCTTTATTCTTTAAGGTTCTTTTTATTGTACCTGGTGTTATTTCATCAAGGAAATTAAATTCTCAGACTTGTTCAATTATATTTATTTTTTAAAAATATTTTAGGCCGAATTGGATGCATGCCTTTAAATGTCTTTTTTTTTTTTTTTATTTATAGAAATTTCTACTTTATAGCTACACATTTGCTTGATTTTTACTCTTTACTTATAGTAGGTGACGTAAACATTGTATTCCAAACAAATCTGATGTGTTGCACTCACGTGACTTTCTCTACTCTTGTACCAATTATTCTTACAAATCCTTATTCCTCTATCTTCTTCATGTTAGTCGAGATAAACATTTATTTTTTGTAGGTGCAAGGGGAATATGGGAATACAGTAGGCTTTGAGCGACCGCCTCCATAGCGCAGTGGTAGCGCACCTGCCACAAGCGTGGAGGACCCGGCTTCGATCCCCGGTATCGACGTGAGGATTCTTCCCCGGCTGGAGGCCTGGCACGGGGTGCACTCAGCCTGGTTAGGTACCAGAGGGTCCAATTAAGGAGTTTCTTGATGAAGTAGCGACCCAAGGTTGTAAAGGCCGTATAACTGACCGGGAGGGCTTGGGGCATTGACCACGTTCCACCTCCAGTACTGCACCCCACTCATGACGCCTGTAGTACGCAGAGGCTGGGGACGCAGCGGCCGGGAGGTGAACCTTGTCCCTTCATGGACTGCTGCACTGCGGATTTAGTTTAGTTTTAGCAGGCTTTGAGGGAAAGTCAAATCTTTTAAAACTGGTGGCTATATTTTGAAATACCTTTCTTTTTGTACGGCTAAGATATAAAAACTGAATAGCGAACTTCCATTTGAGAAAATTATAAGTATTGCAGAATTCACACAAATAACCAGGAATATCTCCGAAATGTTTCACTCCACAAAAATGCATTTAGACATAAATTGTGAGTTTTAATGAGATATACATTTTTGTATAGTAAGATTTGGTCTATGTAATTAATATTATTGCATACAATAGCCGTGTGTAGGACAGAATCAGAAAGGGTAGAGCGAGGCTGAAAAATTCAATGCCATGGCCAGGTCCAGGGCCAGCACCGCGACCTGAACCAGGGTTACCGTCCGGCTGCTCTAACCACTAAGCTATCATGGCCAATATGCCGACTGACATTAAATTCTCCAACTCACTCGCATTTTCACGGTAAACCACACAGTTACGCAAGTGTGAACAGGGCTACATGGGTTATAGCCAGAAAATTCAAAATATACATTTCATTTGTCATAAAAATATCTCAAAGATCATCATTTTAATCAAAATTATTAGAGTAACTTTTCGGCTTTACTTCCCTTCCGAAGGAAGCCATGCTAAATTTTTTTACGCCCGAAAAAATACATCGCCCTCCGCCGGCTTTGAACCCATGACCTCGGGAACCACGGGCTAGCAGAACTCGGATGACGATAAATATATTTCAAAGTTGCCTACCCCCCACCCCCCCCCCCCCAAAAAAAAATTCTCGCGCACATCTTTTTTTTTTTTTTTTTTGTCGTTTTTACTTTCTCCACTACTTGAATCCTATGTCCTATGCCATGGCGTGGCGGACTGGAGCATGTGCTCGGGTTCTCAGCCATGGAATACACGTGGGTTCGAGCCCACTCATTTGGAAGTGGATATATTCAATCCATGCAGCAACGTGATACTTTTGAGGAGCTACGTTTGATACTGGTCTGTGGGTTGTAGAAAACTTTTCGAATGGGGGAAGCACGATACTGACCACACCATCCATCTATTGTATGGATCACCGTGCACCTCTGCCTTACGCATGCGGGCATAAGCTACGCACACAGTCATATGCACTCCCATTCATACTTCCAAACTCTACAACAACAATAATCCTAAAACGAAAATAATATTAATTTATTCTCATTTTAGAATTATTTATAGTTAGTTGTTCTTCTGTTATTTCTTAAATAATGTTATGTTATAATATGTTAGGTCCTACTTATTCATACATTGTTAAATTATTTTTTCATGTTGTTATTTAAAAACCTCCTATAATTGTTTTCTTCAGTTTTCTACGTGTAAACAAACGGGTGTATTAGAAACAAATTATATATTAATACAGTCTGGTTTATAAAATAGGTACCAGATTTCCCAAATAAAGAATATTTTTTTTTCTGAGGATAAGGAAAAATTCTAAATGGAAAATAATTCCCCCGCTCCAGTAGGGAATCGATCTTGGGAGCTTGGAACGGGATTTTTACACATATTGAATTCGTCTTCAGTGTACCAGATGTAATTTGTATATGAAAGCCTTAGCGTAACTTTTGCCCCTCACGGCTTAGCATCAGTCGGAGAGCTTGAGAGTTCTTAAATTTTAATCTCGGAGGTAATGCGGATCTAATGTAATTACTGAGAGAAGGTATAAAACACTTTATTCACACCCAGAAATTGCCAGTCCATATATGATTCCTTTTACAAAATTTCTCGCTAAACAATGGCGGATTTCGTCGTAAATAAGGAATGGCTAAGCACAGTTAACGACTGTATAATATCTGTTTCACTTGCTTTAATTCACAGCAAATAGTTGAATTAAATTAACATCATTTGCAAAACAGTTTCATTTATGAGCATCACATATAAACCACAATTACTTTCACAATACAATGGACATTTAACATCTCTCGTAAACTCTCGATCAGTGTCCATCCTTTCTCTTGGTCGCTGAATCTTAAAAACAAGAGAGAGCCTACGCTGCCTAGGTTCTCACAGAACAATTTCCAGGGACTTTTTGCTGCCTCTATTTTGTACAATTGGAATGATTACAGAGGGTTTACACAAAAATACTGCCTCAAATACCTCTCATCAGAAAGTAATTCAAACATTAAGAATCAATATTAATAACATACAATATATTATGTACATTCTGACGAATTCCTCTCATCACAATAAACATAAACCATAATGACAACTAGAACATGGCTTCTGTCCGTGTGTATGTCACTGAACTGTTCCTAAATGGCTGGACCGATTTTTATGAACTTTTGTGTGTCTGATAAACGTGATTCGAGAATGGTTTACATTCACATTTTGACCCGTTTAGGTTCACAGTTGGATGTTTCAAGGAGCGTTGCCATCGCGTTCTAGAATTTCCGGTATTTGAAGCTGCGATCGGATTGTAGGACGTGTTGGCGCGCGTATTGAGAACAAGTACTTTAAAGTGTAATTGACACATATACATTGTGCAAGTTTATAAGGTACAGTATTCTAGTGTTTTACATGACTTTTCATAAATTCAAATGATGCAAACACGTTCATGCTATAACCATCAGATGAAACTACACATTTAATATATTATTATTTATTGACATAAGGTTTTAGAGTGTTATTAACACATAAACATTGCGCAAATCTGTAAGGTGCAGTATTGAAGTGCGTATTTTACGTGATTTGTCACGCGTTTATATACGTGCATTCTATAACAAACAGCTTAACCTACAAATTTAATATAGATTTATCTGCGATCGCGTTCTAGAATTTCCGGTATTTGACGCTACGATCGGATTCTAGGACGTGTTTGTCGCAGCTTAATATTACGTACATCAAAAGTACGCGCGTATTGAGAACACGTAATTTAAAGTGTAATTAGTACATATGCATTGTGCAAGTAAGGTGCAGTATTCAAGTATTTTACATGACTTTTCATAAATTCAAATGTTGTATAGACGTGCATGCTATAACCATCAGATGAAACTACAAATTTAATATACAGGTGTCCCAAAATTAGATCGACATACTTCAGGAGCTGATAGATAACATTATTTGAAACACTTTTTATTAAGGAAAGTTTTTTAGTGTGATGCTTCGTTTAAGCGCTAGACGATTAATGCCATTGATTACTGCCTCCTCCCACCCAGTTTATGTATTTACGGCAAAATCAACAATGAACATTAATATTGCATTTATCTAAGTAAGGCACACAATTTTAATCCAAGAAACAAACACAGAACACCAAAACAAAACACAAACATCTCATTGTTTATAGTTAATCACAGCTTTGTTATTCATAGATAATGTTGGAACGCACGCCCATTGCGATTAACACAAAGAGTGCATCGACGTGCCCTATTCTGCCGTACTCTCGCAAAGACACCAGCCACTTCTCTGGTTTAAAAGCTTGTCCGTCTAATTTTGAATAGTAAAGCCGTGATTAACTATTGGCATTCAAGTTTAATATCCTTCAAGGATGCGACAAAAAGATTTTGAAGAAAATTGCTCCACCCTAAGCAACCTTTTACAAGGAAAATTGTCCGAAAATTTTAATTTTCTCAAAAATGGCTCTAACGAATTTGATTAAAACGTCATATTTTAAGATACTTTTATGGAGAATTGAAGGTATATTTTGAATTTTCTGGCTATAGCCTATGCAGTCCTGTTTACTCTTGATGACTTTTGCATAACTGGTAAACCGTAACAGGTAGACCAAATCTTACTGTATAAAAATGTAGATCTCGTTAAAACACAAACGTTATGTCCAAATGTAGAGTGAACCATTTCGGAGACATTCCTAGTTATATTTGTGAGTTGTGGAGAACTTATACTTCTGTCAAATGGAAGATAGTTATTCATTTTTTATATGTTAACCGTGCAAAGAGAATGCATTCTGAAAGCTTTAAAACATTTGACTATCGCACAAAGCCTACTGCATTCCAATATTCCCTTTGCACCTACAAGGAAATAAGCAATAAGATAATTTGTACAAAATAAATGTTTATCTCAACTAAAACGAAGAAGATAGAGAATAAGAGTTTGTAAGAATGGTTAGTACAAGAATAGAGAAAGTCATGTGAGTGTAACACATCAGATTTTTACTACATTTGGCCAATTTTCACCGCGGTACCATTTGGTGTTTTCTAAAAAAGTGGATATCAAACGCGATGATTCGATCATTGACTACGTCCACAAAAAACTACCTACCATTCCGGAAAAAAAGGAATTAGCAAGACACGTAGCATATAATGGAAGTATGGCCTGATTATGTTACCAGCTCAGCAAGGCGACACGACACACGTGTGGAATATCGCTGACACAGAGGAAGGAAATGTTTGATGAGTTATGGCAGTGGCATTGGGAAATTAGCCTTGCTTACACGCGAACAGGAAACACTGCTTTATCCTTAAGATTCTGGTATCTATATATCTCTTATCAGAAGTGCAGTTTTTTCTTATCTTTATCTATTGTAATTGATCTTATCTGCGTGTATTACACTGCAATAATTCTTAATGCTGCTATAACTTGCACTTGTTCAGGATTGTTTAGGTCACTCACTCACCTTGGGAACAGAAACTAATCCGTCATGTAACACTTAAGAGGATCAGTAAATAAACATGTCATGTGTGATTTATTGATGAATAAGTATTAATAATATATCGGGTTTGTACTCCCAATGGGGACGCTGGACTGGAAAACCGGCTCCCAACCCCCGGTGGGCTAACATCCCACATGGGGGAGGGGGGGGGGCGGAAGTCAGTAGGTTGGCCTTCCGGTCTGATGGACGAGATTTCCAGAGCGCGTTTGTTCCCCCTGCCGTACTGCTGCCGCGACGCTCGCCGACGCTTCCAACTCTGTAAGAAACCTAACGCGATGAAGGGTGAAATAAAATGATTAAACCAATGAAATGGAGGGACAGGAAATTCGGAGAATATGGGAATCCTTCCCAGCATACGACGCGGAGAAACCCATGAATCAGGGAGGTCGGTCACGGGGATTGAACCCGCGACCTCCCGAATGCGAGTCACAGACGCTACCGCCTGAGCCATCCCGCTGGGTTCTCCCTCCTTGCTATACGTAGCAGAGAAAGTAATAAACGCTAGAGCCTAGAGAAAGTCATGTTAAAGTAATAAATCAGATTTTATAATGCTAAAGACGTACTTTCTGTGAGATCTTGGCGTGACATTTGTTTCTACCAAAAGCTATTCTAATGAAAATATGCTCTCTGACCCTAACGATGTGTTCCCTTTTAAAGTCAAGTTGTCTAAGCATAGATAGTTGATGGCGGGAAATGTTGAATAAAGTTTCCAGTGTGTGCTCTATTTCTCCACTGACCCTTGCTGATAAGAACCTCACGAACTCGCTAGTCAGTGGGGTATCCTAAACATGGCCATGAACTCATGTGCGTGAGTTATTAAGTCAGTTCATTCAAATAGGACTAAAACAAGCTCTTGTTCAAGGTGACTCGTGTCTAAGCTCCCAGTGGTGATGTCACCTGACAGCGGTGCAATAGCTTTCATCAGTGTTGACAAGTGGCGAAGTAGGAGCATGATAATACAACAAAGCAACTCTTTTACTACTTTCTCTACTAACTACGGCAAGTATTGTATTCGACTCAAAATTTCGATGTCGAGATTTCACCGGAAATATATGTTTAAAGGCTCTCTGAATAAAAGAAAAACAATTTTTTTGGAAAAAGGCCACTATGTGCGCGTGCGTGTGAGTCTGCGTGTGCGTGCGCGCGTGCGCCTGACTGTAAACAGCATAACTCGAAAACGAAAAGTCGGTTAAAAACCAAAGTTGGTATTTAACTTTGTCTTTCAAGGATGCGAAACAAAGATTTTGAAGAAAATTCCTCCACCGTAAACTACCCTTTGCATGGAAAGTTTTTGAAATTTTCGATTTTCTCAAAAATGGCTCTACGATTTTTATTAAAATGTTTGAGATAATTTTATGGCAAATGAAATCTAAATTGCATTGTAGCCTATGTAGTCCTATTCACTTTTGATGACTTTTGCATAGCTGGTAAACCGTAAGTGATAGACCAAATCTTACTAATACAATTCAGCTCAGCGCTAGCCTAAAGTGTGTAAGATTTGGTACTCAATAAATATTTATTCATTTAAATACTATACAAAAATGTAGGTCTCACTAAAACACACAATTTGTGTCTAAATGCATTTTTGTGGTGTGAGCCATTTCGGAGACATTCCTTGTTATGTATTTGTGTGAATTTTGCAATGCTTACGCATTTCTCAAATGGAAGGTCGTATTCATTTTTTTTAATCTCTTTGCTGTGCAAAGGGAACGGAATTTCAGAATCTTTATGTAGCAATCAGTTTTAAAAGATTTAACTATCGCACAAAGCCTACTGTATTCCCATATTCCCCTTGTACCTACACGGAAATAACCAATAAGGTAATTTCTGCAAATGTTTATCTCGACTAACACGAAGATAGAGGAATAAGAGTTTTATTATAACATTAATAATAATTAAATATTAATAATACTTAATATTATAATATTAATAATTAATAACAATAATATTAATAAGAAACAAAGAAATGCCAATGAAACATTACGTGCCCTCATGTTTGCATGTATTTTGTTACGGCAATTTACAATCTGTAATCCGTAATGTTAGACAATAGCACCATATACAGGAATGAGTTTATTCCCTGGTAAATAAAGTCCTTTAAGTGAAGTGGAAAATACAGACGTGGACAAATTATTAGACTAAAGAGAATTTTTGGCTTTGTGTAGGTATTTATTTACTTTTAAGCTGTCTCACAGTAATTATATCGCTACATATGACAACATTGTTTGTGTTAGTGCTTAGTACGCATCCCTTTTGCCTTGATAACAGCTTGAATCCTCTTTGGCATACTGTGCACAAGGGTTTTGCAAGATTCCCGAATTTCAGGGTATCTGTGCCAAATATGAATCAGTGACCCTATCAGCCCCACTTTTGTAGTAATGTTAATTTTCTTTAGTCTTTTCATAATAATTGCCCAAAGATTCTCAATGGGATTTAAATCAGGACTGCTTCCAGGCTGTTTTTCACCGTACCTTAATTTTCAGTCTTGTTGCAAGTCACTGATAGCCAGGATTACCAACATCAAACTGTGAAATTTCAAAATAAGTGGATACAAGGTAATTAAAAACCATTTCAGAATATTATTGCAAATTATAGTGAGGCTACATGTTCTCCTAAAGTGTCATTAAGTAAAAAAATTAACAAAAACCTGCATCAACCAGACGTAGTCCAATAATTTATCCACGTCTGTACTTTAGACTGTTCTTATCTGTTATCACGCACCACACACACACTAGCCTGGCTTCCCGCCCGGTTCTCTTACAAGCAGAATAAAGTTCACGCACGCCACTGACTGGATTTACCCCCGTTACTTCTGAAACTCTTTTTACGCACGAAGGGTTTCTACTTACCCCAATGCCGACTGGAGTGGGCCACCTGGTATATAGTATGCTAGTAATGAACTGCTTTAAACATTGGCCACGGCGTAGCTGAATCTTCTTACACCTCGGACACTGCACTGGATCGATGTAAGTTTTTGGCTAAATTATTCGCCTTATGTCGTTTTCAATATGTTTTATTTCTCCTTATTTCAGTTTAACACTCAAAGTAAAACACTAAATCACAATTCACAAGCAAAATTTTCTGTTCTTTTTTCGATGTTGGTTTATTAAGTATGTGAAAACAGAATATGCATTTTGCTTTATTTCTCACATTGCTGCTTTTTGTGATTACATTGGTTTTATATTCGGACTATATTTAATCTTATCTTTAGTTACCACAATATATAACATAATCAATCGTTGCACTCTACATAGAAATCCATTTTACATTTTTGGCTGTTGAATAAAACAAGTGAAGTCAGCTCCTTGATGCCTATGTTTTGCCTGTTGTTATAATTTTCAATGGCTTAGAGAAGAGGCTGCTTCAACATGTTACTTTTACAAGGAATGGCTAGTGTGAGCATTAAATGAGCATGTACTTAAATGTTAAATTTTGTGACTGTAATTTACAAATCAGTGTAAAATGACTTGTATACATACGTATACACTGGGTTGTCAAAAGTCGTTAAAAGTCATCTGTATGTGAAGTTAATAAAGAGTTCTCCGCGAGCCCTTAGAACTGCAGCAACACGTGTAAACATGGTGTTGGAGGAATATGGGCTCACACATCTTGCACGGATCGGAGCGGGATTTAAACCGCAGACCTTCCATGAATGAGTCCATTCGTAAGTGACCTTGGTATCCCATATCGCTTTATAACACGCTCACTGCGATTTCTTTAATTTTTTTTTTATTAGTTCTCGTTCACCGACACTCACTTTGATACTTAGAGACTGGAATGCGGAGGGTAGGAAATGATTCTAATAAAAGAAAAATTCTCCTGTCTCAGGCGGGAATTAACCGGAACCATTAATTTTGATTAATAAATTATTAGTGTATTAATGAGTTAATAATTTATTTAATGACAATGTTATTAAAATTAATTATGTAGAATATGGCAATTAATAAATACAGAATAAATTTCTTCAAATTAAAATAAATTAAATTGATTAATAAATTATTAATGAGCATTGATTAATTTAATAAGGTAATTAAAATTAATTATAAAAATTAGATAATTGATAAATGGATAAATTGTTTAAGAAATATAGTGATTACTAATAAGATAGTGTAATTTAAATTAAATAAGAGATAAGACTCTGTAGTGTAAACAGTAACGTATGAAATAATTTATAACGTTGACATTAAATCTGATGTGTTACACTCACACGACTTTCTCTACTCTTGTACTAACCATTCTTACAAACTCTTATTCCTATATCTTCTTTCTTGTTAGTTGAGATAAATATTTGTACAAATTATCTTATTGCTTATTTCCTTGTAGGTGCGAAGGGAATGTAAGAATATAGTACGCTTTGTGATAGTCAAATGTTTGAGATTCTGTTGTCTTTGCTCACTTAACATATAAAAAAATGAACAACGATGATCCATTTCACGAAAGTTCTAAGTTTTCCGAAACACACACATAACAAGGAATATCTCCGAAATGGTTCACTCTACAAGAAAATTTATTCAGACATAAAATGTGTATTTTAGCAAGATCTACATTTTTTGTACAGTATAATTTGGTCTATCTCTAACGGTTTACCAGTTATGCAAAAGTCGTCCAGAGTAAATACGACTACAGGGGCTATAACCGGAAAATTCAAGACATACATTTCATTTGTCATCAAAATATCTCAAACATATGACATTTTCGTCAAAATCGTTAGAGCCATTTTCAAGAAAATAAAAATTTTCCATGTAAAGGGCAGTTTAGCGTGGGGCTATTTTCTTCAAAATCTTCGTGTCGCATCCTTGAAAGACATTAAACTTAAATACCAACTTTGATTTTTAACCGACTTTTCGTTTTTGAGTTACGCTGTCCACAGACTGGCGCGCGCGCGCGCACACACACACACACACACACACACACACACACACACACACACACACACACACACACACAGACAGACAGAGAGAGAGACCTTTTTATAAGAATACTTTTTTGGCCTCAGGGGGTCCCAAAACATATTTCCGGTGACATCTCGACATCGAATTTTTGGGTGGAATACAATAGGTACTTCCTTCTACTTACGAGCAGAGAAAGTAATATTTGGGCTTATAAGGCTTCGCTTTCAATGAATCTTTACTGCTACATACTTCGGTGTTTTTCTTAATTTTATTGATATTTTCATAGCTTAAAATGAGATATAACGAGAAATGCCGTTGGTATTTTATACAAATGTAAAGCCGCTGTCCTGCTACAGTACTAACTAAGTCCCAGGAGCATTCACGCATACCAATCACCGTTTATTTTACGTGGGCCCTCTCCCGCCCTACGTTCAGAGAAAATGAACATTCAGCAGAGCCAGAAGACTCCAAAGGAAACGGATAGCACATGCGTATGGCCCGAATTCGATCAAGGTCAGAGCGACCACGCGGTTGTTGTTTGCAAGATGCATACATAAATATAAATGAATCTTCCCACGTGGAAGGAGGGGTGTGACAAGCCGTTACTTTCTTGAAACCATTCACAGTTACAAGTAATTATAAGAACCTTAGTTTGTGGCTTCTGCTCACTGTAAAGTATAGGTATCTGTTACAAGGAGTAACAGCGGATTGCAATGGACATACATAAATTGTGTGTATGAAAAATTATAATATATCAGAGATGTATGACGTAATATGGTTGCTAAATAAAATATGGATTGCATTCCGCTTGACATTTTGGAGGAAGCCAACAGTGCTGAGAGTTTATTAATTCCATAAAATCAAAAGATTACAAAAAGGTTAGGAAAAGCTTTGTGGATAGAGAAATAAAAAATGCGTAGTTTCCGAGAGTGATGATTTCAGGTTTTCTTACAGGCACATTGGAGAAACTTTTGCGGTAATGACGTTATTGCTGTATTGTTGCCATTACCTCATTCACCAGTGCCCGAAATGGGATACTTTTGGACAATTTATGCTGTAATATAAGGCGTTTTAATGCTAGGATTGTAAAAACAAATAAAATGATTAAATTTTTCGTGTTGATGATCTATGTTTTCGTGACTACCATTACGCGCCATTATAGTGTGACGCCGGCCGCGGTGCACAATAAAGGACGGTCGGAGTCAAGCTACTTAGTATCACCTGCTAGGCGCGTCGCGTATATAAGGCTCTCAAGGTCAAGCTATCCGACACCACTCACGCGAGCAAACACGTGACAACTATCAGAGCGGCAGAACCAAAAGTTTTTTTTCTAGATTGTTCGTGAATCATCTGGGTGCCGACAGGTTCCAGTTAAAGGCGAAGTTCGAGAAAGATCTGGCTTCATCGCCGATCGATAAGCTTGCGAAGCGCTTGAGTATGCATGAGCATGCAGTTTTTCAGACAGTTTTTAGTTTTATTTTTATTTGTGTGTGTCTAGGTAAAAGTGTGTGTGTCTGACGAGACTGTCTTGTCTTCCGAGAATGTCTACTCTGACGGGACTGTCCTGTCTGACGAGAATATCCTGGCTGTCAAGACTGCCCTGTCTGACGAAGCCGTCTTCTCTGACGAGATTGTCCTGTCTGGAGATACTGTGCCGCCTGGGAAAACGGTCTTTTCTGACGAGACTGTCCTGTCTGAGACTGTCCTATCTCTTGAGACAGTCCGGTCATACGAGACGGTCATACCAGACGGTCATACCAGACGGTCTTACGAGACGGTCTTACGAGACGATCTTACATGAGCGTCCGACGAGACGGTATTGCGAGACGGTCCGACGAGACGGTCCGACGAGACGGCCCGACGAGACTATCCGACGAGACGGTCTTACGAGACTGTCTTACCAGACGGTCTCACGAGACTGTCTGACGAGACTGTGACGAGACTGTCTGACGAGACGGTCTTACGAGACGGTCTTACGAGACTGTCTCACGAGACGGTCTCACGAGACGGTCTTACGAGACTGTCTCACGAGACGATCTCACGAGACCGTCTTACCAGACGGTCTCACGAGACGGTCCGACGAGACTGTCTGACGAGACTGTCTTACGTGACTGTCTCACAAGACGGTCTCACGAGACTGTCAGACGAGACTGTCTCACGTGACTGTCTCACAAGACGGTCTCACGAGACGGTATCACGAGACGGTCTCACGAGACGGTCTCACGAGACTGTCTGACGAGACTGTCTGACGAGACTGTCTCACGTGACTGTCTCACAAGACGGTCTCACGAGACGGTCTGACGAGACGGTCTCACGAGACGGTCTTACGAGACTGTCTCACGAGACTGTCTCACGAGACTGTCTCACGAGACGGTCTTACGAGACTGTCTTACCAGACGGTCTCACGAGACTGTCTTACGTGACTGTCTCGCAAGACGGTCTCACGAGACTGTCTGACGAGACGGTCTTACGAGACTGTCTCACGAGACGGTCTCACGAGACTGTCTTACCAGACGGTCTCACGAGACGGTCCGACGAGACTGTCTGACGAGACTGTCTGACGTGACTGTCTCACAAGACGGTCTCACGAGACTGTCTGACGAGACGGTCTCACGAGACTGTCTCACGAGACGGTCTCACGAGACGGTCTCACGAGTCGGTCTCACGAGACTGTCTGACGAGACTGTCTGACGAGACGGTCTCACGAGACGGTCTTACGAGACGGTCTCACGAGACGGTCTCACGAGGCGGTCTCACGAGGCGGTCTTACGAGACGATCTCACGAGACGGTCTTACGAGACGGTCTCACGAGGCGGTCTTACGAGACTGTCTCACGAGACGGTCTTACGAGACTGTCTCACGAGACGGTCTTACGAGACTGTCTCACGAGACGATTTTACGAGACCGTCCAACTAGATGGTCCGATGAGACGGTCTTACGAGACGGTCCGACGAGACGGTCCAAGGAGACGGTCTGACGAGACAGTCTTGTTTGACAAGACTGTCTTTTCTGACGAAACTGTTCTGTCTGATGAGACTGACCTCTCTGGGGAGACTGTCTTGCCTGACGAGACTATCCTGTCTGGAGGGACGGTCCTGCCTGGAGAGACGGTCCTGTGTCACGAGACGGTCCTGTCTGACGAGATTGTGCTATCTCTCGAGACTTTCGTGTCTGACGAGACTGCCCTGTGTTGGCAGTCTTAAGACACATGATACAGCCTTACGAGACTGTCTGACAATACAGTCTTACGAGACTGCCTTACGTGACATCCTGTCGAGCTGTTAGTTCGAGACAGTCCTACGAAACAGCTTTACGAGACTGTCTTACGAGAAAATCTTACGAGACAGTCATACAACAGTTCTACGAGACAGTCTTACGAGAAACTCTTTCGAGACAGTCTTACGGAGTGGTCTACCAGGCTGTATTACTAGGCGTTCTTAGAACGCTGTTCTTACGAGACAGTTTTACGATACAGTTTGACGAGACGGTCTCATCTGGTGAGATGTCTGACTTGACTGTCTTGTCTGATGAGCACTGTCCTAGCTCTTGAGACAGTCTTGACTGAAGAGACTGTCCTGTCCAGGCAGTCTTACAAGACTGTCTTACGTTACAGCCTTACGAGGCAGTATTGCGAGACAGTCCTGCGAGACTTGCTTACGAGACTGTCTTAAGATACTGTTACTAGTCTTACGAGACAGTCTTACGGGACGGTCTTAAGAGACAGTCTTACGAGTCTCTCCAGACAGGACAGTCTGACGAGACTGTCTTCTCTGGCGAGACCGTCCTGTCCGGTGAGACTGTTTTGTCTGACGAGACTGTCCTGTCTGGCGAGACCGTCTTGTCCTGGGAGACTGTCCCTTATAGCGAGACTGTATTGTATGACGAGACTGTCTTGTCTGATGAGACCGTTCTGTCTGGAGAAACTCCTGTCTGAAGAAACGGTCTTGTCTGGCGAGACTGTCATGTCTAACGAGACTCTTCTCTGGTGAGACTGTCCTGTCCGGTGAGAATGTTTTGTCTGACGAGACTGTCCTGTCTGATTAGACTGTCCTATCTCTTGAGACAGTCCTGTCTGAAGAGACTGTCCTGTGCAGGCAGTCTTACGAGACTGTCTTACGTTACAGCCTTACGAGGCAGTATTGCGTGACAGTCCTGCGAGACTTGCTTACGAGACTGTCTTAAGAGACAGTGGTACTAGACTGTCTTACGAGACAGTCTTAAGAGACAGTCTTACGAAACAGTCTTACGAGTCTCTCCAGACAGGACAGTCTGACGAGACTGTCTTCTCTGGCGAGACCGTCCTGTCCGATGAGACTGTTTTGTCTGACGAGACTGTCCTGTCTGGCGAGAACGTCTTGTCCTGGGAGACTGTCCCTTTTAGCGAGACTGTATTGTATGACGAGACTGTGCTGTCTGACGAGACTGTCTTGTCTGACGAGACCGATCTGTCTGGAGAGACTCCTGTCTGGAGAAACGGTCTTGTCTGGCGAGACTGTCATGTCTGACGAGACTGTCTTCTCTGGCAAGACTGTCCTGTACGGTGAGACTGTCCTGTACGGTGAGACTGTTTTGTCTGACGAGACTGTCCTGTCTGATGAGACTGTCCTATCTCTTGAGACAGTCCTGTCTGAAGAGACTGTCCTGTCCAGGCAGTCTTACGAGACTGTCTTACGTTACAGCCTTACGAGGCAGTATTGCGAGACAGTCCTGCGAGACTTGCTTACGAGACTGTCTTAAGATACTGTTACTAGTCTTACGAGACAGTCTTACGAGTCTTAAGAGACAGTCTTACGAGTCTCTCCAGACAGGACAGTCTGACGAGACTGTCTTCTCTGGCGAGACCGTCCTGTCCGGTGAGACTGTTTTGTCTGACGAGACTGTCCTGTCAGGCGAGAACGTCTTTTCCTGGGAGACTGTCCCTTTTAGCGAGACTGTATTGTATAACGAGACTGTGCTGTCTGACGAGACTGTCGTGTCTGACGAGACCGATCTGTCTGGAGAGACTCCTGTCTGGAGAAACGGCCCAGTCTGACGAGACTGTCCTCTGACGAAACTGTCCTATCTCTCGAGACCATCCTGGCTGACGATACTGTCCTGTCCTGGCAGTCTTACGAGACCGTCTTACGTTAGAGCCTTAGAGGCAGTATTACGAGACAGTCTTGCGAGACAGTCTTGCGGGCAGTCTTACGAGACATTCTAACGAGTGTGAGAGAGAGAGAGAGAGAGAGAGAGAGAGGGAGGAACAGCATAACTCCAAAACGAATAGTCCCTTAAACAGCAAATCTGGTATTTACGTTCGTCTCTCAAGGAGACAACACAAAGATTTAAAAAAAACATCCTTCCAATCCATGAATATCCCTTTGCATGAAAATTTTTATAACAATTTTATTTTCTCCGAAACCGCTGTAACAATTCTGAGTAAAATACTGTGACTTTGGGTCGTTAAACAATATACGGACGAGAGGGGGAAGTGTGACCTTGGATACAGCGAGCGACTGTGTGTACGTGAGCAAAAATAATGATGCCGGCAAAACACAAAAGAAAGGGCCCAGAAGCTTCTAGTTAATTCCATTGAGTCATCGTTGCACGTGTGTATAGAGGGTTCTCGAAGGTTACTTAACGCCGGCTCCAGTATAAATAGGACAGACACAGTCAGTTGAGTGAGTCATAGAGTAGTAGTAGTAGTTTTAGTTAGTAATAGAGTTGAGTTATGGATTAAGTTGTCGTGTACAGTTAGTTTTAGTTACAAGAGTGAGTCGGCCAGCCTGTCAGTGAGTACGTATGTGTCGTCGAATGATTGTGTCGTAATAGTAAATATATAGGAGACAGTGAAAGTTGAGAAATACATTGAAAGACTGGGGAAGATTATCAGAAGAACAATTGTAAATTGTAATAGCAGAGAAATCTATAAACTGTGTTAGCAACGAGAAGGAAATTGCAACGAGAAGGAAATTAGCATTTGAAGTAAAATGTAGAGGAAAATAAAGTTAGAAATTCGAATTTTGCCGTTCTGTTACAATACTATATTATGACCTACGGTGGCACCTACTCCAGATGTAACGTAAGTGAACGTCAGTTAGCGTCTCCACCAGATGCCATGGTAAAAGGACGCCTGGCGTCCTCACCAAAGGTGTAACCCACCGGGACTGGAAGAGAAGTGCAGGGAGCAGCTCAGACTGTTACTAAGGGCGGCTGGGAGTGTGGTGAAGGATTATTCCTACTGAAATAGACATGTAAGGCTGGTATAATCTAAGGATAGGATAGGAAAGGGTGGTTAGTTGTCGACGGCTGTTTACTTTGCCTTTACGGAGATTTCTGGCGTATCAAGTCCCATTGTGGAAGATAGTCCAGGAGACTTCTAAAGACTAAAGTGTTGCAGGTTCCTCTTAGCATGTGAAATTGCCTTTCCGCTGGGCGATTTAAGTATATCAAGTGACAAGATAGCTGAGTAAAGCCTTTGTTAGCACACGTCAGCTAAGCTGACTCCACGTGTACGTCCGAAGAGCATGATCCCAAGAAACCAGAAGAACTGTTCCTGCAACATGAGCTTCCAGGAAATTACCTACATATATATTAATAGGAAGTCACATGTCTAGACTTCCATTAATTATGTGCCGAATATCTCAATTGTATAAATTTATACTTACCGGGAACCTACAGAAATATAATTGTCACATATGTATACGATACTTTCATGACAAGCGAAACTATGCCTTTAATTTTCTGGGAATAGCTTATGACGTCCTCTTCATTGCATAACTGCTAAACTGTAAAAGAGACACAAAACCTAAATACACAAAAATTGTAAATCTCCTTAACACACACAACTACATATGTCAACTACATATTTGGTGCTGTTAACCATTTCCGAGATATTCCTTGTTATTGGTATGAATTTTCCAATACTTATACTTTTTAAAATAGAAAGTCGTTATCTCTCTTTTTACTTTCTCTACTACGTATAATATTCCACCCAAAAAGTCGATGTCGAGATTTCACCGGAAATGTATATTTTGAATTTTGTGGCTATAGCGCACATAATTCTACATACTCTTGACGACTTTTGCATAACTGGTAAACTGTAAAAGATAGACCAAGCCTTACTATACAAAAAATGTAGATCTCGTTAAAATACACTATTTTTGTCCCAATCAATTTTTTGCAGTGTGAACCATTTCGGAGATAATCCATGTTATGTGTGTGAGTTTTGGAAAACTTAAAACTTTCGTCAAATGGAACATCGTTATTCATTTTTTATGTTAGCCGTACAAAGAGAACGGAATCTCAAAGCTTTAAAAGATTTGACTATCGCTCAAAGCCTACTGTATTCCCATATGCCCCTTGTATCTATCTACAAGGAAATAAGTAACGATTTCTGAAATGTTTATCTCAACTAACACGAAGAAGATAGAGTTCGTAAGAATTGTTACCGCAAGCGTAGAGAAAGTCCTGTGAGTGCAACACATCAGATTTTTTATTTTCCTTTTCTCTTGGTCATGCACAGAGGATGGAATTTCAAAGTCATCACATACTTATCAGCTCTTAAAAGATTTGATTGTCGCTTCCTCTTTGCCCGTTGTACCTATCTACAAGTAAGTATGTAATAAAAACATTCCTACAAATAACTTCATTAACGTGAAGTAGATAGAAGAATAAGCTTTTTTTAAGAATAGGTAGAATCACATTGAAAAATTCAATGCCACAGCCGGGATTTGAACCACGGAGCTTCCGGTCTAACCAACAGAACTGCCATGACAACATTCCGACACGACATTAAATAGTTAATACAAACGTCTATTTCTATTAGCATGTCATAGATAGAAGAATAAGCGTTTGTAACAATGGTTTGTACAAGAGTGAGTAGAGAAAGCCATGTGAGTGCACATATCTTATTATTTTTTTTTAAATGCTCGGACACATCAAATTTAACATCTTGAAAGAAAAGTTCTGCAAAGAAGAAACAAAAGTTCCATTCATTATTGTACAAAGTGTGATTCCTGTAAAAATTTTAAAGATCATTTTTCATTTTTTAATGTTTTATTTATAGCCACCTTTTTGTAGTGTTTAACGCCCTATTTTAATGACACTAATGATACATGGAAATAAGATGGAGCACGGGTGGAATGAGACAACGGGGGAAACCGGAGAACCCGGAGAAAGCCCGCCCTGGCACTGCTTTGTGCAGCACAAATATTACATGCGGTCAGCTGGTATCGAACCCGGACCACTTTTGTGAGAGGTTTGTGAATGGTTTAAC
The DNA here is from genome assembly GCA_030765045.1 of Tenodera sinensis. Taxonomy (NCBI): domain Eukaryota; kingdom Metazoa; phylum Arthropoda; class Insecta; order Mantodea; family Mantidae; genus Tenodera; species Tenodera sinensis. Next base: position 89,935,108 of record CM060972.1, read on the forward strand.
TGCTCGGCCATGTCGCGGCCTATATAGATGTTTCACCTTGAACATTTAAGATCATATCGATGGCTTTTTTACCTTTTGGAACAATTCTCAACGTGAAATATGTTCTCTCGCTTATAGTGGAGTTAATCTTTGGGTTGGTATTACTTTTGTTTATTTAATTCAACTCGGACACATTCGCACTATCACCCATACTTCAGGCGTTAGGGAGGGGGAGAATAATCCTAGCTGAGGAAACATTAACACCCCCAAGCCGGGAATTGAACCCGGGACTTCTGGATTTGAGGATTAGCATGCTAACCACCAGACACAGAATAAATATTTTTCCCCCGAAAGATATTTATCTTATTTAGTTGAATGAACAACGTTATTTGTTTCAACAAAAGTTTTGGTTGCTATGGGAACAGTTTAATTGAGACTGTAGAGACAGAGTTCGTAATTTATTTACTTCTTAAGTACTTCATTAGCGACTCTGAAAAAAACAAAACAAGGAAGCTGCGATAATCTTAAAATGGAATGAAATGACCCTGCAAAATTATCTAGAAGTGCGGCTTGGTTTCCCGGAATTCAACATTTCATTACACTTCGTTGGTCAGAAGTCAATGAAATAGTCAAGAAAATGATCATTTGAAACCAACATTTTGGTAGAAAACGTTCTATTAGTTTTAATTAATGAAAATAAAATTAAGGCTTTAATTTTGTTTCTCAGTTCGAAGTAGTGTTATTTCATACAAATTGTGTGTGTTGTATTTTTGTGCTGGGGTTTGTATGCAATTTAGTTTAGTAAAATCTGTTATAGCATGGAAAGCATAAAATATAGGGACTAATTTCAACCTTTCAGGTCAAAGTAGTTTTCAGCTAATGAAGGTTGACACCCATTAATAAAATTTGTAAGTTTAAATCGAAATGCGGTATAAACAAGTAAACAGGGGGTTGAGTTAATAACCTGACCCCTAGGGTGGGGCAGCACTTCAAACATACAGGCTGTTGCTTAGCAAAGGTCATCCTTCTTCTGCTGTATAAACCATAGACTTAATAAGTACATTTCATTTAGAGGTACATACTGCATGACTACTGTAAAACGTCTCATTTTAGAACAATTAATTGAGTATTTTCTATTTATTTAAAGTACGTTTTAAAGATTTCTCTGAAAGCATATCGCAACTGCAAGCGTTAGATACGAAGTCCATAGGGCTCTTCAGTTTGTAATTGAACTACTGCAAAAACTGAATGAATCAGACTCAGAATCTGTTTGCCTAATTCAAAAATATCTTGGAGAGAAGCTCTGCCTTTGTAGATATGCGATATAAAGGACGTTTTATTGGATTGTTATAATAAATGCGAATGTGTTATTCGTCTGATGTCCCATTCCTCCATTATACATCTGTCACGTCACGTGACGTAAAACTAAGCTTCTCTAGGTTCAGACTTATGATGAAATAGGATGCATTTTTCTTTCGATACACTGACTTGCCAGGTGCTTATAAGCGGTGGAATGGTTTGTAAATAAGTGTAGGTATTGTATTCATTTAAATTATTCAGGTTAGTAATTTCTTTATGTAGATTCGCATATGGAATTCGTGGTGGACGAAGCAGCGTCAGGGCGGATTTTCTCCGGGTTCTCCGCCATTCATTCCATCAATTGCTCGATTAACATCTTTCCAACCATCGATTTCGCCTGCATTTCATATCATCCACTTCCTCACTCTCATACCCGGTGCTTGACTGACCACCCGCTTCCAGGTCTTCAGTCTGTCCGGTCCATAGGTTCCTGTGCTCCCCGACAGGCGTCTGACTCTAGACATTGGCTTGTATGTCTTAGGGGGTGTAAGTCCTACATAAGGGAAGGGTAATCAGGTAAAGAAAAAGGTAATTTAAAAGCACACCAACTTCCTTCCGCCCCTCTCAATGATCACCAGTCACTTCACTCACTTCACTAAATGCTTGTGCCCAACTCTGACGTGGTCGTCCTCTGTTTCTTTTTCCCCGTCTTGAATCCCACATTGTCATGGTGTAAGCCCACCTATTCTGAGGTATCTTATATTGTGCTATTATTTTGCGCAGTAGACCTGTACTGGAAAACGTGAATATTTATTTTGTGCCCTGCAGAAGTACTTTCGTCGCCATCTATTTGCTCTTGGGAGGTGTTATCTGGCACTCAGTATGGACAGTGAAGGACACGGTACAACCCTGGCAGACCAGTTGCAGGGATTCCAGGCGGGAAGAAGTGGTTTTAACCCGCCTGAGGTTAGGCCACACCCGAGCCACGTATGAACACCTTTTGCGTGGTGGTCAGGCGCCTGTCTGTGCGACGTGCAATGTTCCTCTCTCCGTCGCACATGTCCTAGATCGTCCACGATACGGTCATGAGCGCCAGTCCCTTGGCCTGGGCCTTACACTGTGTTCAGTTTTAGGCAACAATCAAGTAGCTGTAAATACAGTGCTGCCAATATTGATTTTAGTAAACAAGGGTAAGGTTATTTTATTTTGGAAGTTTTAGCATTTTACGGTCATTTACTTTATGCTTTTTAACGCTTTAATTCCCCCGTTTTGAGTGTTTTAACTTTTAGCAATTTTAAGTTTCACTTAATTTTAGTTTTTTATATCGCAAGTTTTTTAGTTGAGGTGAGCTGTTTCGATCTATCTGAATTTTCGGTTTTTTAGGCTTTTAGGGGTGATATTTTAATGATTTTATCTTTGGAATCAGGGCCCTAATAACTAAGTTTTCGACGGGCCCTTAAACACGATACACACACTCACTTTATTTTGTGCCCTACTGTGCCTGGATGTTTACATGTTGAGACAAGGCTAACTCCAGGAGCCCTATCTTAGCCCGTTCCCGAAATACACAACAATCGTTCGTGCACTCTTAACTTAAGCGCATTGGTAGCCTGGTCCGAGCACTGCTCATGATACATTCAGTCACATAGTTGGGAAGAAAACATTTCAGGCCTAAGTTTAGGGTACCTTCCCGGCATTTGTTAGTTATGAATACTGAGAGGAAAGTCTACAGAGTCTGATCTGTTGCCCTCACGTACTTCGTCTTTGGATGCCCAGCAGGAAAATAACTTCTCATTCTCAAACCAATTACAAGGAATATCTTATCTTGCATGTGGTTAAATACACAAAACATTGACGTAAAAAAGTTAATAACATTAAACATACAATCATTGCACATACGAGATCTACATTTTTGTGTAGTAAGATTGGTCTCTCTCCCCCTCCCCCCCCCCCTCTCTCTCTCTCTCTCTCTCTCTCTTACCGCTTAACCACTTATCCAAAAGTAATTCAGATGTAGACTTCGGATGCCATTCCCAAAAAAAACTCAGGATAAACATTAATTTGTTATGAAAATTTCTTAAATATATGGCAATTCAATAAAAATCGTTTGTCATTTATGGGAGCATCAACATTTTCAAAAACTTTTTCATGTAAAGAGTGCTTTGGGATGGAGATTTTCTTCAACCGCTTTGTGTCGCATTATTGGAAGAACTTAAATACCAAGTTTGTTATTTAACCGATTTTTTGCTTCTGAATTACGCTGTTCACAGGCGCACACACACACACACACACACACACACACACACACACACACACACACACACACACACACACACACACAGATGTTCTAAAATGCTTGGATTCAAGAGGTCTCAAAACGTATATTTCAGGTGCGTGCGTGTGCAATGATGTTTTTGGCTAACACTGATTTCTCTTGAGTAATATTTTCAAATGTCTCCAAAGAAATGTACGAGGTTATTGCATAAGAGCAACCTAGTGCTAAATATTTTAGGCATAATCAATCAAACTACGGGCAGTGACAGGTAAATGATATTAGTCCTATTTGTACAAGTTTCTATATAGGGTATTAAATAAAACAAATTTTGGGCCTTGAGATGTCATTAGGACTCTTAAGTAAACTAGTAGGTAACACTACCTACTGTAAATTTTGGTTACACAATAACTATTGAATGAGTGGTAACCAAATTTGGGTTGTTATAGTGTAACATAATGACAATCCAGTCCAGTTAGTTTTCTTTCACTTTACTGTCTTCTAAACTTTTGCGCAAATACACCGTTCTCTCATACACTCACTACGACGATATCATCACTCCACGCTTGTTGAATCTTCTTTACTATCACCGACACACACACACACACACACACACACACACACACACACACACACACACACAGCTGAGTCACACTCACTGACCGACTCATGCCCCTAACTGTAACTAACTCTTGCTGTTCCCTTCCCTCCTTATATTGCTGAGATGAGGCCACACGCACCTTTCGCGAACTTCTTCAAACACGCCGGCGGTCACGTAGCCAGATGTTTCTCGAAGGCTCTGGAGAAAACCCCTTTTGGTTCTGCCTCTCTGATTGTTGTCAGTCACGTATACACAAGATAGCCTGACCTTGGGTGCTTAGTTTGCTCGCCGGCCTGGTATGTGATGTGAACAAGCTTAGCCCTGACAATCCTTTGTTTTGCGCCGCGCCAGGCGTCACAATACTTTGTATTTCTGCAAATAATGGTTATAAAAATAATAAGTTGATGTTTTCTTGTTAAGTTGTGCAAAAGTTATATAAATGGCACCCTGCTTCTTGACTCAAAACTTTCTAATCCATATTTCACGTGCAGTTTGCTGCTGATTTACTTGTGGTTGATCAACACTGATCCTGCATCGTGTTTACTCGGTGTTTTTGTTTACGTATTTTGTTCTTTACAATATTTCTAAAGAGTTTTAATTAACCCCTGGTGTAGGATATTAAGTAATGATTTTTAAATGTCTTCAAAGAAACGTAAGGCTATTGGACAAATGCAACCTAGTTTAAAAGTTGTAGAGATAAATCATGAGGCCACGGGCAATGCCAGGTATATCAGCTAGTGAGTAAATAAGGTGTTGTGACTGTTATATACCAGACACATACTAATCTCATTAATCGCTGTTTAAATTGCTTACGTTATATTGCAACTTAATTAGTGCTTGTTTGCCAATTTCGTGATAGAAGTACAAGACTATGCGATAGCCTTGGAGTTGACTTCTGTCTCTTCAAGTTGAAGGTGACCAACCTCAACGTTTTACGATATATTATTTTCTTTCGTTTTCATTTGTTTTTTGTCACGTGTGTTTGAGAATCATGAAATATATATACAAACACCACTTTCACCCGTGCAGCTAGGAACAAACATCAGACAATTTTGTCAGGTTGATTGGCACAAGGATTTTAATTTTAATTTCTCTGAAACAAGATACCACCTCGCTCGGTGAACATCTTTCACTATGCACAATTCTCTACTGGTAAGTAGAGGAAGTATTGTATTCCACCCAAAACTTCGATGCCGAGATATCACCGGAAATATATATTTTGAAACCCCCGACTCCAAAAAAAAAAAACCGCATTTTTAGTAAAAGGTTCGCGCACGTGTAAGTGTGTGTGTGTGTGTGTGTGTGTGTGTGTGTGTGTGTGTGTGTGTGTGTGTGTGTGTGTGTGTGTCAGTCTGTGCAGTTGGTATTTGAGTTTAATGTCTTTCAAGGATGCTACACGAGGATTTTGAAGAAAATAGCCCCACTCTAGACTACCCTTTACATGGAAAATTTTGATTTTCTTGAAGATGGCTATAACGATTTTGATTAAAATGCCATATGCTTAAGATATTTGTATTACAGATGAAATGTATATTTTGAATTTTTTGGCTATAACCTATGTAGTCCTGTTTGCTCTGGATAAATTTTGAATAACTCCTAAACCTTAAGAGATAGACAAAATCTTACTGTAAAAAAATGTAGAGCTCGCTAAAACTCACAATTTATATCTGAATAAATTATTTTGTAGAGTGAACCATTTCGGAGATATTCCTTGTTATGTGCGTCAGTTTCGGAAAACTTAAAACTTTCGTGAATTGGAACATCGTTGTTTCTGTTTTATATGTTAAGTGTGCAGAACGGGAGAACGGGATCTCAAAGCTTTAAAAGATTTGAATGTCGCTCAAAGCCTACTGTATTCTGATATCCCCCTTGCATCTTAAAGAAAATAAGCAATAAGATAATTTGTACAAATGTTTATCTCAACTAACACGAAGAAGATATAGGAATAAGAGTTTGTAAGAATGATTAGTACAAGAGTAGAGAAAGTAATGTGAATTCAACTCAGCAGATTTTTTATTTCAGCAACACATTAGTAGAGTGAATAGAGCCCTTTATTTGTTTGTCTGAGATTCGGAATGTAAATACTTAAAGGAAGTAGAAAAATTGGTTTTGCGCCAAAATTTCAAAACTGAATATTGGAAAATATTTTATAATAAATTTATTGTCAAGGTGAGTTACTGTTCGCTCTCGGTTGGACCGGCCGGGCTGCCTGAGTTTCCCAGGAACGAGGCTAGTGGCCGGACTTCTTGTCTAAACAATAACCGAGCAGAACAATAGTCATTGCGCGCCGCCTCCCTGTTCCTGAAGATTCGCTTTGAGCAGTTCCATCAGATTTCCTTTCTAGAAGGTTTCATTTCTAACCAGAGCCTATGTAACGGCTCATGAGCGCTGGGAGAACAGTCTCGCTTTAATATATGAACAAATTTAAATTTTACTAATATAAATACATAATTTTTCTCAAACTATTATATAAAAACTTTTGGAAACAATTTGTATTAATGTTTTAATTATTGAGAGAAGCTATAAACTTATAAAAATAGTATTTTCACCGAGTTTATGTTATTTAAATATTCTCATTAACATTTCTACAATGCTAATTGACAAAGAAATATCACTCCCCACATTCATGAACTTATAGTTTTGAGTACAGCATTTTAAGTAAATTGAACAAAAATTGCATCATCTGGAATACTTTAAACGCCAAAAATGTAAGGGAAAAAAACACAAGACAGAAATATAACTGAAATTCTAATGCGTAGCAGATTTAAAAATGCGTGTAAATGTAATAAACACCAAATACATGTTATGAAACTAGATAATGCGTTCTTAATAATATGTCTACTCGCAAAACATGTTAACAAATGTGTCTTAATGAATATTCTTTGGCTATTTTGGTAGAATTTATTGGAACAGTATAATGATAGGTTGCAATAACCTATTTATAAAGGCGTTACTAAAATATGCATTCAACAATTCAAAAACATCGTATGTGTCGTAACCTACGCTGCCACACTCACACAATATTTGCTGTGAGTTATCGCCAACATGACAAAAATATTACGAGATTCTGCTGATTATATTAATTCACTATGATGCGGTCAACACTGAGAAAATAGTCCAAGCCTTAAGGCTACAATGTTGCAAGTTGTCAAAATATTCGCGGCTGTGACATTAATTTATTTTTCTATGTGCTTGCAACATTAGCTACGCAATACTTATTCGCCCTGTTTACTCTGTTCTGTTTTAACTTCTTTCATTTTGCACCGTACAACACGTGGGTAACTATAACCAACATTATGCAGGGTCTCGTACCGGGAAAGTGTTTGGTTTGACAACAATATCCCATCTGTTATGAATGATACACTATCTATTAAAAGAAAACTCGTTATATTCAAAACAAAGTGTCTGTTAGGTCGTACCTTGTTCAACATAGACATATAAAAAGGTTTCTATCAGAAATTAATTTCAAAATTTCATGCAAAGAGGTGCACACAGTAATAGGTCTGATTAACATCCCCAGAAGTGAAGGAACCACAGGAGGCCACAAGCCACAGAGACACGCGGAAGTCCCTAACAGTTCCAGCCCTCGAAGATCCGTACCGTTGCTGGAGCTATCTAGAGAGGGCGATGAACGACCCGTCAATCAAGCAGCTCTCTAGTATCCACGGAAGAACAAGCATCCACGCCATCTGTCCGGCACTACCATCCTTCACGAAACCTAGAAGAACACCTCAAAAATGAGAAGGGAAAGAAGTGATAGGGGAATAATGGAAATGAAATCGTGGTAGATGGGAAACCACTCTAGCGTTCGTCTGTCGTCTAGAGAAAACCACGAAAGCCCCTAGGATAGAGAATCGCACCCGGGATCTCCCAAATGCGAACCTCATTTCTAATCTCCTCCTCTATCGCTTACCTTCAGTAAGTAGAGGAAGTATGTTACTCCACCCAAAAATCGGATATCGAGATTTTACGCGAAATACCTGTTTTGAGCCCCTGAATATCCAAAAATAATTTTTAGAAAAATCTATGAGTATGGGAACAGCTCAATTCAAAGCCAAAATTTTGGATAAATACCAAAGTTTCTAATTATTATTTATTTATGCCAACAAACGAACTGTTGGTGTTTTTAATCACAAAAGCCGTGTGTGGGCAATACATGAGAGATAGAATTGGAACTGGAAAATTCAATGCCACAGCTGGGATTTGAACAACTGACCTTCCGCTCGAATTGGTTGGAGAATTCAATGTCATTCTGGCAGGTTGTCCCAGCAGCTTAATGGTAAGCGGGGATCTGCGGTTCAAATCCCAGCTGTGGCATTGAATTTTTCAGTTCCAATTCTACCTCTCACAAAAGTTTCTGTTTAATATAAGCAAAAATCCTTCCAAAATGGTGTACGTAATTTTCAACACAAACTGTCTTTTACTGGGAAATCTTTGGCAATCTTTTCATTTCCCAAATGTGGCTTTGTTCATTTTTATTAAAACAATATGTTTAAAACGTATATCTGGAAGGTTCTGCAAAGAACCTAAGAAATCCCCTGAATCTGAAATCCGAATTAGTTCTTTTAAAACTTACTGCAGAGAAAAGTAGATTACGCTAAAACACGCACAATTACTTTTTAGTCAACAACCATTTTCTAGATATTCGTTGATCTTTATTTGAATTTTTCAACACTACCTTTTTACTTTCTCTACTGCGTATAGTAAGTAGGAGAACTATTGTATTCCAGCCAAAAATTCAATGTCGATATTTCATCGGAAATATATGTTTTGAGGCCCCCTGAATTCAAAAAGAAGCATCTTTAGAAAAAAAGTCCATGCGCGTGTGTGACTGTCTGTGGACAGCATGACTCAAAAACGAAAAGTCAGTTAACAAACCAAAGTTGACATTTAAGTTTAATATCTTTCAAGGATGCGACACAAAGATTTGGAAGAAAATTCCTCCACCCTAAACTACTCTTTACATGGGAAATGTTTCGAAAAGTTTGATTTTCTCGAAATGGCTCGAACAATTTTGATTATAATACCATATATGTTTAAGATATTTTCATGATAAATAAAATGTATCTTGAATATTTTGAGAATGTCCTCGGAAGTCCTCTTCGCTCTGGATGAATTCTGCATAAATGGTTTTCCCTATGACGTAAGAGATAGAGAAGGTCTTACTACAGAAAAATGTGTGACAAGATCACACTATTTATGTTAAAAACTTCTTTTTTGTCGAGTGAACCATTTATGATATATTCCTTGTTATTTATGTGGATTTTGCAATACTTATTTATACGTGCTTCGCTCAAATGGGAAGCCATTCATGCAAGACCTGGTGGTATTCCCATATTCCCCTTGCATCTGCGATAAGGTAAGTTCTGCAAATGTTTATCTCGACTTACATGAAGATACGGGAATAAGTGCTTGTAATGCCGATATAATTACAGTCCAACTTTTTGGTCCAAGGTATTATGTCCACCAAAACAGCATCGCGAGACATCGAGAGCTAGATACAATTTTGTTGCATACAATTTCTGTCCTATTTTTTGTATTCAACCTGTTTATTTACAATGAGATTAAGTTGCATCTAAATTTTTCATCCAACAACTTGAAAATAGCCAATCAGCGTCTGTAACGTAACAATATGGCGTACTGCGCAGTCAACATGTAGTCAGCTGTTGTGTATGTATGGCTCGTGGCACTTTTAATGTGATTGGTATTTTAATAAAACGTTTAATTTTTGTGGAAGATTGATTAACGATTTTTCGTGGCCATTAACATATATTACTGGGGTGTTATTACATAGCTGTATTTCATAAATAATAAGAAACCCAGATAACAGTGTTTAAATTTTAGGTTATGAAATGAGTTCAAATCTCCTGTTCAACCATACTAAGGTTAAAACCATTATAATAGTTCCCTATCTCTTTCACGCTTGCCTCATATTTGTGTCCTTGTGTGTAATTTTACCTTCGACACGATGTAAAATGTTGAGAAATATATCTTAGTCAATTCGTAGAAAATTGCGATATTTTTCCGGGTCTTCTAACCTCAATTCGTTTTGTAGTGAACCCAATATACCTCGGCCGTGTCCTGTTTATGAGCATGTCCACCAACGTGTTTTACTTCTAATACATCTTTTCTTCCTATTGAGACTCGTGGGGAAATATATCCCAAACCTATGCTTAATATAGCAATCGCTAAATTAATATTTGCATCCGCCATGCTTATTTCTCACGCTTGCTACGTGAAATGTCATTTGTATTGGACCAAAATGAATCATAGTGTAACACTGTTTCTTTTGTGTGCAATTCCATGGTTTGGTCAAAAAGGTTGGACCATGGAACATCGACTTAAGAATATTTTGTACAAGAGCAGAGAAAGTCATGTGAGTGCAGCACATCAGATGTTTCAAAATGTTCAACATATTTGTGATGGGTAGGGAAAGTCACGTGATTGCATCAGATTGTTTTACAGTGTTGTGTGTGTGATCTTGTCAGATCAGCACTATTACACTAATGCAAAAAGTGGATATAGGAAAAAACATCCTTGTTTACCAAACGGTTGGCCTTGCCCTTTGTATATATGCATGCATTTTTAAAGAAAGGCACATTTACTGGAGTGTCCTCGTTTCAATGTGAAGGACAAGTTGTGAATGTCTGAGTTGTACAAATCGTGCGTAATATCGTGGCGATTGACTCTAGTGAATCTGACTCTGATGTTAAACGACCGCGGATTCGAGTCCCGCATCCGGCACAGATGCTTGTAAAAGTAAACAGAGAAACAGACTAGTACCAAGCAGAAAAATTCTAATACATTCATTACATGACTTTTTCTACCAACTCTTCTACAGGATACTGTTACAAAAGCTTATTTTTCTTACTGGCTCATGTTAATTGAGATAAAACATTTGGAGAAATATTTTGATTACACAGTTCATTGTAGTGAGCGAGTAAAATCTTTTAAATGCGTGTCGCTATGTTATGGCATTAAATTCTATTCCTTTGCATGATAACATAAAACGAATGAAAACATAACACACATTCTTTATGAAACTTTTATACAATGATCTATAAGATTTGTATGTTAGGTCCTTTGTTTTGCCCCTTATTATTGTCATTTCTTGCACTTTCATCTATTATAATAATAATAATAATAATAATAATAATAATAATAATAATAATAATAATAATAATAATAATAATAATAATAATAATAATAATAGTAATAATAATAATCTCTAGGCGGTGTCTCCTATACAGAAGGTACCCTTATCGCCCGGCCGCTACGTTCTCCAGCCGCAACCAAGACCATGGATGAGTGGAGGATGGGGGTGGCATGCATCAGCCGACTTTCCAGACCGTAAGACTACTTGATCTCTTAGGGACACTACCTTTCCATCAGGATAGCTACTCAGTTGGCATCATGAGGCTGAGTGCACCCCGGATCAGACCTCCCAGAAAGGAAAAATCCCCGGTACCGGGGATCGAACCCAAGTCCCCCGCGCTAGAGGCAGACACTCTACCACTGCGCTATGGGGAGCGATTCTTTATCAACAACGGATGAAAAATGAATTGATATTCACGCAAAAGGATGTTAAATATAGGAAAACGTCTGACGTTCTTAAACTTCCCCCTTCGGTCTTTCAAGTTCTGGAAATGTTCTATAGCCTACAAGCTTTAGCTGTGGTGCAATCATCATTCGGAATGGTAAAGTAACTTGATAGACACTTAGAGAGAAAGAGTGAGTGTATGTGTGTAGTAACGGAAGGGGACACCTCGGCCCACCGCGATCCCAACATGGATCTTTTGAAGGCAACCACCCCCAGGGGAAGGGGTGAGGTGAAGTGAGAGGTAGGCTGGTCAGACAGCGGAGCCAGTGAAACCCAGAGACATACAGAAGTCCCTAACAGTCACAACCGAAGTGTTTCCCCTACCCAGGGGGATGGCAACGAGGCGACCTTTCCGGGCAGCAACTTCCAAGGAAGAGGTTCCAGAACGCAAGCATCTGTCCCATCTGTCCACATTCGCCGGAGCGTACTGCGCTTCCAAACAAGCCTGAAAGATGACAAGGGAGGGAAATGAGAAATGAATGGAAAGGAATCCGTGCAGAAGAGATTAATGCATGCCTAAGTGACATGGGGAAACCACAGAAAACTCCATGTCAGAGTGCGCGGCCACGGGGATCGAACCCGCACCTCCTGAATGCGGTCCACAAAACGTTATCACTTGAGCCATCCCACTCGGAAAAACCCTCATTAATAGTATCAGTTACTAAACTTTCTGCTGGCAGAATTTTAGCAAACTTATATTTTCCACGAATATAAATTTTGATTTGTGCAGTTTTGCAATATTTTCTAACTAAACCTCTGTTTATAATGTTTTAGTAGTCTTATAAAACAGGTTCCCTTCTTGCAGAAGGTCTTTGCCCATTACGGGAAACTAGGCTTTATGTCTTAATTTAATAGATAATGAGAATACAGCAATTAATGTAAGAATAGTTGCATTGCAAGCAAAGCATGTTGCCTTATTGAGCAATACACTGACTTGTGCTACTGTCTCGTGTCAACTTCCACTATGCATCCCTCTGTGCAGTGGTTGCCGGCGCTAACCTAGAGAGGAACCCGGTTGCGGTCAGAACCGGTCCACACGTGCGCAAGTTTACTTGCGACAGACACCTGACCCTGATAATGAGACACAAACATGCCTCTGAGGTCACACCATTACTGTGTCATGTGGAATATCTGCACCTACCTTGATCCATAAATATCCTCACATGGATATTTCAGGATTTTGCATTTGTTTAATAACCGCGAAACCAGGAATGTAACGCAGCAGGACCGTACGCAAACGGGGTCTTACGAAACTTGAGCTTCTGCAGTCACCCAAACCTATGTAGTATCCAAGTACTGCAGGCTCAGTTTTACTTTCTCTGCTACGCATAGTAAAGTAGAGGAAGTATTGTATTCCACCCAAAAATTCGATGTCAAGATTTCACCGGAAATATGTTTTGATACTCCCTGATTAAAAAAAAAAAAAAAAAAAAGGCATTTTTAGAAAATTTGATGTGTTGCACTCACATGACTTTCTCTACTCTTGCACTAACCATTCTTATCTTAGTAATGTTGCATTTTCTTTTTGAACAAGCTTAACATTACTGAGATAAGTGAAGTTTTTAGTTTGGAAAAAATTAGAAACTAAAAACTTCACTTATATTAGTAATGCTGCATGTTTTTTTTTTTTTTTTTTTTTTTTTTTTTTTTTTTTTTTAAACAAGTTTAACATTACTAAGATAAGTGAAGTTTTTAGTTTCAAATTTTTTCTTTAGAATCTTGTTGCTTCACTGTTAATAGCTTCAATTTTCCTTATTTAATGATGTTCCATTTCACAAAAGTTTCAAGTTTTCCGAATCTCACACAAATAAGGAAGATCTCCAAAATGGTTCAGTCTACAAAAGCATTTACTCAGACATAAATTGTGTGTTTTAGTGAAATCTTACAGTAGAGAAAGTAAAAATATCTCAAACATATGCCTTTTAATCAAAATTGTTAGAGCCATTTTCAAGAACATCAAAATTTTCGAAAAACTTTCCTGTAGAGGGTAGTTTAGGGTGGAGCAATTTTCTTCAAAATCTTTGAGTAGTATCCTTGAAATACATTAAACTTAAATACCAACTTTGGGTTTTAACCAAATTTTCGAGTGAGGCTGTCCGTAGGCTAACATACAGATATAGAGAGAGATAGACAGAGAGACAGATACACACACACACACACACACACACACACACACACACACACACGCGCGCGCGCGCGCGAACTTTTTTCTTTCTCAAGGGGAAGTATTGTATTCCACGCAAAAAATTAATGTCGAAATTTCACCGGAAATATATGTTTTGAGACCCTCTGAATCCAAAAAATCATGTTTAGAAAAAGAAAAAGATGTGTGTCTGTGTGTGTGTGTGTGTGTTTTTTTTTTTTTTTTTTTTTGAATTTTCTGGCTATAACCTATGTAGTCCTATTTACTCTGGATGACTTTTAAATAACTCGTAAACCGTAAGAGATAGACAAAATCTTAATGCATAAAAAATGTAGATCTCGCTAAAGCACATAATTTATGTCCAAATAATTTTTTTTTTTTTTTTTCAGTTTTTTATATGTTAAGCGTGCAAAGAGTACGGGATCTTAAAGCTTTAAAAGATTTGACTATCGCACAAAGCCTACTGTATTCTAATATTCCCCTTGCACCTACAAGGAAATAAGCAATAAGATAATTTGTACAAATGTTTATCAACTAACACATAGAAGATATAGTAATAAGAGCTTGTAAGAATGATTAGTACAAGAGTAGAGAAAGTTATGTGAGTGCAGATTTTTTTCATAGGAATTAGCGATAATCATAAGTAATGACGCAAGTGAATGTTAATTTATCTAGAGAATTTGAGTACCAGGAGTTGCATTTATGAAGACTATTTCACGAATTGAAGGATGATGTAGCATATCGAATATTATTTAAGAGCTGAATTGTAATTAGTAACCTATTAAAAGAAACACGAAGCAGGGATGCATATATCAGCGTCCATTGGCATGTCCTACAAGATTATCATATCAATGCTCCAATCTTTGAAGATGTTGGCAATATCAGAAGTTGGAGTACCTGCTTTTAATTTATAATTTCGTTCTATACAAAATTTGTCAAACTGATTCCAAACATATTTCCTGTTGTATTTTGTGTTCTGCGGTTTCTATTTTGGAATTGTTTAATCTTTTTCAGTGTTAGTGCTTCACCGAATACCATTTCTGACAGTTGCTCTGTTGCGTCAAATTACGTAATTGTTGCGCATGTGTAGCACAGTGCACCTGATCATAACATAAGAAAAGCAGAGGGCGTGATAACTAAAATTCAGAGGAAGTGATAACGAAATGCGCAAATGAAGGCTGTCATTGGTTGAAATTTGAAATTGTTGTGCAGATGATTGGTTGATTCCAACCAAGATGTGACAAGTATATCTGATTCTATTCTCTCGAAAACAAATCCTCTGGCAGAATGTACATAGTCTTCGCAGAGAGAAAGTGAAAACCTGGTCCTCATGTGACGAATCACACGTCCAACGTTACTCAACTGTTACCGGTACAAACCGTGTATGGCATCCGACAACTCGTTTTGCGCGTGCCGTTAAACCTTGACCTACGTCACGTGAAGAAGCGAATTCGGTAACTGGTTTAACAACGCAAGACTATAAGTCATTTAAATAAATTAACAGATTGGAAAGGTTACACTTGTACTAGGCATGTGCGCATTCGAATACATAATCTAAGTGAGAGAATTAATGAACATAGGACTTGCTTTAGCCGTTATCGTCTAGTTTTACGTAAGCTTCTAAAACTATTCTCGTAAAAGCATGTGTTTCTATTTGCATCGTGTTATTCGAGATAAACATTTGCAAAAGCAGCTTTGTTATGAACTAGCTGAAATACCCGGGTTGCCGTGATTTATGCCTACAACTTTTAGACTTAGGTTGCACTTGCCCAATAGCCTTGCGTTTCTTTGGACACATTTAAAAATTATTACTTAATATAAGATTAATGGGATTTAACTACCCGGCGTAACCCGTGGTTTGACGGTTTAGCCTACAGCACTTAGTTTTGGGTTACACTTTTCCAATAGCCTTGTGCATCTTTGAAGGAATTTTAAAAATATTACACAAGACACTTAAAGAGTATTACTTGCTATTTACAGAGAAAATCTCACTGGGAAGAAATAATAGCAGTTCAGGCAGCGTTAATATCACCCTTTTATTCTAAGTAACCAACATACACAAGACTACCATAAAAAGAAAGAATTAAAAAACAGAAGGCCAATGTGGAGTATATTATTACTCCATGATCGATGTCAGAGAGATCCAGGAATAATCTATGAACTCACTGTTCCTTTGTTATTTTGTTAGGCCGTGAAATCGAAAGTAGTTATTCCTGTGTTGGCAATGCTCGAGCTACTACAATTATGGTTCACAAAAACACAGATGGTCTTGGCAGCTTCTACAGGCATTATATAAAATTAAACAATTGATTGTGCGAAATGGAGTGGAATTTCCAATCTAGTCAGTAATTTTGCCTCGTACCAAAGGTTATCTGTACCAAGTTTGGTCGAAATCGATGCCGCGACGATGTAGAAGCACATAAGAAAAACCCACACACACACACACACATACACACACACACACACACACACACACACACACACACACACATAAACACACACACTGATGGAGCATTTTCAAGATTTGCGTTCTTCTCTTTTGTTTGCCTTCACATAATCTCATTAATGAAAATCCATTTGGGATATACAAAGCGGAATGTTATGTTAATGTAACCAATGCTAGGTGACGCCGTGGTTTTGTGTGCTACTCGCATTCGGAAGGTTGCGGGTTCGATCTCCCTCGACTGTACACTGATGTGGGTGTTTCATTGTTACTTAGGAGAATGCCGGGGTGCTTACTTTCATTTCATGATTTCCTTTCCCTCATTTACCTTCATCCCATTTCCCTGTCCTTCAGGCGTGCTTCTAGCTTGAGGTAAATGGCAGTGCCGGACAGATAGCGCATACATGCCTATTGTAAGAGCTGTGCTGGGTGGTGTTGTGTGGTCGCTGGCCCCTCGGGGGAAGTTAACCAGATAACGCAGGAGCAATTCCACCAGTAGCTAAATCTGAGCCCCTCATTTAAACCCACTCAAGAGCTGCTCGACTCTCAGAATTAACCTAACCAAAATTAAAATACAATATTTTAAATATTTTTCACATACACCAATGTGTAGGTACTGCTGTATCCTGTGAGTAAGCTATCAAGGAGCCATAAGCATCCTTCTTTAACCCACACTTTTCTACATTAAAACAAGTCACCCTGAACAACCTTTGCAATAATCCCTATCTGCGGTTAAACCTTATTGAGGGTGGGTACGCAGCAAAAATAATCAGGCTAAACCTCAGCCTGCCGGCAGCACGGATGGACAGACGGACTGGCGCAGGGATGAAGAACTATCAGTACTTGTTAGGGACTTCCGTATGTCTCTGCGGCCTGTGGCCTCCTATGGTTCCCTTACTTCTTTACTTCTCCCAGGGGTCGTTAGCGCACAAAGGATCTGTGTAGGTCTAGCTGTGTTAAATATCTCCCTCTGTTGTGTAACCCTAACCTAACCTAACCTACCCTACCGTTGCTGCATGTAGCTGAGACTGCATTCTTTAATCTCAAATCTTCCTAGGAAAAACATTTGGTCAAAATCGTAACTTGATGAATGTTTCTAGTTACGACGAATGTTTCAAGTTCTATCGAAGGATAAGATTTTATGGAGCTGGCTCCGTAGCTCAGTCGGTAGAGCACCTACCTACTGTGCGAGGGGTCTTGCGGTTGGATATCGAAATTTTTCTCTACCCTAAATTATTTCCCATCCTTCCCATTTGGTATTTCCTAACACTAACTGGCTCAACACTGACTTCTCTGGCCGTCCTGACTCGTTTTTATATCTGAGAATTAGGTAGCGAAGATTTCTCTGGAAGTTTCTTGAAGCTTCTCATAATAAACCGGCAATCGAGCTTGTTGCACTGTCTGGAAATGGCTTTAGTTCTGGTCCGCTTATTGTTGAGCTTTGCCCAGCAACGTAGTAGTACGAGCATCCTTTGAGGCCCGCGGCCGCCATGGCAATATATTCGTTCAAATTTGCACCTATAACTTCTTGGTAATTTTCTACCTACAAAAAATGTTGATTGGTTAGCGCAGGGTGCTCACAGAAAAAATTAGAAATGTTATTTGTGGTTAACTGTGCAAAAAAGTGAAGCGAATTAATAAGTTGAACACAAAAATCATAGTACACATTTTAATGTATGCACTTTATGATGCATATATTGTAGTTTTATAGTGCATGAATGCTTGCGTATGTTGGAATGTGTGCATGGAAGTTAAGTCTTTAATCAGTATAGTTAATATTGTAACAAATTTAAATGTAACAAATTTACCAACTCTTTTTTTATTTTCTCAGGCTTCAAGTACAGCCACACTACTAGTTTCTGTCTCTTAATCTTTCCAAACTCTCACACCATACTAGTTTCTGTCTCTTAATCTTCAACAACTCAAACTGTCTCCATAGCAACCTCCTTGAAAATCAAAGAGTCTTAATGACATGGAGAAGCCATGTCACACTGCTCCCTCCTCAGAGCTGGTCGTCCCGACCAGCACTATCACTGCGGCATCTCCCTTGCGCCCCGGTGGATTAACCCATCGAACCTCTTCTCCTGGTGGTCCACGAGGGCCTGGTGGTCCTGGTATACCTTGAGGTCCTGGTATACCTTGAGGTCCTGGGTTTCCATCTCTTCCAGGCATACCTTTAGTTCCAGGTTCACCATCTTTTCCCGACAATCCTGGAGGTCCAGTCATGCCTTTGTCTCCTGGAGGTCCCTGAGGTCCAGGTAACCCTTGTAGACCAATGAGACCACGGTGTCCTTTTGCACCCTTTGGACCTTCTTCTCCTCTATCACCCTTACCTCCCTCTGGCCCTGGAGGTCCTGGCTTTCCTCTAGCTCCCTGTGGCCCTTCTACACCCTGTGGTCCAGTTTCTCCTCGAAGACCCCGTTCTCCTGCTGGTCCTGGAGGTCCATTTGGACCAGGTGGCCCTGGAAGACCTGGTGCCCCTGGAGTTCCCGGAGGTCCTGAAGGTCCTACAGGTCCCTTATCTCCCGGTCTTCCTGCAATACCAGGTGTTCCTGCTTTACCTGGTGCTCCCTCTGGTCCCTGTTCTCCAATTGGTCCCGGTGGTCCTAGAGGTCCTGCAATACCTTGTGGTCCTGGAGGTCCTTCACTGCCTGGCTTCCCTGGTGGACCTGTCTCACCTTGTGCACCTCTCTGACCTCTGAGGCCAGCAGGTCCTGTTGGGCCGGGTAATCCTGGAAGTCCTCTGTCTCCTGGAGGGCCCTGTGGACCAGGTTGTCCTGGAGCTCCATGTTGTCCTTGAGAGCCTGAGTCACCCTTAGGTCCTTCAGGTCCTGGTGCACCAGCTTGTCCTGGAGGTCCTGGATTGCCCTGTTCACCTTTCATTCCTGGGAATCCACGTTCACCCTTCATTCCAGGCAAGCCTACCAGACCCTGAGGGCCAGGGAATCCTTGTAAACCTTGAGGGCCAGTAGGACCTCGCTCTCCAGGGGGCACGATCCTAGGTATCGCTGTTGGATAGTGTCCCTTGGTCCAGTTAGGACGATGTATGCCATCCTGCTTCGAAATTCTGCAACAGTACCGCCGGTCTTGACGGTCCCTCGTCCAGTTGCCCTTCTTCCTGGTGTGTTGACGGGCCATCCTGCGCACTTTGAAACGGCTCACTGGGTACCATGTCCGCCGACCTCCCTGGCGCACCTTCGCAGCCACCTTGCTTCCGATGGGTCCGGCAACAAACCCCACCACATCCGCGCGAGTCGCGTCCACCGCTGCACTCGTGTTCACTCGTGCTCGGCACGGCCTCTCCTGTATCCTGCCGTCCACGATGATGTCCACCATTCTTCCGTTCACGGCACTATGCGTCAGGTGATTGGATGGCCCCGACGGTCCCCCCATGTCACACGCCAAGTCGGTTCTCGCGTGTTGCTCGTTTGCTTGTGCGCTTCCCTGCTGATCGTCCGAAACGGGCGCAACTGTCGCCTCGGCCACTAGGTGCTCCCTCCCCGGCTCCGCGCTATTCCGTCTGCCCCTGGCATCCAGTACTTTGACGCTCTCGTCAACTCTTACTACCAGGGCGCCAAGACGTTCCCCGTCGTCCTCCACGACGTCCACGTGCTGGCAGAGGTCTTCCACCTTTTCGCCGAGTTGTTCCACGTCTTCCGTCACGCCAATCCGTTCGCCGAGTTGTTCTACGTCTTCCGTCACGCCAATCCGTTCGCCGAGTTGTTCCACGTCTTCCGTCACGCCAATCCGTTCGCCGAGTTGTTCCACGTTTTCCCTCATATCATCCGAAACGGGCGCAACTGTCGCCTCGGCCACTAGGTGCTCCCTCCCCGGCTCCGCGCTATTCCGTCTGCCCCTGGCATCCAGTACTTTGACGCTCTCGTCAACTCTTACTACCAGGGCGCCAAGACGTTCCCCGTCGTCCTCCACGACGTCCACGTGCTGGCAGAGGTCTTCCACCTTTTCGCCGAGTTCTTCCACGCCTTCCGTCACGCCAGCCAGTTGCCCGTCAATTTTCGCCGATAGCTCCGTCTTCATCTCTTTCAGCTCGGCAGCGAGGTTGTCGTTTCTCGTTTCCATTTTGGCAAATAATTCTTTCATCATTGCCATCATCCTGGCTTCCGAATATCCCTCCATCCCACTTCTGACACCAAATGTAACAAATTTAAATGTAACAAATTTACCAACTCTTTTTTTATTTTCTCAGGCTTCAAGTACAGCCACACTACTAGTTTCTGTCTCTTAATCTTTCCAAACTCTCACACCATACTAGTTTCTGTCTCTTAATCTTCAACAACTCAAACTGTCTCCATAGCAACCTCCTTGAAAATCAAAGAGTCTTAATGACATGGAGAAGCCATGTCACAATATGTAGGTAATATTGTTACTGAATTTAATCTTCAAATATTAATACGTTTCTCAAATGAAAGTCATTTGTTACGGCCTGGCCATGCAAAGAGAATGAAATGTCAAGTCCTCACATAGTGACTAGCTCTTAAGAGATCTATCACTTCACCTAAGCCTGTATTGCCCTATTCTTGTTTTAATTTTAAGAAAACGCAATAAAACTCTTTTACAAACGTTCATCTCCATTAACATGAAGTAGATAGAACCACATGGGCTTTTAAGAATTGCATGCACAAGAGTGAGTAGAGAAAGTCGTGAGAGCGCCCACATCCGTACTTTTTTTCCAATACAAGCTTGCGTTATACTTTTATATGGACACTCATGCACTTGATTAGGTACAATCTGAAAATCATCTGCTGGAATCTGTGTGCAGTTCATTAACCTGATGAATGAGTTTATATTATGTATCTGCTAAAAACTGGCAACAGATAGAAAGTTCACCATTGTGAAGTCTTGCAATTCGAGATAAGCGTTTCAGATATGTGGGTGTATAAGTACTTCTAGATAACAAACAGTTGATGTCAGGTTTGCGCGTGCCGCAGCTGCAGATAGAGGTATAGATTCAGATATTTTGATAATTGATACCTTAGTAGATGTCCAGTTTGGTGTGTTAGTGGTTTTTTCTCTTCGTTTGACATTTTTCGCACAAACCAATTACATGGTTTACTACCTGATGTTTTATGCATGGTCATAATTGAAATGAACAACGCTTGCCAGTATACACTATCAGTTTTATTTACACCTCAATGTGTGATATTCTGGCCTAAGTATTGTGAGTTGACTGGCCTTGCAGAAAACATTCGAAGTCAGTTTCTGAACAACTTTCGTTACTGCGAGGCCTGCCCACTCTGCGTCACGCTTTACTCCTCGCTTTTGAGAGAAAATAAACATGTATGACTTGTGTGTGCCACGTCTTGTGGAGCCCTCTTCATTCTGAATGACTTTTGCACAACTGGCAAAGCATAACAGATTGACAAAATTTTGCTGTCAAAATGTTTTAGTTTAGTAAATTATGTGCTGTAACGAGATCTAGAAATACTTTCATTTGTCAATATCGTCAGTCATTTTTTGAGAAAATAAAGAATGATAATTTTCCATGTAAAGGATAGCTAAGGTGTAGGATTTTGTTTAAATTGTTGTGTCGCATGCTTGGAAATGCTAAGAGATCTCAATCCCACATAACTAGCTTGGACCAAGGTGAAACGATTAGTTAGAGAAATGTAACAGGTGACTTTTCCTTATAGGAATTGCACGATATAACGCTCGAGGTTATATCACTTGTGACCGAAACAGACTTGCAGGGTTTTTGAAAGCACATGGAAAAGGTACAAAATCATCAGTGAAAGAAAGACGGAATAGTTGAAAATATCGTTTTGTTTTATGAGCTAAATATACTGCATGAACTAAAAATAACATTTATGTTCTACCAAAATGTATTAACTATGAGTTGATTAGACCTCAAGTTCAAACTTTCATTAAAGGACTAGTCTTCATCCAAACGAACAATTCAATTTTCATTAAAGGACAGGTGTTCCACCAATCAGAGAATTCCCATGCAGCAATGGCAAAGCGCAATGTCGATTAATTCTCGAAGTGCAACTAGAGCGAGTTTAGAAAATCCTTAAATGTCGGACACTACTGACAGTGAGATGCAACTTACACAAAACACACAAATTAACCCCAATACAGCATCAACTTCCAAGATATTGCACTAACACAGTCCCTCAAATTAATTTCACTAATTGTACAATAAATAACATATACATGAAATAAAGTTTCCTCTGAAAACAATATATTCAATTTGCCTTCTATTGTTCAATGTTACGTAGCATTTCAAGGTTATAATTTTCATCTAGCAGCTGTGACGTGCTGGAAACGAATCGATCGTTTAGCGCCTGCGCAGAACTCCAAACATCAGCTGATACAATATGTAAGTCACTGTCCCTGGTGAGTGTACAACAATTTACAATATTTCAACTATAAAATTAGGTATATGGTCGAGTTGTCGTATGAAAATTAGCAAACTCCTTCGCTCGTTTCTTAATATATACTCGCGTCTTAATCACTACCATTATAGTCTAGTTGCATGATATACTATTAAGGTCCATTATTTTGAGTGACTTCTTTGCTTTAATCTATCATGAGTACACATGCCAAGGTTGGTACTACTATCACAAGCGCGACAAGGACGACTTAAGCTACAGATATCACTGTTTATCTGAAATTGTTTACTGACTGGCTGCATTCCTCGCAGGGACCATCAGCTGATGAACTAATTCTAATCACCCACAACTAGACGAAGTAGAAATACATAAGCAGAATCTCAAACCAGTTTTTATGAGTAAATTTCTCGGTGTTTTTTCTTGGTTGTAATATTTTAAACATTTTAGTACCTATTATTTATTTATGCCAACAAACTTACTGTTGGTGTTTTTAAACACACAAGCCGTGTGTGGGCAAAGTTTAAGAGGTAGAACTGGAACTTAAAAATTCAATGCCACAACTGGGATTTGAAGGAAGGTCTGTGGTTCAAATCCCAGTTGTGGCATTGAATTTTTAAGTTCCAGTTCTACCTCTTAAAATTTTAGTACCTATTTAAAATGTTCCTTGCAGTACAATGTTAAGTTATCATAGTTAATTTCCCGAATACATGCAAACTAAAATTTACTATGCAGTTATTAATATATCTAACGAGATGTGTTAGGTCGCCAGTATCACCCAAATTCGATAAGGAGACACATATTTTACTTTCTCTACTGGCAAGTAGAAGAAAGTATTGTATTCCACCCAAAAATTCGATGTCGAGATTTCACCGGAAATATATGTTTTTAGACCTCCTGAATTCAAAAGAAAGGCATCAGTCTGCTTTTTTGTTGCAATAAGTTGTGGGTGTTTTAAATTTAATTTACTCAAAAACCGTTGAATCTATTGAAATACGTCAGAGGAAAAAGTTGTTGTTTATTCCATTTTCTATGAATATAGTCATAAATCAAGAACCTTCAATCAATAACAATTTAGCCAGGTGATGATAAATTTTTTTGATAAAAATATCTTTTTTCCTAGAAAACTATAAACTTTTCAACATTTTGGTATTTGTTATTCAAAAACTGAGAAATTCATTATTAAAGTCATTATTAAAGTCATTTCACTTCCATTCTGTATACATGCAGAGTATTCACTCTTCTAAAAAGATCTTTGTATGAACGTCTGCTATGGGTGTTGGAAATAATTCTTATAACCTTCTTTTGTATGAGGACTATTCGTTTACTTTACTGAATTGCCCCAAAATAAAATTCCACATTCCATGATAGAGTTCAAATATACATAGTAGTATATGTATTAATTTATGTGTGTCTACAGGACTCATTTTTACCAGTATACGTAAATTATATAGCGTGTTATATTTTGTGATCAAACTAGGCATATCCAGTTATATTTTCAGCCCGATACTTTAAAGTTGGTAAACTTGGAAGGTTTCTCTATCAGGGTCTGCTGCATATTTAACAGGCGCCCAGAATAAAGAATATCGGGTTGCAGCATGAAACAAAGATAGCCCGAAGTGCATCCTGCGAGAGACAGTTGAAGGTCAAGAGCTGCATTATGCACTGGCGTGTTGACCTTGAGACAGGGTAAATAAAAATGCATCCGAACGTCTCGCACGCTTCTCCAAGGTCTCTTCAAGGCGATCTGTAAAAACTCATATTTTAATAGTCAGCATCTGCCTTCAGAGAAGTGATTTACAGTTGTGAATAATGAATGCAATGAGGAACAGACACTGTTATTTATTCGCTTATTAACTGCACGTGTACGTCCCATAAAGAAATACCCGCCGATTGCAAGCAGAAAATGTGCGCAGTGATTGAGTTTTTAACCCTGTCCTATTAGCTGTAAATTATTGAAAGAATCAGAGCACTAGTTACTGCTAAACACACTTTATTTATCACCAGTGACAGCACAATGTAAAAATTGCACCAATATTACATCTATTCTCTTAGAGTGCGAGCGCTATACATAAAAAAGAGACGAAGATGTATTTTGTAGCTCCCTTTCCGGAATAAAACGAACTACCACTGCTAGAAAGTACGTATTAAGCGCAGAATGGATTTCAGCTCCTATGCTCTCACCCAGACAAAAGGCATGTTCCTGTGAAATTTCGACTGCGCATGCTCTGTTGGGTTTTCCTCCCTGCCAGCTGTGAATGTGCTACGATTCCCGTAGCCACTCTGAGTCGAGCATTGGCAAACAGGTTTCTGCAGTATGTAAGGTACATCTCGGAAATAGTTATACAATGAAAAAGTGTTGTGCGAATAAATTGTGTGCCTTAAGAGTACCAATTAACTAAACTTTGACCAATATTAAAAAAAAAAATTAATTAGTTTTACGTCCTGTCCTGTGTAGCCTTGGTCCACCTCTGCCCACTACGGGCGTCATGAGCGGGGTTCAGTGGTGGAGAGTGGGACGTGATCAGCGCCCCAAGCCCTCCCGGCCAGTATATGCGGTCTTCGTAACCAGAGTTGATCATACAGAGGAACCAGGATGGGTGATCAGCCCGAAGGCTGGCGTGAAAGCGAGGAAGTGGATGATATGAAATGATGGCGAAAGATGGTAGGAGATGATGGAGCAATTGGTGGAATGATGTCGAGGGAAACCGGAAAACCCGGAGAAAACCCGCCCCTGCGCCGGTGTGTCCACCACACATCCCACATGCGGATGCCTGGGATTGAACCCGGAACACTTTGGTGAGAGTCAAGCGGTCTAACCGTTCGGCCATGGCGCGGTCCGCAGTTAGTTTTGCAATCAAAACAATTTAAACCTTTATCTTCAATTCCATCGCTGCCGTGGCCAAACAGTTGGACCCTTCGCCTATCACCAAGGCGGTTCGGGTTCGATCCCAGGGTATTGGTGGTATCGTGGGTGGACGGTTTTCTACGGATTCTCCGGTTTCCTCCGCCACTCATTCCATCAACTGCTCCGTCATCATTCTTCCATTCATCCATTTCACCTGCATTAATTGCCATTCTCTTCCTCATTATCATACCTGGCGCTTGGTTGACCACCCACTTCCAGGTCTTCACTCTGTCCAGTCCATAGGTTCGTCTGCTCCCCGACAGGCATCTGACCCTAGGCACAGGCTTGTAAGTCCTCCATAAGGGGAGGGTAATCAGATTAGGAGTAAGAACAAGTTCAATTTCATGCTATGTTTGGTTTTCTCAAAAACAGCTCTAATGATTTTGGTTAAAGTACCACATGTCTAAAATATGTTCATGACAAGTGAAATACATATCTTGACTTTTCTGGAAATGGTCTCTGACGTTCTCTTCATTCTGAATCACTTTTGTATAACTGCTAAACAGTAAGAGATAGACAACTTCTTTGAGTTAACCATTTCTGAGATATTTGTTATTGGTTTGAATTTATACTTTTCGCAAACGGAAAAGTTGTTATTAATTTTCTTCCCTCTTCTGGTTATGCAAAAAGAAAGACATTTCAAAGCCGCCACATAGTGACCAGCTCTTAAAAGTTGTGACTATCGCTTAAGCTTGTTGTATTCTCCTATTCGCATTGCACCTACAAGAAAACATGTAATAACATAATTTCTGCGAAGGTCTATGTCAATTAGCATGAAGTTGATAGAGGAATCAACATTTGCAAGAATATTGTGTACAACAATGACAAAAGAGTCATGTGAGCGTAACACATGCGATTTTTCAAGTTGATCATTGGTAGAAGTCATAAAGGACTGCATTAGCCTGTAAGCATCTACTACTGATTTTATGACCTTCAACCGCTTGTAAACTTATGAGTAGCAATCACGGATAATATAATGCTAGAAGTATGGAAACTATATAGCGTTTCACTCTTAGAAGACAGTATGGAGTTAAATGGGACATCTCTGTCTCTATCTAGGGCATACAAGTTGCCATTAGCCGCGTCCTTTTCTACCCTCGCTCTGTTGCCAGATTCCTAATAGCATGGTATAAATATTCATTTGTTATAAATTTCAGGTTTGAACACATTATCCTATGCAGAATTTTTTTCTCTATCAGGTTATATCCTTTTCAGAGTCATTATACATTTCTATAGGTCCAAATTTCTTCAGAAAACGTTTTTTTCAATAGAAGTCCGATATTTGCTGTTTCTACACTCATCACGCACTAACTAACAAACTAACTGCTAGAATGCATCTATATTTTTTTCTTAGGTAGAGTAGACTATAGTGCTACTACCTGCCTACTTTGAATTCTCTATGTTTACCCAGTTAAGTGTTATAATTTTTTTAATTAAATGTTTTCGGAAAATTTTATATATGTGCACTGCAAAAGTTACGCAGTGTGAAACTTTTTTGTTATTGAGTTTACATCAGGGAACCAGCGAGAACAAATGTTGAGGAAGGTTGGAGAAAGTTTTTAAAATAAACCAAAAGGCAGTAACCTCTTTCTTTTATCCAGTAGGGCAAACAAAAGGTATTCATCTATTCAGCGTCAGGCCTGACATGGAAGATAGTATAAGGAGCAGCACTAACATTAGTTCGAAAGAAGCCGTGTGTATAACTGTGAGCTGTTATTGCGTTATTTGTTTAATATTTTTGTAAATATTTGTAGTTATGGAGGGTGAAGCTAGGAAGGGACGATATGTTGGTAAATAAAGAAGTAAGGAACGCCAAATAATTATGAATGTGTTAGATTATTTTTGAAGCAAAATGCGAGTAAGGCAGTAAAAGAAACAGCTAAGGCTGTTGAGTGTTCAGAAGCAGTAGTGTATAGGATTAAAAAGGAAGTAATGAAAGGACTTCTAAGAACGCCATCGAAAAAGAAAGCAAAAAGGGCGGGACTACACAAAACGCTAGGTTAACGCAATATGATTGAATAGTGCAAGGTGGAGTGCGGCGAATTGTTCATTCTTTACTGTTTGCAAATATTCCACCCACGCTGAATATAATTTTGTCACAGTTCAACAGTGATGAGACCCTACCAAATTTCTCAAGGGCCACTCTGATTTGGGGTTCGAATATGAAAGAAAGGGTAACAAGTGCATATTAATAGAAAGAGACGATATCGATATCATCAGATGGCGACATAAATATCTAAAATACGTAAAAAGGTTTGGGGACCAGGGGAAATCAGTTGTTTATACAGACGAGTCATTTGTAAATTTAGGTCATACAGTAACAAAGGCGTGGAGGGATACCAAAGTTAAAAGTGCCCGTCTCGTCAAGCAGCAATTGAAGGACTAAGTACAGGACTCAGGGCACCTCGAGTCGCTCGCGGAGAAAGATTCGCAACTAGTACATGTTGCAACACTGCGCTCCATTTAACGTGTACTGTCTTTTAAGGTTGAGACGCGCTTTAGATACGGCTAGGGCGCATGCGCGTTGTAGCCGGACAAGTCACTCAGCAGCAGGGTTGCCAACTCGTACGATAATTATGGGGGCATACGATAATTTTAATGTTTGTACGATGGTTGTCAACCCGTACAATAATTATGGGGGTGTACGATAATTTGAATGTATGATAGTTCGATGATAGTTCGATATCGGCGAAATATCATTTTCACTGGTTTGTCACTCCAGCGAAGTGAAACTAATTACAAATAACACCAAAAATTGCAGGTAAGCAATGTTCTGGAGTGCACGTGCCGTCGTTATGACGGAGCGTTCAGTACCTCAAAGTAGCGTAGACGCACAGAGAACGATAAAAGCGGCAAGCATCTAGAAAGTCGTGAAGCGGCTTGTGTTTAAGCTTCTCTTTAAACATTACGACATCCTGGCTGTGAAACATGTAACCAAATTGACATCAGAAGCACCTGTGTGTCTGTAAACTGTGTTTCCACTGACAGGACGGAAATGAAAATGCACTGTAAAAACCCTGAAAAAGAAAAGGAAGAGCCATTTAGCGTTTTAGGGCAAGTGAATGTTTTTGTTAAAAGTGTCACTCGCTTTAAAGGGCACACTTCTTTTTAAATTACCGGGAGAACAAAAAAAAAAAAAAAAAAAAAAAAAAAAACTTACGAATCGACTGCGTGGTGTTTTGCCTGTCCGCATCCTCGAAGCTCGTTGCCATTTGGCCGCTATCATAGAAAGGCGCGGATGAAACCATACAACATGTTTAAACCAATATTATGAAAGAGATGCTAAAACTGGCCACCGTTATTGTCCATACATTTTTGGCACCTCCTTAGGAATTCTTCCAGGGTGAGGGGTTTGTCTTGCACACTTTGTTTGAAATCGCTAATTGGAGCTCCGAGGAACCTTTCCCCGCTAATGGCACACCATACATAAATTTTTTCGTCATGAAGGGTACTTCATGGACAATATTAGATTGGAAGTTATAGGGCCAATTTTTTTCGAGTCAACGGTTGACGCCCTTACATACGTGAATACAATTTTACCCGTTTTTTAGAGAATTGACAGACAGGAAGCCTGATTTTGTCTAATTTTACTTTCTCTACTACGTAGAGTAAGTAAAGTATTGCATTCCACCCAAAAATTCGATGTCGAGTCTTCACCGGAAATATATGTTTTGAGACCCCCTGAATAAAAAGGCATTTTTAGAAAAAGGTCCGCGGGCGCATGTGTGTGTGTGTGTGTGTGTGTGTGTGTGTGTGTGCGCGCGCGCGCGCACGTGCGTGCGTGTGTCTGTCTGTCTATGGACAGCAAACATCAAACTTAAATACTAAGTTTGGTTTTTAACCAAGTTTTCGCTTTTGAGTTATGCTGTCCACAGACTGACAGACACGCGCGCGCGCGCACCTTTTTCTAAAAATGCTTTCTTTGGATTCAGGGGGCCTCAAAACATTTCCGGTGAAATCTCGACACCGAGTTTTTGGGTGAAATACAATACTTCCTCTACATAGTAGAATAAGTATAGGTGTTTTTTTTATTTCAACTTTGTTTATAGTCGACTAACTACATGGCCATATTGTGACTGTGCACAAAGTATTTACAAAATGACTGTGTTAATACAATGTTAGTATGGCTTCATCCGCGCCTTTCTATAATAGCGAAAGACGGCAACGAGCACCGAGGATGCGATCGGAGAAACGCCGCGCAGCCTATTCATAAATTGTTTATTCTCCTATTACAAACGTGCACGACTAATACAACTGCTGCACTTCTATCTGACAACCTAGATTAACGTAAGGTTCTACTTACAGAATTATGTTTCATAAATTTTCTTCATTCATTTCCTGATGGGCCCAAATGACCTCGTTGTTAATCGGCCTTAAGGTCCACTCACTCACTCACTCACTCACTCACTCACTCACTCACTCACTCATTTCCTGTGTTAGGTAATTTAGTTTATTCAGTATGAGGCACGCTGCTAGTATTATAACCTTGAGTGAGACGTAAGTAGCTGAGTAAAATGGCTATTCTCTTGCAGCTGAGAGCAGGGAACGGCAATACGTGCTCGTTGGCGGAGTGACACAACCCAACCGGCAATAAATCCGTTCTACATAACGTATGTTCCACACAGCTTTGTCCCATTTCTTGTATCACGTTGCTAGTCACCTCTCATTGGCTGCTGTCGTGGAATAGGTTGTTCTAAGATGCAAAATAGTTCCTGTTTAACGTGATAACTTATCTTATATTGGATGCGTGATGATCCGGCTCCTGTCTGTGCGACGTGCAATATCCCACCCTCTGTTACACATGTCCTCATTGATTGTCCGCGCTACGCTCGTGAGCGCCAGTCCCTTGGGTTGGGTCTTACACTGTGCTCCGTTTTAGGCAACGACCCAGTGGCTGTAACTACAGTACCGTGGTTTGTTGCCAATATTGACTTTGATAAGCAAGTGTAAGGTGTTTTTTATCTTGGCGGATTTAGAATTTTCTAATGTTTTACTTCTGTTTTTACCTTTTTAAACATCTTATCAGTTAACGTTTTTAGTCCGTTACGTCTTTACCTGTTTTAACCCTCGTTTTAGTTGTTTTAACTTCCGTTTCTAGCTTTTTTTAACTTTTTAGGGGTGAGGTTTTAGTAGCTGTTTGCTTGTTTTATTTTTGGACGTTACCCAGTCATGGGAAAGGGGAAGAGAATGCATCGCGAAGTAATAAATATCAACGGGCAAGGTTCTAAGAGAGGGTTTAAGGCCGGAGGGACATTAGCGGAGCCCCTGGGGTTACAACCACGGAAGATCACTCCAACGGTTTTCCGCGGAGCGAGAGCAACGACAGTTCTACGGGTTACACGAGTCACTCAAGGATTCTCCGAATGACACTGGGTAATCAAAGTACACCGGTTTAATCTGACTTTCTTCCACTTCGGATGAACTTTCATAAAATGTCAACACTTATAAATGTCGGAACTTTATAGAAGTCCCGATATGTGTGTGTGGAAATGTGACGTCCTTCATTTTTAGAGGATACGGCTCACGACAGCAAACAATAATTATTGAGGAGTAAAATAAATACTCATGCGGAAATACTCCTTGAATTGGCACGTGTCTGATGGACTTTGACGGCCTCCAATCTTGAGAGCTATAAACACGAGTCAAGGCATATCTGGACACGTTTGATTGGCAAGGAGACAAGATTATTATGAATGCCATTGTTATTAACAGCAGTGATGAACACAGCAAGGGGGGGGGGGGGGGGGAATGTCACATACAGATCCCCGACTTGTATATTCTGATTCCAGGCTTCGTAAACACCGGTTGCAGATACAATTGAAATTTGTCAAAACAATATAAGCTTATTTCATTACACCAGCTCACACAATTTAAATGCATGCGTTATTTTGACTCTTGAGGTCGGTACTATAAAGGAGGTTTAAACTCCGAGTTAGGTTTAAACTACAGTTTTAGGTTTTACTTCGGTTTATAAACGTTAATCTTCAGTTTAATTTTACTGGAACCCGTCTTCTGTTGAACTACACTTTAATGTTATGCGTATGACTCAATGAAACTTGTGGAGGGGGTCTTAGCCCCTCGACCGAAAGGCGATCTTTTGTGTCTATGCCCCTGAACGGGGCGCCCCCCCGGGAGGATGGATGAGGTGAATGGATCCTAAAGGGCGGCCGGAACGTTGTCACGACAGAGCAGGTAGCAGGGTCCCTACATTGCCCCAGTTAGAAGCAGCCCGGCGGAGGCTGGCTTAGCTCCCCTCCTCCTCCCCCCATGGGGGCCCGGAAACTAGTGGCTTGCCTTCCTATCCGAGGGATGAGATTTCCAGAGCGCATTTGTTCCCTCTTTAGTGCTGTTGCCACGACGCTCGCCGACGCTTCCAACCCTGAAAGAAACCCAACGGGATGAAGGGTGAAATGACATAGAGGGACAGGAAATTCGGAGGATATGGAAATCCTTTCCAGGATTCACCTGGCGACCCAGGCGACACAGCCAATTTAGGTGTACGACAGACGATAACATGGAATAGATCAATAGACTATAAATAAACTCAGCTGCATGTTGAAAATATCGACTTGTATAAACCGCGCTGCAACACGATGTGGAACTTTATATTCTGCTCTTCTAATGCGCTCAATCATTTTTCCATGGCTGTACATGCGGATATAAATAAAATTGTCTGTCGCCTAATCTTCCCTGTACCTTCCAGAATATACCGGGTGGAAGGGAAGTCATTACATTAATTTAAATCAACGATAGATCTCGCTATTTGGAACACATTTTGTATCTCCGACCATTTCCTATGGAGATACTTCAGTTTTCTCGAAAACAAGCTGGCAATACTGCAGATTGTGTGGGTGTCGCTTTCCCTAGCTCCGTACATAAACAAGCACAGTAATGGTGCTCCTTGAGAACACAAATAAAATACCCTTCCTTGTCCTTCTGTGTTTGCTGCGAGAGTATAGGCCAATCACAAGCATTAACTCCAAAAACATTAAAGCGAAAGCGAAAATGCCAGACCTGTTTACATCCACGAACCAGTTCAGTTCCCTGACCAACCTCAACGCAACGTTGTCGACTTACCGCGTCTGAAAACGCTGCTTGGAGTATTCCTTCACATCTTTTAAGTGAATAATTATTTCGAAACCTCGTGTGATGTCGCATAATTACTACCGAAGTTATGTCACAAATAAGTTACTCTACGCATCTATAAGTAACAAACTTATCTTCGTACATTCCTATGGAATTACGCATCCAAGTTGGATCAAAAACCATTTGTTGTTATTATTATTATTATTATTATTATTATTATTATTATTATTATTATTATTATTATTATTATTATTATTATTATTATTATTATTATTATTATTATTATTATTATTATTATTATTATTTTTTATTTATTTATTTTTTTTTTTAATTGGCTGATCAAAGAACAAAATGTCATTAGACTTTTTTGTTTGTAATGCTTCAACGAAGTACATATTAGAAGGAATGTAATGACTTCCCTTCCATCCGTATTCTATTGCGGCCATAATTCACCTGAAGTAAACAGAAAACCGAGTTTACATGGACAATTTGTTGAATAGCAAATACATTAGACTATTTAGTACGAACAAAATGCAAACAAAACCTAAATTGCTACAAGCTTCGCTACTACAGAGCTTATGTTTCGTTGTAAATGGAATCTGTCATGTTAAACACTAAACTGTTACGCATATTTTTCATCCAAAATGTCATTGTTTCAGAATATTAACCTTTTTTCTAAACTACCAGGTCCACCAACAGATTTAGTTGCAATGTAAGAAGAAAATTGGTGAACGAACCTGTTATTGTAAACACTACTATTTTGCCTATCGCGTTAATTTAATGTTACACTTAATTTTCATAGTGATTGGCCTTTATTCCAGAATATTTTAACCTTTTTTCTAAATTGTCAAATGTACCAGCAGCATTTAGTTATGGTGTAAGATGAAGAAGACTAGCAATCGTCTTCTTTTCTCTGTCTTCAATATACCAACACCATTACAGTGCACTTTTACTTACCAGAAGTTTATAAAACGGCGCTTGCAGCAAAACTTTTGGTTTGATTTAACTAAACTTCCAGTCAACCTGCGTTTATAACACAGGCCTTCCGTCCCTCCGTGATGTTGGCAGGATGTGTGTCATACGTAGGGCCCGGAAGCTTATGCCCTAAAAGCTATGAAATATGCACGCAAATATGCTCTAAAAACTTGAAAATATACCAATAAATATGCATTTAAAATATACTTAATGCCTATAATATTCTTTACTATAAACAAAGGGGGATAACATTGAATGTAAATTTATTGATGAGAAGTATAAGTGTCTGATTCACTGTCCAAAAGAAACGACGAATTGCAGTTCTCAACAGCCACATGGAAGTTTTCAAACTCAAAAGAACGCCTGTAATCTCTGGAGCTGTATTTCTATCTTGAGAGCATCACAGGATGTTATAGGTCGTGATGTGAGACACGAACAACTCTCGTTTCCTTCCCTCCCTCTCTGCAATAGGCGGGCCAGCAACATTACCACAACAGTGTGCAGCTGAAACAATTGCAGTTCGCATCAAAGTAATTGTTGGCACATAGTTATAGCGAAATCGCTTTGTTCGTTATAAAGCTAATTTTACATATATATATATATATATATATATATATATATATATATATATATATATATATATATATATATATATGTCATTATAACATTATGCAAGACCGCCAAAGATAATCTCACTGCACCTCCATTCTCTGTCACATTATTTATCGTTGTACGAAACCATGACAATTTCATTAGTTGCTTTAGGAAACGGTGGAAGGATACGAGTCCTAAAGCAACCAACGAAATGGTCATGGTTTCGTACAACGATAAATAATGTAACATATGCAGATCGGAGTTGCAGAGAGATGGTCATTGTACGTGCAAGGGGAATACAGTAGGTTTTGGGCCGTAGTCAAATCTTCTACAGCTGGTCGCTATGTGAAGGCCTTGAGATTCCATTCTCTTAGCATGGCCAAGAAATAAAAAGTGAGAAAAGTAAAGTACCTATTGCAAAACTCACGCAAATAATAAGGAATAATTGTGTCCGAAATGGTTCACTCCACAAAAAATCTGATGTGTTGCACTCACATGACTTTCTCTACTCTTGTACTAACCATTCTTACAAACTCTTATTCCT
Organism: Tenodera sinensis; assembly: GCA_030765045.1. NCBI lineage: Eukaryota > Metazoa > Arthropoda > Insecta > Mantodea > Mantidae > Tenodera > Tenodera sinensis. The sequence continues at coordinate 89,969,899 of CM060972.1, forward strand.
ATATCTTCATGTTAGTTGAGATAAACATTTGTGCAAATTATCTTATTGCTTATTTCCTTGTAGGTGCAAGGGGAATATTAGAATACAGTAGGCTTTATGCGATAGTCAAATCTTTTAAAGCTTTGAGATTCCGTTCTCTTTGCACATTTAACATAAAAAGAAATGAACAACGATGTTCCATTTCACGAAAGTTTTTAAATTTTCCGAAACTCACACACATAACAAGGAATATCTCCTAAATCGTTCACTCTACAAAAAAATTTATTCAGACATAAATTGTGTATTTTAGCAAGATCTAAATTTTTTTATAGTATGATTTGGTCTAACGGTTTACCCGTTACGCAAAATTCATCCAGAGTAAATACGACTACAGGGGCTATAGCCAGAAAATTCAAGATGTACATTTCATTCGTCATAAAAATGTCTCAAACATGAAATTTTAATCAAAATCGTTAGAGCCATTTTCAAGAAAATCAAAATTTTCGATAAATGTTCCACGTAAAGGATAGTTTAGGATGGGGCTATTTTCTTCAGAATCTTCGTGTCGCATCCTTGAAAGACATTAAACTTAAATACTAAATTTGGTTTTTACCCAATTTTTCGTGTTTGAGTTATGCTGTCCACACACACACACACACACACACACACACACACACACGCGCGCGCGCGCGCGCACGGACCTTTTTCTAAAAATGCTTTTTTTTTTTATTCAGGGAGTCTCAAAACATATATTTCCGGTGAAATCTCGACATCGAATTTTTGGGTTGAATACAATACTTTTACTCCTTAATATGCAGTAAAGGAAGTAAAAATGTTCGCTCATTTGTTTGTTGTAGACATAGGTTTATTTCTAAGTAGTGGAATGAAGATAGGTACAAACGTACTATATCAACAGGCCGCCGGTGTGGCGCTACTGCGAAATGCAGGAAGCTATTGATGACTTCTGAATGACCTTAGAGAATACGACAGTCCGTGGTGAAGGTCAGTTCCATCCAAGTTAGGAGTTTTTGTTTGCGTAGTATGCTTGGAGCCAGTACTTTAACACCGGCTGTTCAGGGTCACTAGACACATTCAAGTAAGAGGCTCTCATTTCATGCCAGATTTATGATAAGTGCATGCTTTGATTACTACGTTTAACGAGTACTAGACCTTTTTCCTCTATTGATAGATGTACCCGAGATGTATGTAACTATTACCAAGAAGCCCGTTGGGTCATAAACGCCCATGACTACAGAGTTAATCACACGAGACTGTGATGCAATGTTGCCAACACTCCCTCGCAAATAATGTCTATATGCAACTTTAAACAAGCATTAACAAAAAAGGCTAGATATAATTGGTGTCTAAAATTACACATCTTTTGTTTGCAGAATTTAAAACTCATGTAGACATTATATTAATAATTGATAAGACAATAATTTCATAATAGTTAAACTTTGTATTATAATAATAATAATAATAATAATAATAATAATAATAATAATAATAATAATAATAATAATAATAATAATTATAACATTTATTATATTATATATTATTATTGTCATTGATTTAAGATGTCTTTTGTTAAGTACATCTGATATTGTACTATGACATTTATTGAAATGTTCTATGTTGTAGTAAACGCCTATTGCGGCTATGAATTTAAAACTAAGCTGAAATTTCTAAAATTGTACTAAAGTAAGAACAAATTAGAAACTAAAAACTTCACTTATCTTAGTAATGTTGCACGTTCTTTTTGCACAAACTGACCCAGGGTTTCAAGTTGTCTCCAACTCATTCTCAAAGCTATACAAACAAATTCGTTACCAAAGCTACAATCTTTCATTTTTTTCTGAAAACAAAAAACAAATACTGATATTCAATTTTTATTTACCAATCTCTGAAAACAAAAATTTATAAATACAATCTACAGATGGTAATTCGAAGTTCATAACACGGTTCCTGTTTTTTTAAAATAAAAATGTTTCCCCAAACCATTAAATCTATAGGATCACTTAATTGTTTTAATAATTTTACTTCTGGATTAATTTCATGATTAAATGACCAAAAATTATCTGCCACAGCTGATTTATCAGTTCGTTTATATTTAATATTTCTAAAATGTTGTTTTATTCTGGTTTCTAAATGACGTTTAATTTTACCAATATAAACCTTCTTACTTTAGAATCTTGTTGCTTCACTGTTAATAGCTTCAATTTTCCATATTCTAAAATTGTCTTTAGAGCAGAACTGAAAGATTCGAGATCGCTGTTTGAGGTTTCTTGGCAAACTGTACTAAAATCTCCGCGACAAAGGCTTCCTCAGAATGTTACTCTTACCCGCATCAAATGTTCTGCATATGATAGTGGCCAATAGGAGCACGCACAGTTCACACAGTTTATGTAGCTGGGTAGAGGTAAAGCACAGGTTATACAGATGGGTACAAGACCGTTGCCAACAGTCACCTGACTGGCAGTACCCAGGCGCCTCCGGGCAGGTCCTCTGTACTTCGCACTTCTTAGCGTCCACTAACTGCTCTTTGTCTTTTACTTTCTCTAACTTTCCTCTATTTCTTTCTAGTTTTAAGTCCCCTGTCAGGTCCGCCGTCACCGCAGCTCACCGCCGAGGATGTTAGGGAAAAGGTGGTTCAACCACATTATTACCACTTCAGTACCCTCATCTGAAGCTTCACTGTCGGGGATGTTAGGGGAAGTGTGGCCCACCCACATTATTACGGCCACTTCAGTACCTTCATCTGAAGTTTCACTGTCGGGGATGTTAGGGGAAGTGTGGCCCACCCACATTATTACGGCCACTTCAGTACCTTCATCTGAAGTTTCACTGTCGGGGATGTTAGGGGAAGTGTGGCCCACCCACATTATTACGGCCACTTCAGTACCTTCATCTGAAGTTTCACTGTCGGGGATGTTAGGGGAAGTGTGGCCCACCCACATTATTACGGCCATTTCAGTACCTTCATCTGAAGTTTCACTGTCGGGGATGTTAGGGGAAGTGTGGCCCACCCACATTATTACGGCCACTTCAGTACCTTCATCTGAAGCTTCACCGCCCTCTTCGTAGTTCACCGCCGATGGACGTTAGGGAACAGGTCCTCTATCCCTATAACTCCTTAATAACCTACACCCGATACTTCCTTCTTACTACCACACTTGACTTTCCAAGGGCGTAATCAGGGACTCGATCATGTTTACGTCCTGGCGCCCTCTTTCAATTGGTTTAAGCACCTGTGGCTGGCCAATATACCCGCTCCTTGAACACGGAGGTGCAATATCGGCACTGCTAAAGCTTCCCTCTTGCTAAAACACGCTATTTGTGTGCAAATACATTTTTTGTAGAGTCAACCATTTCGGAGATATGGTTCTGCCAAGTCTAATGTTCCCCCAGAGTACAGGGTGCACAAAATAACGTTTCCTGATTTACATAATCTCTGTCAATATTTTCATTGCTTGTCAGCTTCCCTGGGAAAAAAATGTACATCATCCTGTCGCAGCATCCTTAAACTGGTGTTTTGACTTTGTTTTATCAATCCGTTGCAATATAGCCATATTTTATCACTATTTTTCTGAAAGAAAGGAATCAGTACTGAGTGTGAAGTTAGTCAACAACGATGGATGTTCCATCGTTCGTTGTTCGTTTGGTGGAAGTGTCTCTCTCTTTTTTGTCTTCTTTAGGTTTATTTGGGGGGTGGGGGTGGGAGCGTCCTCGCCTATTGAACAATTTCACTTGGGGTGGATGTTTCTTCTTAGCCTAATTCTTGAGGTTTACTTTTCAAAAGAGTTAAAGGGTGGAAAGTTTTTCAATGCTGCATCTACTCCTTTTCTTTCTCTCGTTCTTTCGCCAAAGATTGATACTGTGACCCCACAAGTCTCTCTTTTCTTCCAGTCAGTTTTTTCAGTGACTATGGTCTGAGAAAACTAAAGGAAATATAAACAACGAAAAAATGTAAGCGATTCAAACGTTATCTACACATTCACAACGGCGCTTATCGCCACTCTAATGTAATTATAAGATTACCAATCAGAATAGGTATGATTTGGACATACCTACAATGCCAGAACACCTTCTCATAAGTAAAAAAAAAAAAAAAAAAAAAAAAAAAAAAAAAAAAAAAAAAAAAAAAAAAAAAGATGTAAGCGAGATCACTAAATTAAGTTGTAAACAATATTGAGAAAATTAACGGCTAACAAAACACCCTCCTTCATATTATAACATTTTTAACCCGTCTCTGCAATGTGGGTATAGAATTCCTGCCTCACTTTAAGAGGTCCCGAGTTCGAATCTCGGTTTAGGGCACAGATTGGTTTAGGGTGAGTTATCGGGAGGTTTCTCAGGGGTTTTTCACTTACTCGGGAAACATGAATGTCAGGTAACTAGTCTCTAAAGACCACGGACTCATTTCACTAATTTATAGTCCTATATGATCTACCTTGTTAAAAGACGCTAAACTTAATAATTTTACAAAAAATATGTTTTTCTGTCCCTCTGTTCCACATGCTCACTTCTTCTCATTCTTGCCATTAAAGAGTGTTTGTATGTGTCACCACCAGTCATCGCTACCTGCGCGTGGTGTGGAAACTAACAGCATTGCCAATGTGCGACAGTGAATATTTCCCCAAAAATAGAGAAGGTGATGTTGGTGCAGCAGTATATTTAAGCAAATCCAAAGACCATATTACAGTTAAAATGAGTGATGAATTTACAATATATTCGGCTGAACTTATTGCTATTAGAACTGCAATAAATTATATCACTACAAATAAGATAAAAATGAGCATAATTTTATCGGACTCCCTAAGTGTTTTGAATAAATTAAAAAATTTTGGACTTGCATGTAATCAGAATTTAATTGAAATGGAAATAAAATTAAAAGTGTATTATGCCTATCAAGAAAATTGTCAAATTAAGTTTGTATGGGTTCCCGGTCACAAAAACATAGAAGGTAATATGAAAGCAGACATATTGGCCAAACAAGCAAGAAAGATAGAAGAAAAAATAAATGTACAATTACCACCTAAAGATATCTTGCATCATATGAAAAGTAAAACAACTTCACAATGGTTAAAGGAACATCCTGAAGACCATTGGATTAACAACAAACAATATAATCCTTGGTTCAAAAATATATACTATCCTAGACAAGACTTGTGCAACATAATCAAAATGAGGCTAAATATTGCATTAACACCTGCATTTTTGTTTAAGATGAAGAAGAAAGACTCTTCCTACTGCAGTTGTGGTGAATATGGAAATTTAGAACATATATTATTAGGTTGCAACTTATATAAAAATGAAATTAGTGAGTTTTTGAGTTCTATTTATAATTTGGGCATACCGGGACCTATTAAAATAACAAATTTATTAAATTATAATCTAAAATTAGTATTCAATAAAATTATTAAACATATTAGGAAATGTAAAATTAAACTCTAAAAAGTATAGTACTCCAAAAAGCAGCTCATTTAAAATATTAAAGGATGCTAAATTGACAAATTAGTCATTTAGTATAAACATTGGAGGAGGACGCTAAATGAATAAGTACTGGTATTCAAGAGCGTCGTAAAATAAGAAGAAGAAGAAGAAGAAAAGCGTACAATTTTCCAGAAACCTGCCATCTGGGCAGTTATCCAGCTTGCCCTTCACCCCTCCTCATAAGTACGGCCCCGTCTGCATTCATTATATGAGTACGTTATGCTTATTTATCTCTGATTATTTTATTCTCCTTGCGTTACTCGCTATGCATAACTGTAAAACTATACCTCAAATTAAGCGAGATGTTTTCAAAATATGGAAATAACATTCAGAAATTTTTCTTGGGAATAAGCTATTTCAATGAAAGGAAAGGAATATAGGAGAAAGAAATTGGAATGGTAAACTTTCAAGCACTTTTGAACGGTCTAAACTTACAAAACAGGATAGTTTTAAAATGACAAATAATGATGATAATGGCGATGACGATGACGACGAAGACGACGACGATCATAATAATAGTAATGATAACAATAATAATAGTAGTAACGATAGTAATAATAGTAATAATAATAGTAATAATAATAATAATAATAATATTAATATTAATAGTAATAATAATATTAATATTAATAATAATTAATAATAATTAATAATAATAAATAATAATTAATAATAATAAATAATAATAAATAATAATAAATAATAATTAATAATAATTAATAATAATAATAATAATAATAATAATAATAATAATAATAATAATAATAATAATAATAATAATAATAATAATAATAATAATAATAATAATAATAATAATAATAATAATAATAATAATAATAATAATAATAATAATAATAATAATAATAATAATAATAATAATGATAATAAAGATAATAATGATAATAAAGACAATAAAAATAAAAATAAATAATAATAAATAATTAAAATAATAATAATAAATAAATAATAATAATAAATAATAATAATATTATATTATAATATTCCTTTTTGAGTTGGCCAAACTGCGGCGGGGGCCTCACACAAGCAAAGTTGCATGCTAATGGCTTTTCGCTAATGATTTTTAATCTAATTTAAAATCACGTAGAGAGAAAATTCAGCATTTTTCGCGAAAATGGAGGTTTATAGGAATTTAGAAACTTTTACTGTGGTGAAGAAAAGCTTGCCATGCAGTTAGTTAAGAGTTTAAGTCAATTTCCTTTCCTACATGGTGACATTTTCAACGCTGGTGTTGGCAATGGTGCAAGATGTGTAGTGAATTTGTGGCTGTAATAATTGAAAGAAATGTTTTCGTTTGTAATTGGTAATTACAATTGATTACAAAACAATCATTTTTAGGTGCAGTGAAACGTGTGGATAAATCCATAGTATTTTGTGGAATAATGGGAGATGTGGATATTTCGCAGATTATATGAGTGAAGAAAACTGCTAGAACTTCGTGCTCTGAAATATCTCCGCAGATAAATCGTAACAAACGGAGAGATTTATCTTATTTCACTAGTTTTAAAGAACGTTCATCATGGCTGTACCTCCAGCTGCCTTGGTTAACAGGAATAAAAAACATTTTATGGGAGTTCCGGCTCCTTTAGGTTATGTAGCTGGTGTAGGGCGAGGTGCTACTGGTTTCACCACTCGTTCAGATATCGGTCCTGCGAGAGATGCTAACGACGTATCAGATGATAGACATGCACCGCCAAGTAAACGCAAAAAGGGTCACCAGAAAGAAGAGGAGGAAGATGATGATGAAGATCTGAACGATTCAAATTATGATGAATTTTCAGGTTATGGAGGATCATTATTTAGCAAAGACCCATACGACAAAGACGATGAGGAAGCAGATGCCATTTACGAAGCCATTGATAAACGGATGGATGAAAAAAGAAAAGAATACAGAGAGAAACGGTTAAAGGAAGAACTCGAAAGATATCGACAGGAACGACCAAAGATTCAGCAACAATTTAGTGATCTTAAACGAGGTTTAGTATCTGTTACAGAGGATGAATGGCGAAATGTACCAGAAGTTGGCGATGCAAGAAACCGAAAAATGCGTAATCCTCGCACAGAAAAGTTCACTCCTCTTCCTGATTCAGTTTTGGCACGCAACCTGGGAGGAGAAACTGCAACTACAATAGATCCATCAAGTGGATTGGCTAGTGCATTTCCTTCGGGTACAGCAACTGGAATGTTAACACCTACTGGAGATCTGGATCTCTGCAAGATTGGACAAGCTCGTAACACGCTGATGAATGTGAAGTTGAGCCAAGTTTCAGATTCTGTAGAAGGGCAGACTGTAGTTGATCCTAAAGGTTACTTGACAGACCTGCAGAGCATGATACCTACATATGGTGGTGATATCAATGACATTAAGAAAGCTCGACTGTTACTGAAATCAGTCCGTGAAACAAATCCAAATCATCCACCTGCTTGGATAGCGTCTGCAAGACTGGAAGAAGTAACAGGAAAAGTGCAGGCAGCCAGGAACCTTATTATGAAAGGCTGTGAAGTAAATCCAAAGTCAGAGGATCTTTGGTTGGAGGCAGCAAGATTACAGCCACCTGATACAGCTCGTGCTGTAATTGCCCAAGCAGTACGCCATATACCAACATCAGTTCGCATATGGATAAAGGCAGCAGACCTCGAGCTAGAAATAAAGGCAAAGCGAAGAGTTTATCGTAAGGCACTGGAGCATATACCAAACTCAGTTCGACTTTGGAAGGCAGCTGTGGAACTAGAAGATCCGGAAGATGCTAGAATTTTGCTCAGTAGAGCTGTGGAATGTTGCCCAACTAGTGTGGACCTCTGGTTGGCATTGGCACGCTTGGAGACGTACGAGAATGCAAGGAAAGTGTTGAACAAGGCACGTGAGAATATCCCCACAGACCGTCAGATATGGACTACTGCTGCCAAACTGGAGGAAGCTAACGGAAACAACCACATGGTAGACAAGATCATTGAACGTGCAATTGCCTCTCTCACTGCTAATGGTGTAGAAATTAATCGGGAGCATTGGTTCAAAGAAGCTATTGAAGCGGAGAAGGCTGGCTCTGTTCACACTTGCCAGGTAAACATTGTTACAGCATTTTGAAATAAGTCATATAATACTAATTGGCTTATCTGGCACTGTACAATTGCATTCTATATTTTTGCCCTGCTTCACCAGTCAGTACTTTTAAGGTACTGTGTGTGATTGAAAATAAGAGTTGGATTAGTTTTTGCAAGTTATAAGCTGTGTGTTTTTGCCAGGCTCTATAGAACAATTATAACTTATTTTGTCCAGTTTTCTACATTAGGGATTGAAAATATGGGGAAAAGGTAGCTTTTGGAAATTGTAGGGTGTATAATTTTCATGGCATAAATGTATGCCAACTGCATAGCTGACACAGTGAAAATCTGTAATTAAACATTTGAAAATTAAGATACAGGTAAACTTTGAAACTTGTGAGTAGCCTACAGTTTGTGCTGGAACTTAAAGTATAAGGGTCAAAGTTTAAAGGATAAGGGTAGCCTTCAACAAATTTTCTTATCCAGCCCCTCTGGTTAGTTTGCATTTCCACTGTTAGTGGGTACTCTTTGCCTTTAATTATTATTGAAGTGAAGAGCTGCCAGTATTTGAGTTGTACACCAATTTCACAGAATTAATTCACACTGAAGAGGACTTCACAGGCTATTCCCCAAAAATTCAGGATATACATTTTATTTGTCATATAAACAGCGTAAATATATGGTATTTTAATCAAAATCATAAGTCAGTTTTGAGTAATTCAAAATTTTCTAAACATTTTCCACAGAAAGGGTAGTCTGGGGCTGTGTTATTTTTTTAAAGATTTTCATTTTGCATTATTGGATGATGCATGCTGAACTTAAATAGCTGGTCTGATGTGTAACTGACGTTTTGAAATGTATGTACGTACGTATGCATGCATGTGTGTAGATAAAATTTGATATTAAGATTTCACTGGAAATATTGAGATCCCCTGAATCCACAAAAACCACTTTTAGAAAAAGATCCACATTGATGTATGCGTGTGTGCATGCTCATTGCTGGGATCATATCAGTGCCGTCATTGTGCCAGATTTTCGTCCTACAGGTTCTTTTTTTACATTCCAGTAAATTGACTGATGTGGAGCTGTCGCTTTTAAGTGCACTTTAAAACCATCAGTTTAGACAGATTTGAACCTGTGAGCTTCTGATCAGTAGGCCAGCACCTAACCGACTGAGATACCTAGACCAACATGTATGTGCATGTGCATGAGGAAGAGAAAACAGCTTAACTCAAAAACAAAAACTCAGCTGGATATCAAAGTTGCTAGTTACGTTCAGTATTTTCCAAAAATGCGACACACATGCTTTCAAGATAATAGGTCACCCAAATAAGCCTTTATATGGAAACATTTTCTTATTTTTGTTTTGTAAAACTTCGCTGTAATAAATTTGATTAAAACAGTATATATATAATATAAGATATTTCAATAATAAACAAAATGACAGCCATGCGTAGCCGAGTGGTTAGACCATTTGCTTCTCACCAAAGTGGCCCAGGTTCGATCCCAGGCAATCGCATGTGAGATTTGTGGTGGACGAAGCGGCACTGGGGCAGGTTTCCTCTGGGTTCTCCAGTTTCCCCTGCCATCTCATTCCATCGGTGCTCCATCTTCATTCCATGTATCATCAGTGTCACCGCCTGTGGTGCCATATGTAGTAAAAGTGGGCATTAAATACTACGATGATAAAACAAAATGGTAATCTTGATTATCATTTTATGCCAACCAACTTACTGCTGAATTACTCTTGAATTTTCTGAAGAGCCCTTGAAGTCTTGTTGATGCACAAGGAATTTTGTTCAATGGGTAAACCATAAGAGAGAGAAAATCTTACTTCACAGAAAATATCTTTTTAAATCATGCAATTTACTTAAAATAACTATTTTTGTGGCATTAGCCATTTCCAAGATATCCATTACTATTGGCTTGAATTTTCAGTACTTTGTCATTTTTTGAAGTGCTATTGTTAGTTAAATGTTTCTTGCAATGTCACAGAAAGACTGAAATTTCATTCCTACCAAGTAGCAACCATTTGTAAAACATTTGACCATCATGTCTCCTGCATTTTCTTTATGCCCATAGTGAAATATGTAATGAAACCGTTTGTGCATATGCCTCGAATAATGTAAACTGGATATAAAAATAAACTTTAGTCACAATAGATTGCAGATGTGATATAAAAATGAACTATAGTATTAGAGATGTAACATGATATTTAGAATTGTTTCCTAAGTACCAAAATGCAAGAGGCAAAATTTTATGGACACGGTTGAAATGTGATGCTATGTGTACATTTAACCTTCCTAATTCGGCTGATAGTTAATGACTGGATTCGTATTACTTCCAGGTACTGATCCGAGCCATAATTGGTCAAGGTGTTGAGGAAGAAGATCGCAAACACACATGGATGGAAGATGCAGAAGCATGTGCATCCCAGGGTGCATACGAATGTGCACGTGCTGTGTATGCTCATGCCCTTGCAACATTTCCCAGCAAGAAGTCCATATGGTTAAGAGCAGCCTATTTTGAGAAGAACCATGGAACCAGAGAATCCCTCGAAGCATTGCTACAGCGTGCAGTGGCCCACTGTCCCAAGTCCGAGGTCCTGTGGCTCATGGGTGCAAAGTCAAAATGGATGGCTGGGGATGTTCCTGCTGCTCGAGGTATCCTTTCATTAGCTTTCCAAGCTAACCCTAACTCAGAAGAAATTTGGTTGGCTGCAGTGAAGCTAGAATCTGAAAACTCTGAATATGAACGAGCTCGTCGCTTATTAGCAAAGGCTAGGGCTTCTGCACCAACACCGCGTGTGATGATGAAGTCGGCAAAATTGGAGTGGGCTTTGGATAACTTGGATCAGGCATTGCATTTATTGGAAGAGGCTATCAAGGTCAGTATAGTTTTAGAGCAGGCTAATTATCCATATAACAGGCAGTGTGAGGTGACAAAAATACTTAACACTTCATTAATAGTTCTGACATTCCTGCTTTCCAGGTCTTCTAATTCTTTTCAGTCTTTTAGCTGTTTAAGAGTAAGTAATTTACATGTTTTAGATTTTTGAACCATCTAAAATATGTGTGTGTGTAGCTAATGCTCAGGATTTAGCAGCAAGCCATTTTTCTTCCCGTCTCTCAAAGCTTTCAGGTTGTTCAGATTGATAGACGTTCCATATTCATTTCTTCTTCCTTGTTGCATAACAGACAATTTGGAGATAATAGCAATCCAATTTTATGCAGGTGTTTGCTGAGACAGTCATGTCCAGTGATAAGTGTGAACATGGTGACGGCTGTTTCCCGAGGTAGTTCAGGAGTTAGTTTCAAGCTTTTTAAGAATTTTTCCCCTTTGGAATTTAACATATTTCTAGTTAATTTGATTTCATAACCATTATTCATTTTCGTCTTAATGGTACTCTTGGTTGTACCTTATTTTGAACTTTGGTTCCCTTTTTTGCTAGGATGTGTGCTTCTCAGTGTTACCCAATCCACAGTGTGCAGGAATCCACTGGAAGAGTATGTTCTTACTTAAATTTTGTATCTGTTTAACCAAACAGTGAATTTCTCTTTATTTTTTCTGTTTTTGGATCACCACTCTAGAATTTGATAAAAACAACAGAGTTTTTAAATGTTTGTAACCAAACAGATATTTTAGAGCAGTGTAGATTTCATCAATTTCTCCATCAAAATTTGTAGTGTTTTTTCCTACATTTTTGTAAAAGGAGAAAAACTGCCTGCTCGGCTGCAACTTAGCCGAGTGGTTAGACCATTCGCTTCTCACCAAAGCGGCCCGAGTTGGATCCCAGGCAACCATATGTCGGATTTGTAGTGGACGAAGCAGCGTTGGGGTGGGTTTCCTCTGGTTTCCTGTGCCATCTCATTTCACCGGTGCTCCCATCTTCATTGCATGTATCATCAGTATCACTGCCTGCAGTGCCATATGTAGTAAAAATCTGGTATTAAACACTACACACATGTACACCGCCTGCTTATTGTCACTTACCACTGAACCATCTGTATATACAGTGTGCTCACAAAGTCCATATACCCCTATATTGAATTCAAACTGAGATGAAATAAAAGTACAATATTTATGTAATTAAATGTTTCTCCTTACATCTTAGGACCCCAAAACATTGGTATGTGTCCTCCCATTGTCTCTGCATAGCCAAATATGTCACCATGTTCTCGTGTTCATCTTACTCAACATCATTGGAGTCACTGTCTGGAAAGCTATTCACACCGCATTTTGCAGTTCACCATTTGTAGCGTACTGCTGCTTCCGCACCTTCTCTGTGATGTAACCCCCTTTGACTTATTCATATTCAAGAATACTTTTGTAAATATTTAAGAAAAATGTAATCTTATCTATTCCTTATCGTGAGAGTATAAACCTAATGTATCTTTGTATCCTGGACCTTTATGGTCACGCAGTGTTTATTTCACAAATTTGTTTTGTTTACACAGATACCAATATAATGCACTATTAGGGTTTGTTACTCTGCTTTGGTTTTACATGAAACAATGCCAAATTGATATGTTTGCAAAGTAACAACCTAAATTAATCTCATTTTTAAATCAACATTAAATAATTATATTTGATCTAATTATATCCTTACCAGTGAGTTAAAATATTTTCTAATGTTGCCCTTATTGCTTTAAGCTGGGATTACAATGAACTTTACTGGACATGAAAGTAACACATTGTATTAAATGAGCTAGTTAGGGTTGACTTAACATGAACTTAAAGTGACATAAGTTAAGAGTTTGGCAGTGCCAAACTTTTCCTTCATGCTACATCAAATTTGGATGTTACGTGACTAATTTGAACCACTCAGCGAGAAGTAGTGCCATGCAGCTATAAACTGTTTCTCTAAGTAACTGTTTGCTCAACACTCTTTCTCTGTTTCTTGTGTTTTTCTCCTAAAGAAGGTTATGGCCATCTCCAAACTGTATTCGCTGTTTAAAAATGTTTCTTACTCCACATTCTCTCTTTCTTTTTGTTTTTGGAAAACAACCTCTGATTAGAAAAAGAGCATTGCTTCGAATATCCGCCATGTCTGCTGAGTAAAAGAGTAACCAATCAGAATGATTCCTTGTTAAGTGCATCCTAATAGACTTAAATTTTTTACTTCACATTATGTCCCATCACATTAAGTCCTGTTAAGCAAAGTTCATTGTAACCCCAGCATTAATTACTTGGATTGCTGTGATTGAAAATGCAGACTGGAAATCATTGTCTTGCCAATTTTGTCTTTGTCTTGTATCTTGTTATATGCATCTGTTTTCATTTCTGAGATATGTATAGGTACTGCAGTTAAAGTAAAGAACACTAAAATTAAATATATGGAAGGTATGAAGATTTTGAATCTTCTGAATTAAGAGATTGCACATACAACTGTTTTGTTAATTTTGTAGACTTACTTGGGCCAATCTGTTGATCATGTTGGGAAATTTTGTTATGACAATTAGTATTTATTTGCAGGTTTTCCCAGACTTTGCCAAACTCTGGCTCATGAAGGGCCAGATAGAAGAACAGCAAGGAAAAACAGACAAGGCGTATGAAACTTACAATGCTGGCATCAAGAAGTGTCCTACATCAGTGCCACTCTGGAAGCTCTTAGCCTCCCTAGAGGAGCATCGTGGAATGTTGACCAAAGCAAGGTATTTTGTTACAATTTGTTTTGTGGCCAGAATATTAGAGTCAACGTAGCTCCTTGTTTAGAAATAGCAGAGTTTGCCCATTTTGAAACAATGCTATAAATTGTAACTAACCAAAATAAGTTGGTATATTATTCAAATTGAAATGTTACAAAAGTTGTTTGACAACGTTACTGATTTTATTTAATTTTGGTTTAAGGGTGCTCAACTACTTGGTCATGAGTATCCTTAAAAATGATAGCATGGCAAAAGCCATAGATAAATATTAATATAAAATAAAAGTAATACTAAAAAGGAAATATACTCGTACAAAAATATGTCAAAGAGACAAAAGCCAGAGATAAATGTTAATATAAAATAAAAGTAATACCAGAGCGAATAGAAAGAGAAAGTGTGATCACTCTACTGCTCTTCCACATGATTATACAAGAGCCACCTGGTGCCTCCGTCAGGTGGCAGCAAAGTCGTTAGTGTGGCTATTTACAGCGCTTTTCGCTGGGCATTGCATTGGAGCACTGTTGTGTATGGTTGCTCTGTTTGTTACAGTGCAATGATGTTTCGTGCTTGGTTGTAGATCTGAATATGACAAATCTAAGGGTAAACATTTCTTTACACCTCCAAAAGATAAACTACTGTTTTCTAACTGGGAGAGGGCCATACCAAGAAAGGACAGGTGCCTTTCTTCTAATATTTACGTGTGTGATTCACATTTTTCATAAGAACTTTTGATAAAGGTACACAAATTTATAGTTAATGGAGAAAATATTAAGATTGCAAGGCAAAGGTGGAAGTTAATGCCTCATGCAGTTCCATATCGTTTTTCTAATCTTCCTAAAAACTTATGACGGCCAATAGACTCCCGTAAACCTCCTTCACAGTGACTATCAAAAAGGGTTGAAAGAAATACCAATTTAGAAGACAGTGGGAATCATGCAGAATGCCTTCAAAATACGACTGTTAATCTTCCCCTCGCAGGGAATACCAGTAGACATTTTAGTAATAAAGTAAGCCTACTAAGAAAAGGTTAAAGCAACAACAGCGTAATATAATTAGACTAAAATGCCAATTGAAAGTAGCCAATGCAAAGATTCAAGTAATTGAAAGTAAAGTAAATGGAAGTAGTTGCAATATCGATGAATCTGATGGAACAAAATACCTAAGTAAAAAAAAAATTGCTGTTGATACAATTTTGAAAAGATCAAAGGTAACTAAAAAGGAAGGTATGAGATATATTTCGACCGTCATTCACCTACAGTGGAGTTGTTGTTGTAGTGTTTAACGCCCGCTTTTACTACTACGGCACCGCAGGCGGTGCCTACAGTGGATTTTCTCCAGTTGTATATGTTACAGTCAATTATGTTCCAAACAAATTAGCAATATCATCTGAAGGCAATTGTGAGTATAGGCAAGAGCTGCCTTCAACATCATTCGTTAACCAAATGAAGTTATTAGCAAAGGAAATAGTGAGCCATAATAGTGGAATTACAGAACATATAGAGAGCAAAATTAAGGACGAAATTGAGATTGAGGAACCTGATATACCAGAATGCGAAAAGAATGTACCTGAAATTACTCAGAAAGATATGGCTAAAGAATGTCTGGTATATCACTTGAGTGGGTATATAGTACACAACTGTTCAAAGCATGTGTTAATTTACTGCATGGCAAGTGTGCAGATTTCCCCCCCGTATCACTTTTAACTACAATTAAAGACCACAAAACTGGTACAGACAATTTATACCTTACTTGCCCCTCTAAATCTGTATATGGCATTCTTTCACAAGTAGAGAGGGTTTTAGCAGAGAAACTTTCAAATGAAAGTAAGTTGTGTGGCGATATATTTTTCGATTGTTGTGACAGTGTTAACCAAATTCATGTTGCTTCTGGAATTGGGTGTTGTAAGGAACATTTACTGGATCTTGTCCCCAAACTAATTCCGCATTACATGAAGTGTCGCTTCTTTTTCCGCACCAAGGAAATAACAAAGGAATTACAATCATCAAAGGCTGCAAAATCATCTCGTAAATTGTCGAAAGTTACTAACAGCTGATTTCAACATTGGTGAGTACATTCTTATCTGTAGAACAAAATACAAGTAGCTTATACTATTCTTGCAGCAAAGTTAACTTTTCATTCACAGGAAATTATATTTTATTCCCTTAATGGCATTTTGCATTCTAGTGGTAACATTATTGTCTTGGATTTCTCTGAATGGCTGTCAGAATGTGTATGCGTGAGTTAGTCATTGTTAAACAACACTATTCTTCTGCTTTGCTACTTTTCCAGTGAATCTCCTATCGTTCTGGGTGACTCAGTTGCATAGATGCTGGCCTACTAATTCCAAGGTGGCAGGTTCAAATCCGGCCCAGACCGATGGTTTTTAAGTGTGCTTAAAAATGACAGCTCCATGTCAGTAGATTTACTGGCATGGAAAAGAACTCCTGCGGGACAAAATTCCCTCACACCAGCGACGCTGATGTGATCCTGGCAATTGACAGAGTCGTTAAACAGCAATTAAAAAAATGAATCTCCTGCAAAACGCTAGTGTTTGTATTAGCATTGTACCACACTAGCAGTTGCGCTGCCATCTGTGCAGCGGAACACATGAACTACGGCAGTCATCGCACTTCTCCTTCTATTCGCTCTGGTAATACTAAAAAGGAAATATACTCGTACATAAATATGCCAAAGAGGCAAAAGCCAGAATTACAATAAAGTTATGAAAAGATCAAAAAAGTATGTAATTCCGATATCTAAAGTTCTGAAACCTCAGGCTCATATTTATCTCTGCTAAAAATTTAAAAGCTCTTTCGGCCGCTTGTTTATCATCTGCTTGAATCTCTGCAAGACTGGCAGGCAGTTGCAGAGAGTCTCGAAGGTGTGCTAGGGAAACACTCTAGCAGCATGTGACGGACAGACGAAAGGTTGTTGCACATCAGACAAAGAGGAGCAGGGTCCTGGTTAAAAAGGTAACCATGCGAAAAATTGCAGTGGCCAATCCATAATCAAGCCAAAATCATCTCCTCATGATGAGATATTCGAGAGGAAGTTACCCAGTTTATCAGGAGTTATTTCACTTTTCTAAGTTTATTACCATGGAGAGCTGACCACTCTGTGCCAGCACAACATTGCTCTCCGTACTTCAAGCCTTAAGTCTTCCGTTGAAGGCGAACAATATGTGCACCCTTTTGTAACACATTTTTAATATTCCACAATATTAAAGGAGTTAAATTTTGTTACTTTAGGATATTAAAAACCAGATTAAAATATCCTAAAGTTAGCTAAGATAAAATTAACATAATTTCTGCAAAATTTTATGGTACCCTTAAAATGTTTACATCCCTGCCATTATTGCAGCTAAGATGTTGAAGCTGGTGCACAAAATGTTATTCCCACTATTCTGTTGCACAATAAAAATGTTCTATATACACTTAAGTTTATTAATGGTTTGGTATCTACACCCGTGTTAGTTTTGAATTTCCACCCTTCTTGCTTGATGGTAACTGAGGAAACACCCAATTTTACACAAGGCAATGTCACTGTTTGCACTTGTATTGTGACTGTATGCCATGGCCTGATTGTTTTCCTTTTCTTCACAATACACTGAGCACATGATTTCACCAGGCCTTGTATTTTTACAAGGATGTGAAGAGAACTGGGCAGAGGGATAGCAGAAGGTAGGCTATGCTGAAATCCCACTTGCATGACGTAAAGTTTGCAGTTAGATGTCACACTAAATTTTGCCTGAAGTGAAGAAGTCTGTTGCCATAAGTTGTAGAAGCATGTCTGTTTGAAATGTTTATTGAATAATGAATATTATAAAATAATGAATATTATGAATGAATGAATATTAATTGAATAATGAATATTATAAAACTTTTAACAATAGCAACATCCATTACTAAATGGAACAAGTATTTCCACCATTTTTTTTAAGGTCAGCCAACACCGTAATACTCCATCCTTTGGTCCGCAAGATCAATCCCTGCCACATTACGTGTGTAATTTATCACTGCATTAAGACAAGGTATTTTTATTTGTTCTTACCCCCTGCCTCTCCATCTGTTTTAGGATAGGAGTTGGTAGATAATGAAAGAATGTCCTTGTTATCACGCCAAACTACTGCAGTTACACCATGCTGCAGTTTGTAAGATTCACCCCTTTTCAGTTTCAATTATTTTGGCTTTGAAAATTGTTTTAGCTAGTCCTTCCTTCCAGCATGAGTTATACCATAAGTATATATTTTCTTGTCCAAAAGTAATTTCATTAACCACATGTAATTAAAAAGTTATCAAAGTATGGTGTCACAATTCCATGTGTTTTTCGCACATACCTAAAACAACCTGTTCTCCAAGTAGCAGATCGCTGTTTCTTGCCTCTTTTTTCCCCAGATAGATTTTACAGGTCAATAAATACTCACTTTTACGTCTGCAATATGCCATGTTTTTATCCCCCATTGTGTAGGTTTAGCAAACATATATTGTTTTAGAAAGAAGCACCCTTTGTAGTTTATCATCGCTTCATCAACAGACATCACGATTTGGTTTTTAGGCATTTGCAAACTGTTTGATTATATCTAAAGCAGGTCATGTCCCATACAGATAATCATAAGAATCTACCCTTAATTGTGGCTGCAGATTCGTCTTTCACGTGAAGATACTGTGATGTCTTTTGAAAGTGGCGTAAGGTCATTGCTTGTCTTACAATTGGACAAATGCAAAAATTCCCCAAAAAGTAATCGCTAATTTTGGGTAAATCCACTATCCCCATATATATATATCCAAATACCTAAATAGGCCTGTATCTCCCTTGAATTTGTTTTTTCCCATTTTGGTTCTGCCTTTTTAGCTTGAATCTCAGTTGCATATCTATTGGTTTCTTCTGCAATTTTGCCACAAAAACTGGAATCTATAAATAGCTGAAAATAATCTTTCTCTGGACTTCCTGGAGGAACAGAATGATTTACACCTGCAGAGGATAGGAATATTTCTAACTCAATGAAATTCAAATTGGAGGTCCACTATGCAGGCACTAATTTAGTTTTAGTTTGCTTTGCATTAATTTTAGCAGCCTGTTCTGCTACCTGTTCCTCAGCACTTTCACTGTCACTGTGTTCCTTATCACTGTCTTCCTCTAACCAACAAAGATTCGTTGGAGCTGCTTTCGCGATCAAATTCCTCATAACTGCTGCAAATATTTTCTTATCTGTTACCAATACCTTGTCACTACAGTGTTTTGTAGCTCGTGATGTACTTGGAACAGCCTCCATGGTACTGGGTTAGCTATAAATGCATCAGGAAACTGTGTACTTAAACGACTGCACTCAGTTCTAAGAAGTGTTAGTTATAGCTTGGTATTAGATTCTCTCACGTTGCAATCATTGTAGCAGTGCAACAGGAGAACATTTACATCAACACAGCTCCTAAAAGCTGGGGTCAGCATAAGCTGAACCCATGAAACAATGAGCAAGGTTACTACGTTTTACAACGCTATGCATTGCACAGGGTTAATCTTTACTATATAATAATTGTAACAATTTGGTTTCATTGAATGATATTGTAGAAATAAACCTTTGTATAAATAACTTGTAGAATAGCAATAAAAATAAATGATAATGAAAAGAGGTGGTGGTGTGAATGTTATACATCAGATCTTCTAATTTAAAATCAATCTTTCGCAGGTCTGTGCTGGAGAAAGGGCGTCTGCGCAATCCAAAATGTCCCCAACTCTGGTTGGAAGCAGTAAGAGTGGAGTATAGGGCAGGTTTGCGTGATATTGCCAACACGCTAATGGCCAAAGCCCTTCAGGAGTGTCCTAATGCTGGAATACTTTGGGCTGAAGCCATTTTCCTCGAGCTTCGTCCCCAGCGCAAGACCAAAAGTGTGGATGCACTCAAAAAATGTGAGCACGATCCTCATGTATTGTTAGCAGTTTCAAAGTTATTCTGGTGTGAACGCAAGATTCAGAAGTGCAGAGAATGGTTCAACCGTACAGTGAAGATTGAGCCTGATCTTGGAGATGCTTGGGCTTATTTCTATAAATTTGAGTTGATGAATGGCACTGAGGAACAGCAAGAGGACATTAAGAAGCGCTGCGTTGCTGCAGAACCACATCATGGTGAATACTGGTGTAAGGTATCCAAGGACATCCGAAACTGGCGACTAAATACAGATCGCATCCTTGTTTTAGTGGCAAAGGACATTCCCATTCCTGTCTGAACATTTTGCTAACCTAAAACAAGTCTCAACTCGTAATTCTGTCTGTATCCACTTTACAGATGTAATTTGTGTGACCAAAATGATTTTAAAGCTCTAATGCTTATAGAACATTGTAAATACTTTATTTGATAGTCATGTCCTAAGTGAATAAATAAAAAGTTTATGTTATGACATCACCAGAGCAGATATCTTCCCATGTAGAGTTCCTGAGCTTGGTTTAGAAATATATGTAGTAAGCTGAATTTGTTTCCATTGTGACAGGTTTTTTGCATGCAATTACATTGAAATATTGTACTGAACATGTCTGTCTGGCTGCCCACCTGTTCAAGATCCATATCTTCAACTCTCCAAGATGCATACTATGCAACGACCCACAGACAGTAATAAATAGAGACCACCTACTCCAATGTATCGCAATCTCAAAAATTAATGTCAGTGTTCCACTTCAACTATGTAAATATTATTGGGAAGCTGTAGGAAAATGTAGAATATCCTGTCAGGAGAGCATTAGCAACAGCAACAACAACATTGAAATATTCACTCTCACAGTATCTATAGACATACCATCCTATACATAATCCTTTTACAGAGAATGTATAATTTTAGTGTCTTATTGTCTCTTTTGAACATTCATTACTATTTATCTCATATACTATGCGTTCTTCTTGACTGGCTGTGCTACGTTCGTGAGTGCCAGTTCATTGGCCTGGATTCTACGCTTTGGTCAGTTTTGGGCAACAACCCAATAGAAGAAAGGTGTAAAGAACACCAACGCAATATCAGGCTCCTACAACCAGATAAGTCGGCAGTGGCAGAGCACTGTATAGAGTATGTTCACAAAATAAGCTTCGAAGACATCAAAGTTCTGGATCATACTGATAAATACTGGGACAGGGTCATTAAGGAAGCCGTCCAAATCAAACTACATCCAAACAACTACAACAGGGACAATAGTGCATTAAATATATTGTGACTTTTTGGTGTGGGTGTGAAGTAAATACGACAGATGTAGTCTAGATAAAGAAACACTTTTATTTCCGTAAACAGTAACTTTGTACACTCGTTGCAACAACAAGAAAGTCTTTTCCGACTCTCCAACAGCACGGCTTCGAACTCGTAACACAAAGAACTAACTCTTCTCCGTCGGCACAACTCTCCACATCGTCTGTCCGTCTCCGTCGGCACGACTACTCAACCTTCACATACTGACTGACTCTTCTCACCTTTACCGCTATTTATATCTCCCAGGCACTATTCTGGAAGCTTCAGGAACGTTCACTTATTGCGGTGATATACAAAGTAGAAGGTTCCAGTAACCTCTATCCTTTTCTCTCTTTCGGCAAGCGCCCCAACAATGCGGCCATTCTCTGTCTCCTTCCTTCGGCTCCTTTGCGGTAGCGCCGACAATAATGCGATGGGTGACACTGCGGTTGTCGGCAATTAGATACGGCGGGCGCGGTGACAATATGTTACAATATTTAGCGTTTGGAAGTGATTTTATTCGAAAGTGTTATTGCAGAACAAGATTTGCTGAAGGTGAGTGGTTCATCATGACGTGTGCTAATGATGTTCAAGCAATATTATCGTTTGAAAGCATGTTATTTTAACTCTGGGATATTTGAGGTTAGAAATAATGTTTTTATGTAGGTTGGCAGTACTCTTTTTGGTGTAATGTCCACTGCAATTTAGTGTAATGTCGGCCATATTAAACTCTTGGGAAGTGCCGATAAGCTGTTTCTCCCATAGTAAATAAAAGTGGTGCCCATTACAGAAGTATGTCAGGTTGTGATTTTTTTAACATGGAAATAAAACATCAAGTAAGCTAATTTTCAATTGATAATGTCGTTATTATTTATTTATGCCAACAAACTTACTGTTGGTGTTTTTAAACACACAAGCCGTGTGTGGGCAAAGTTTAAGAGGTAGAACTGGAGCTTAAAAATTCAATGCCACAACTGGGATTTGAACCACAGACCTTCCGCTTGCCGGGCGGACGCTCTAACCACTGAGCTATTGTGACAAACTGCCAGAATGGCATTAAATTCTCAAGCCAGTTCGTATTTCTCCTGATAATGTCGTGTTAAGGATGGATTACAGGAGAGGTGTAAGGAAAGTTCTATCAACAGGTGAAAAAGCACAAATGTTGGAAACATTTATTTTAAAGTATTCACAGTTATAAAAGTACAAAAATATATATATTTTTTTTCTTTTATGAACTAATTGAATGACTATTACTAAAGTACAACGGAATACTGATGTACACAGTGTATGGATAAAACTGACAATGGTATTGTAAAACCACTGTTTATGCTGGATCATACATAGATAATGGAAAATGCTGTTTGAATTTTGTTCACATAAAATTGAAGGTTGAACTCATTAGGCTAATTTAAGCATGAACTATAGATTCTTAGAGTTTTCAGAGGCCATAGCTTCTTTATAGGAATCTGACCCAAAGTATTACCTTGTTAGCTGATTGCAATAAATTCTTAGATATTTACATGACAAATGCATGTCTTGAATTTTATATAAATAACTGGTGTACTCATTTGCATTTCAGTTTATGTGGGTTATTAGATAAAGTGCTCTTATTGACACCTGCGTGCCACTCGCCTGCTGAGATCTCAATTCCTTCAATTGCATCACAGCAATGTATCATGACTCATGCCACATATGACAAATGGAGGCAGTAGATCATGTTCTTTGTTTGATTGAGTTCCATGTTAGTCCAGTCATTGTGCAGTTTACTGCAGAACAAATAGTTTTCATGTGTTAAAAACACAAATCTCCATCTCTGTATCAAACATTGCGGAACATAAGTGTGATTCATAAAATAGTCATGAAGTTCAAAAGTACAGGCTTGTGCTAGACCAGAAAAAAATTTTAAAATTGCTTATGTCTTTGGTGACAGTGATCAAAGTAGGGATTGATCCCCAGACCTCAAGCCTTGTGATTTTTTACTCATGGAGCAAGATAATATCTCAGTTATATTTCTGTCATTGGAATCTCCTCTTGCGTTTCATTGCAAGTTCTTATGTGTTCACCATTGGAATCATTTTGTAGCACTAATGTATCTTCTCCTTTTAGTCTGTATATTTCTGGCACTATGAGGAACACAATCAATACAAGTCCTGTTGCAGAGGTCCCTGCATAAAACCAGAATGTTCCAAAAGGATGAAGAGCATCTATCATTCGTATTAAAAGACCTTTTTCCACAGCTTGCAGCAGGAAATGCAAACTTCCACCAAGACTTAGAACGAGTGGTCTAAGAGATGGTGCAGTGTAAGTGAACGTGACCACTTGTGCTAGGGTACCAATACCAACCCAGAAGGCTACCTGGAAAGTTAGAAATGCGGAAAATGGGATCCACGGTACTGCCCAGGTCCAATTCTCACCCTGCTCCAGGCCAAAGAGGCAGAGCCCTATGGAGAAAAGACTTAGTGACACTACTGCTGCAGAAAAGATGAGACAGATACCCTCAATCCACCTGCTATTACAATATGCCATCAGCCCTAGTGTGAAGGTTACTAAAGATACCCGAAATAAAGCATTTCTCAGTTGAGAACTTAGAAATGCTTGGGTGTCCAGTCCTGCAAATTTGAGCACCCAGTCTGAGTAGAAGTTGCACACTTCCATTCCAGCAAAGTCTGATAGACACAGGAGACATGCTGCAAGGCACAGGGCTCGGAAAAATGTTATCAACTTCATCACGATGCCAGTAGTTGCAGATTCTTCACTCCGTCTACAGCTGTCTCTCTGGATCCTACATCATAATTATTGTTACCATTAGATTTTTAAGCAATAACATACACTGATTTGGTTGTACAGTTATTGGATTAATGATCATATAAATCTATCACTGGATATTTCTGAAATGAGGATTATGATAGATGTATCTTCATACATGTGAAGTTCAAGCAGGGTCTTTTAACCTACATGGAAATATTGCAACAGTTATCCGTAGTGCTGAGAAATATGTGCAAATTCATGTTTTTATTGAAAGGTCATATCTCAATGAAGCTTGGTAATTAACCATTTCATGCCAAATTAAGAAGATTAGAACATGGCTGCGTGTGCACATTTGTGCAAATTTTGGGTGTAGTACATATTTTAGGTGCTAGTGCATAGTTTGTGCATATTTCTTAGTTTTTGGGTAAAATCTATCCATAGCTTTTGTATCAGGTTACCTCAATAATAGCCTTCTTGAAAAAGACATCTCTTTCCTCAACCCTCTGTAATGGCAAGCACAAAACATTATAAAGAGCTTTAAACATAAAGTAAGAACAAATTAGAAACTAAAAGCTTAATTCATCTTAGTAAAGCTTTAAACCTGTTCCCACCCTGTTCCTGTAATTGTAAAGAGCGACAATTAGAGAGTAAACTTTCTTTTTGCTTCTTAACATTCTTGGAAACGCTTAGTTCATATCCCAAATTGCTAATGTATTTCTTTGGAACCATTAAACTCAATGCAAAGAGCTTTAAACCTGTTCCCGTCATTGTAAAGAAAGAGAAACCTGGAGGATAAATACTTCTGTCTCTTTCTTTTTGCTTCGTAACATTCTTGGAAAAGGCAGTTTCTATTCCAACCACTGATATACTATCCTTGGAATCACTAGGTTCATGCCAAAATCTTTCTGTTTAAACATACTCCATCATTGTAAAGAAAGAGATAACTAGAGGGTAAATGCTCCTTTCTCTTTCTTTTCTTTGAATTGACCAGGGTTAAGGCACCAGAAGGCATGTTTTAAGTTGGCTTCAGAGTGCTCATCACAGTTCTCATTGTTGCACTTGTGTTTGTTATCTTGGTATCTTTTACCAATAAAATATACATCTAGAAATCATAGTACCTGAAGAACTAAACTTACACTTTGCAATGTGTACTCCCTTTGTGCTCCCTGTTGAAAATAAACAGCTGTTTTGGAGAATCAGTTACAAAACAGAAGCCAATTGCAGAAATGAAAGTTCCACACAGAGGTAAAAGATAAAGTGGTGCTCCCAAAGAGATTGGGAAGACTGTGGCCAACAGGTTACCTGCAGCAGGTGACAGTTGAGTGGATAAGATCATCATTGTCACCAAAGGAAACACTCTTCTCCTCAACACAGTGCACTGCGAACAACCTGAAACACAACATTTGCATCAAAGATGTAAAATAAGGCATGGAGTAGCAACATATGCACAGCTGCCATATGTTCCTGAATTTGGATACAAGATTTGCTAAAGTTCCCAGCACTGCCTTGATGGTTCTGGTAAAATTATTTATTTTCTTAATATTTGTTTATTTGTAATTAAATTAATTAAAGCAATTACATTTATTTCTACAGAGGAAATGGATCGAGACCACCTTCAAATATGCCCGGCCACTTCTAGTGCCCCATCCATCAGTGAAAAATATTGAACAGCAAGAGGATTAATGACTTCATTGTCAGAAATCCAGCTTTAGCTAACAACAACAAAACATTTATTTCTGATATTTAATTATTCCAGTATGTTTACTCTTGTTTAAAATAGATCCATTCATGCTGAAAAGCCACAAAACAATTGGTTCCTGCAGAACATTTTCCATCACCTCTCCCTGCTTATCAGTGTGAATGAATTCATTTATTTGTACATCTCAATTTACATAGCGTTTTATACAAAATTTGTTCCTACAGGGTGGCACACATAGTTGACACATTTAATATTGTCACAACACTTTTATTTCTGAAATGAAAATGTTCAAATTTTACACACAGGTAGTGTGGTCCATGGAAATCCTTTTCACTTCATCACTGTTCAATATACATTCCTTTGCAGCAGAGAACTTTGCAAATATTCCTTATGTGTGACCACCTGTAGTGCTGCAATGTTTTCTGGGAAACAAACAATCAGGCCCGAGATCATCTTCCTTCTAACAAACTGCACTCTTCTTCAAATTTTCTTGTTACTCAGAGAATTGTGTTCCTTGATGGAGTCAATGCATGTGGAATATTGCCATAAATCTTATTTGCATTGCTGTGACACTTTTCAACTCAGTAAAGAAGTGCCTTAACATGCTGCTGAATAGGCGAACATCCATGGTGAGACGCTAACTGCGAAACAAGGGACTAGCAATATAGCAGCCACATGACCCCTACAAACATTTCTATGAAACAAAACACGGAGTGAAATTCAAATGAAATATAACTAGAGGTACAATTTTTATTCAATATTAAAATATATCAACTATTTGCGCACCACCTGTATATACCTGCCTTACACTATGTATACATTTTCTGCTTATTCTTTATTGCTACCTCCGCTTGCATGGTGCTTAGGCCTTTTAGCTCTCTCTGCTTGGTAGTCCTTTGTCCACCTTAACCTTTTATATTGTTTTCTTTCCCTTCTTCTCCTTGTCTTTCTTCTTTTTTTTTTTATCCCTTACTTTCCTGACCCATCATTCTTTTGCTTTCCTTAAAACTTCCCTATATTTCTAATTCTCTTTTCCTGTTACATCATCCAATTTGTTCCAGCATTTTGCCTCCATAACAATAATTCTTTACATTCTATCAGAAAATGTATTATGTCTTCACCTCCATCACACGTTCGTGGATTCCTTTTCCATTGCCTGTCATCTCTCTGAATTATACTGACTGAGGTCTAACCCATACAAATCCATATTTTTCCTGCTTGTTACAATTGTAAATGTAGCCTTTTCTTCCCAAATTTATTTTTTATTGTTCAATGGAAAGTTAATTTCTTATTTTGTAAGCTTCTCGATATCTATTGTCTTTCTGTCTCCTATTCTGCTCCTTACTAATTTCCCAACTTCATTATTGTTAGTCATAGGTCTCCAATTTTTATCCTATTCATAGTTTTCTCTATCCCTGCCCACCAGCTATTGACACAATGACAATTTGCAGAGAGGGACTTAGCACTTTGACTGAAAGGCAATCTTTTGTACCTATGCCTCTGATGGGGATGAGGCAAATGGGTACTAAGGACAGCTAGAACTTTGCCATGACAGAGCAGGTGGCAGGGTCCCTACATTTTTCCACTTAGAAGCACTCCAGTAGAGGCTGCCTTAGCTCCCCTCCCCCTTTTGGGCTTGTGCCATCCCATTAGAAGTGGCTTGCCTTCCAATCCAGGGGATGAGATTTTCAGAGCACATTTGTTCCCCCTACCGTGCTGCTGCCATGACGCTTCCAACCCTGAAAAAAGTGTAAGGGGATGAAGGATGAAATGAAATGATTAATGTAACAAAATGGAGGGACAGGAAATTCAGAGGATATGGAAATCCTTTCCAGCATTTGCCTAGTGACCCGGTAAACCTCCAAAAAAAACCATGGGTCAGGTAGATCATCCACGATGATTGGACCTGCAACCTCCCAAATGCGGGCCACAGAC
The DNA here is from genome assembly GCA_030765045.1 of Tenodera sinensis. Classification (NCBI taxonomy): domain Eukaryota; kingdom Metazoa; phylum Arthropoda; class Insecta; order Mantodea; family Mantidae; genus Tenodera; species Tenodera sinensis. The sequence continues at coordinate 89,997,663 of CM060972.1, forward strand.
GTCACTGCCTGAGTCATCCCACTCAGTACACCAGCTACTTGTAATGATTAAATTCTTTTGCTGATTTCTGCATATATTCAAAATTTCTCCCTCATCTTATATTAAACATCTAAATCAAAGTGATTTGATTATTTCCATAATTATTCACCCCCTTTCTTTTTAACTCTACTAAAGCTACCATCTATAATAAGTATACAATTTATTGTATTCCATCCAAAAATGCAGTACAGAAATTTCACCAGAAATGGGCATTTTGAGATTTCCTGATTAAAAAAAGCATATACATTTTAACTTCAGTTATTCATGCAAACTCCAATACTAGTATAAACATTTTAGTTAAATTTGATCATATGTAGGGATTGGATATGTCAGTTTAAAATGCTCACGTGTTATGTCCAATATACAAACAGGCACAGCCACAAAACATAGTCCAACTGCAGCACCCACAAAACAAATGCCAACTAGTAACAGATAGGTGCTATGTATCCAGAAGAAGACAAACATTAAGCATGTGCCAGTAACCTGGAGGACAGCTGAGAAAACTTGTAGGGATATCTTGTGCCCCAAGTAACATATTGGCAACCAGGAAACAAAACAACCAAGGGCAGCTCCTCCATGGAGATATACATCTGCAACAAATGCAGTTTTTAGATTGTGGAAATCTTTAGGCTTAAGAATTTATACACATTTTTCTGACAAAATGGCTATTAAATGGTAAAGCACTTCTATTTATATACAGAAAAAGGCCCGAAAAATTGTTGAGCCATATTTGCGACACTAACTTCACTTACTTAAATTGAACCGCACAGCATGAGTTGGAACCAGGCTGAGCATGGAAACAATATCTTTTGAAACAGGTTTCATGGTTAAATTTAAGTGAAGTTAGTGTCGCAAACCCAGCTCAGCAATCTTTCAAGTGTTGTTTCACTTCACTGTATCAAACTTCTAACAAAAAAATCAGTAGGAGAATGTGTTAAAAGAAATGTATCAAATGTTGGTAAAGAATAACATTAAATACCACAGCAAAACAAGCAGGATGGCTCAGATGGTAGCATCTTAGGCTTGCATTTATTATGTTTCAGTTTGATTGTCATTGAACTGGCCATCCTGAACATGGGTGTGCACACACACCACACCCCACACGCCATACACCACACAGCACAATGCATACTCCACGACCCACATACCCCCACCCCTGCACTCCCCGCACACCCTGCAACCCTCACCCCACACACAACACAACACATACCATACACCACCACACCACACTCCCCACACCCCACGCCACACCCCACCACACACCAAACACCACACACCACGCCACGGACACGGACCCGGACCCAGACCCAGGCCGAGGACAAGGCCCAGACCCACTCCGAGGCATAGGTTTTTTTTTTAAATTTTTTTTGTAACTATACTAAAGTTATTCTGTTATGGTACAATTTATTTTCAACAAGGGGTGACATGAGGTCCGATACCGTCGAAGCAAACTGGATGATTGTGGGTGCATATTATGATAATGATAGGTGAGTGCAGGTCTAATATCATGGCGGATGCCCTGACATTGACTTGCGACTTGGGGCGTTTGTATGTGGCATTGGGGTACCAATGGGAAATTTGGGGAGTGTGATGATCTCAAATATCTCTAGTGTTGTGGTGTCTTTGATTTTCTGTGTGTTGCGGTAGATGGTCTCTGTATGTTGGCATAGTCGGGCGAGTTCTTCGCTTGTTTTGGTGAGGATCTGTATGAGCTCCGTGAGGTGTGTCTGAATAGCTGCTAGGGTGTTGGTTGTGGCATGGTTGTGGCGCTGTAGGAGCTCAGCATAGGCGAAGGCCCAGGCCCCGGCCCCGACCTAGACCCAGAGTGCATCAAATGTTTGGATGTGGTTATATCTAGAGTATCTGAAAGTGATTTTGTTATTTGATGTACGTCACCAGTTAACACGTCCACATCCTACTCACCACCAGTTTTGTGTACATTTCTGGACACCAGGTTTAATGGTTTACATTGGTCAGCCACCCATGTGCACCTATTGTCACCTACATGCACATTTCAAGAGTGATTATCCACGGAAACACGGTATTGTTCATACCCCTAGGGAGGTTAAGCAGTCAACATGAATGGTCCTTTATTCCGAGTGGGAATTTCCTGAGCTGCGATATCCCAGTATATGCCATATCGTTCAGCCACTATGGTGGGTGCTCTAGTCAATAAAAGTTGTGTTTATTTATGGACGCTCTTTAACTGCTTTGGTTCTCAGATTCCCATTCTATATTGAGAATGAAAGATCATTTAATTTTGCTTAGAGGCCTCTTTATCATGCTTGAAGTTCTTTTACATGCTGTAAATCTATGATGCTGGACCAATGACTACTTTCCATCCGAAGGAACCCATGTTAAGAATTTTTACGCCCGATTTTTACATCTCAAGCATTACATATTTAGAGCTCTTATAGTAATGTTTAGTATTAATGTATCATTGCAAGTTAAAAAGACAACTAAATTGTAGTAAAATCAATTAAAGCAAGGATTTTTAGCAAGAAGTATACCTACATACCAGCCCAAGGATTTGGTGCTGCTCCCTCAATCACAAGTTTGTGGGAATGTAACACCATCTGTTGTCTTGTGTATAGCCAGATTGTACTATTACTGATGTTAATAATACAACATAGCACCAACACTCCAAGCTAAAACAAAAACATTGATTTCTATATTTTCCATTGCAAATAACGTTTTAATGGGGGAAAAATTTGATGTGTTCCACTCACATGATTTTCTCTACTCTTGTGCGAACTATTCTTACACTTATTCATTTGTCTACTTCATGTTAATTGAGATAAAAACTTGCAGAAATTATCTTATTGCTAATCTCCTTGTAGATGCAAGGGAAATATGGAAATACAGTAGACCTTCATCAATTGTCAAGTCTTTTAAAGCTGCTTGCTATGTGAAGGCTTTCCAATTCCACTCTCTTTACTTGGCGAAGAGATGAAAAAATGAATAATGACTTCCCATTTGACAAAAGTTAAGTACTGAAAAATGCACACAAATAACAAGGAATACACACACACACACGCACACACACACACACGCACGCACACACACACGCACGCACACACACACACACACACACACGCACGCACGCACACACACACACACACAGTATTTATTTGATATAAGTTGTGTGTAGTTTTATGCAGTAAGATTTTGCCCATCCTTTACGGTTTATCAGTTATGGAAAAGTCATCCAGAATGAAGATGACTTCTGAAGACATTCCCAGAGAATTCAAGATACACATTCCATTTGTCATAAAAATACCTTAAACATATTTTAATAAAAATTGTTAGAGCCAATTTTGATAAAATCAAAATTTTCGAAAATTTTCCACGTAAAGTGCAGTCAGATGAAAGTATTTGTTTGAAAATCTTCGTGTCACATTCCTGGAAGATGCTGAACTTAAATACCAAGTTTGGCACTTAATCTACTTAATTAACCAGTATGTATACTGACAGGTAACTCAAACAATTGGACGGTTTTTGTAGGTTAGCAGTTATGCAAAATTCATCCAGTGTAAATAAGATTACATGGGTTATAGCCAGAAAATTCAAAATATACATTTAATTTGTCATAAAAATATCTTAAACATATGGCATTTTAATCAAAATTGTTAGAGCCATTTTTGAGAAAATCAAAGTATTTGAAAAATTTTCCATGTAGTTCAGGATAGAGGGATTTTCTTTAAAATCTTTGTACCGCATCCTTGAAATACATTTAACTTAAATACCAACTTTGGTTTTTAACCAACTTTTCGTTTTGAGTTGTGCTGGTTACAGCACACATACACGCGCGCGCGCGCGGACGTTTTTGTAATACCGTTTTTTTTTTTGTTTTAGTTTTTTTTAGTTTTTTTTTACTCAAAACATATATTGCCGGTGAAATCTCCACATCGAAATTTCGGGTCGACCACAATACTTTCCCTAGTTACTATTTGTAGTAGAGAAAGTAAAAACACAAAAGCAAAATTACAAAACAGTTGGAGGGGCACATGAAAATATAACAGCGTCATGCCAGTTAATCTTAGGTACCTGTGTTTAATTTTTAACACTTTGTATCATGTTTTATCTCATGGACTTGATGAAATTCTACGCAAGAACGAAGAAAATCATTCCTACAACGGCCAATATTGTAACGATAATCTCCCCCTCGTATCCTTCCAGTTGGGAAGCAGATTCAACCATGCAAATTCTGTGTTTGGTAGTCACTCCCATTTCGCGTGCAAAGAACGCAAAAAATGTCCTAGGAAAAGCAATTTTGCACCGTCGCAGTACATTAACCTGTTTACGAGGCTGGAAACGCACGCCGTCCGAGGTTCACTTCCTCGCCTCTCTGTGAGACAAGGGGCTCATTGAACAAATAATGACCTCATTCATTCGAACTAACTGGCGGTAAGAGCCACATAAATCTCAAGACCCAATATCACAACATTAAGCTGCACTAAAAGGAGGCTTTAACAATTTAGGCAATTGAGCATAAAGAATTATGGGGTGAAATACAATTGTATTAATTGATTTGTTTCCGTAAAGGTTTAGAAAATTTAGACGTTAAAATTAAGGTTGATGAATGTGTCTTGTGTAAAACAACGTTTCCCAAAGCTCAATTATAGCAGACACAAAATTTAATGGCGGTTGGCAGGAGGAACTGTTGAACAAATCCCACTTCTGACATCAGTGTGACAAAAACGACAATTGTTTGTGCCGCGCTCATTGTTGCCACGTGCTTACTCGCGTAAGTGGTGTGGGGAAGCTTGACCTTAAGCGTCTTTGATACGCACCGTGTCGTCCTTTGTTGTGCGCCTGTCAGCGTCACAATATCCAATCAGAGTCTTGCCATGCCTTGTGTGTTGTATAGTTAAACACCTGTGAAATCATGCTATAAAACCGGTGATACAAATATCATTTGCATTCACAAAATGTATTTGTGCAACAGGAAAGAGAACAATCTGATCATGAAATGCTCAACTGTCAACCGCCATCAAATGTTGTGTCTGCCGTAATATGTCAATCAATGACATTATTCTCATAAGGAGGGATAGGAATATCTAAGTATTATATCCAGGACGAAAAATTAAGCTTAACTGTTACTGGACCTTAGTCAGTGACGATGCAGGTTACAAACCACCCCCACCCCTCGTACAGTATTTTGGCGTTTGCAGAGTGCACTCTCCAAACTGTGTTTGCCTGGGAAAATTATTTCAGTTTTATATTTATCAACTATATATCTGTATTGTAATTACAAAATACAGCGTCATGCGTCAGGGTCAGTGACTTTGGCCGCTGTTGTTTATATAATTTGTACTGACAATGATTTGAGTGTAGTTAACTTGAAGCCACTTAAGAACTCCTAACCTACTTATAACTCTTTTCTAGGTGTATACTTCTTTACTTCTTTATTTTTTTTATTTCTTTTGACTTATTTCGGAAGGTTCCTATTTTGTAGCAGTAACCTTAGATCACTTTGACTACAGTGGGAGTTAATCAAGATTATTCACGACTGAAATGTAATAAGTTCATAAGCAATAGTTATTATAAAGTAAAGTAAGTGTAAACATTTTCAAACAAAATGTATACTTTCATTTTCAACAAAACCACCATCGGGCAACGAGTCAACGCAAAAAGAAGAAATATAAGCAAACCGAACCTCAAATACCCACGAGAAGTTTACAGAAATTTGTGAATGTGACATAATATGAAAATAAAGAATATTTCAAATTAAAGTTTAACTAAAGATAGTAAAATAAACATCACACCCATGCGATCTTCCCTTTTATTTCGCAGTCTCCTCCCCCCTTCATTTTTTTTCCAACGCAAGAGCTTGTTATCACGAATGAACATTTTGAATGCTATCTCCATGTGTAGCAACTAAGCTCTTCTTGCATTCCTTATAGTTATATGTTCTGTGATTCCTAGGTAACAATATATCGTAACACAGCGAGCATAGAACAACGTTTTAAATTAACAGTACAATAAACAACAGCAGTGAGTGCATTTGTCATGAGTAGAGAACATCCTGTGAAATCACAACAGGTTTTTCTTTTATTTAACACAATGAATAACAAGGAACTATTTTCTTCAGCGTAGTCTTTCAATATCAAGTGTCCAAATGGTAGGTAAGCTAGGTAGTTCGGTATTATTATTTATACACGAGTACCTCAAGAAATGACATCTCTAAGTTCAGATGTGGTCAGAAAAAAATTAAAATGTTTCTTCTGAGATAAATATTTCACTAGTTAATTTTTTCATATGTTCTTGTACATTTCTGTTTACTTTTAATGTACCTACTGATATTATGTTTGTAGGTACTGTCAATACTGTTAACTTGTATGTTTTAGGAATTAATTTGTTGTTAAATTAAATTAATCACCACAATGAGGTGTTTTTGTCCTTTTTGTTTCTGTTTGTTTTGTATGGAAAAAAACTTTGTGTATATTACCGCCATTGCTTAATATGTATGCGTCTTATGTATGTGTTGTCCCTATTTACCAGCAGTTGCTCATTGGAAAATTTCTGTGATGAATAAATGTCATGCCCAGAAGGTCATGCCGAAAAATATTATTTCGTGAACTATTTGTACAAATGCTTGAATTGCACCTACAACCACAGAATAAACATTGAGTAACATATTACTATTAAATCAGAAAAGTCACCGCTTCATAAGGTGTTTTTGTTTTTATCCACATGTAACATGGAAACAGTACATACCTTAGCTGTTGGCATTGCGGAGGCGATTCCACATGTTTCCCAGCGCGTGTGCTTGTAGAATGAGTCATATCGGACAGCTTACACTTGATCCGTAACTCTTATAGAGCATATTAAAACAGTTGAGCCTAATATACATACATTTACATAATTTTCTTGGATCTTTCCAGTGTGCGAAATAGTTCGAAGATATCACACCAGAAGAGGTGCAAAGGAAAAGACGACGAGGAAGAAAAGATCTGGTGGATGAACAGGGACAATTTAACTATCGTCAGTAGACACACAATTTCGTAAGACTTCCTCTACAAATTCGTTCTCCCCTCCTCGTGTTTCGGGGAATCAGATACACATCGTCTAGCAGAAGCAAAAAGTGCGAGTCCAGTAAACTGTTAGAGTAGACGATTACAAGCTAATGCTGCTCTTTTAAACTGAGATATAAGCTACAGCCTTTAAACAATTCTAGTATTCAAATCAAAAAAGGGGAAATGTTCATTTTACTCTCTACACCTTGCAAGGGCACAGGAAGTGTATTTTATTCAAATTCGATATCGAGATACCGCCGGAAATACACATTTCGATGTTCCCAGAAGCCAAAAAGATGTTTCCAGAGAAAGATCGGTGCATGAGTTTTGAGTAGCAGAACTAACAAACGAAATGTCGAATGGATGAATACTTAACTTGATATTCAAGTTCAACATTTTCCAAATGTGCGACACGAAAATTTTCAACAAGATACTTATACGGCAAATAAAATGTACCTATATCATTATTTTTTTCTACGAATAGCCTGTGAAGAACGGAAAGATAAAGCTTGCTACACAAAGATGTGGATTTCGTTAAAGCACACATTTTTTTTTTTAAATGCACTAACCATTTTCGAGACACAGGGATTTGAAAGCGTAAAAAAATTTGACCATCGCTTAAAGCCTACTGCATTCCCATATTCTCCTTGCACTCACAAGGAAATAAACAATAAGATAATTTATACAAATGTTTATCTCAACTAACGCGAAGTAGATATAGGAATGAGAGTTTGTAAGAATGCCTAGTACAAGAGTAGAGAAAGTCATGTGGGTGCAACATCAGATTTTTATTTAGAATGTCTCAAGACGTATACGATTCTTAACCTGAGAAAATGAGGGATTAAACTTTTTATCACTTGGAATTCTGTTTTCCCAAGTGAATACGGACCTTTAAACCGAAGTAAATCGGTTAAATCAGGCCTGGGGAACTCACTCTTTATCAAAAACATTATTTTAGACGTATCTATACGCGAAACTTAAAGCACTAAGAAGGCGCTATGCCTACTAGGTTCAGATTCCACTACATAGTGTACACGGAAGACGTGCAGGGACAGTGTAAGTAGGCCTTTGTTCTGGAGACAACACACGTGTAGGGTGAGGGAAGTGGCGGTTTCTTCTCTAACAAGCTCAATGGTTAATAATTCAGACAGAGCGCAGAGAAAGACAAGGATATACTCTTCTCCTTCTGTCAAGTTCCGGGCTAATCTTAATGACCTCAGACGAGAAAAATGTTATTGTACTCCACTTTCTTTTATACATTTTATTTACGGCACGGGTTGGAACAGTAGTTTTATCTCCTACAGAAAGAAAGAAAAACTCAGCAGCAAGTTAAAGCTGCTTTTGTGATGAAAATTTAGGGTTTTTTTTTTTTCACTTTTATCTGCGACCGTTTAACAATAGCTTCTTATTGTCACATCAACATGGCAATGAATTAGTTTATACCTACTTACATCTATAGAATAATTATTTATCGAATGATGGTGCTACTATTTGTAAATCGACGATCGTAGACATAGGCCAAGGGATAGCAGCCCCCCCCCCCCCTTGGAAGTTGGTGAACTTAATGTGCAATAAATTGCTGACTATTGAACTATTATTTTAATTTTGATGTATAGAACAATTTTTATTTAGCACAAATTAATACGGTAAATCTTGACAATAAAATAATTAATATTATCTGATTGCAAAATTCGAACACGTGGCCCCTCACTGGAAAAATGTCTGCCTACGCTCATGATCGTAGATATCATGAACTTAGATAAGATGAAGGTAAGTAGCGGTTATTAAATTGTGACAGGTAAGATATTGTATGCAACTATATTGAGCATTTTTACGGCTCTCGTGTAATTGCACAATTCGGCCCATGCCTCGTTCTTGCTTAACACATTCCAGTGCTAGGGGAGAGTCGCGCAATATCGTTCGGCATATATCCGGCAACTATTGCTGTTTCCCTTGTGCCGTTAGATAGCAGCAGTTTACTATAATCTGTAACTAGCGCGTATACCCGTGTGCACCATAATCCGATACCATCGATACCATAATAATGAACTGGTTCTGGGCGTTAGCCCCAACTCTTTACGCACAGAAATTATTTTAGGCATGTGATACACATTTTAAGGTAAATGGTTAATCTCGTTTAGCTCCGTATAAAATATAGTGAATCGCTATGTAAGCGCATGAATGATACATAATTGCTTTGTTGGCCAAAGTATAGACGTAATTAACAATTATTGCGAAATATACTGAGGTTTCTAAGCCGCAAAGTATAGTCGGAATATTGGGAGCCCTAAGCTGTAAAGTGCAGGCGAAAGACGTTTCTTTATAAGCCGAGGAGTGTAGCAGTTCAACCGCGAAGCAATGGAAAAGCATAGCGAAACATGAGTCTAGCTAAAACCCAACGTTCGCCAACAGCTTCCCCGAGGATCCGTAAGTAACTTTCCTTTCACCATACTATATTGGCTTACCATATGGCATACGGAACCAATACTATTTCGTTTTAGTTATCTGTGTTGGAATGACATCCAACAAATGTTTCATCATTTCTATAAAAGAACGTACAGATAGACTAGATCACATGTTTATTTTACAGTACCAGTCACCGGTTACCTTTCGGTATCAGCCAGAAGTAATCTCAATGTTTAGAATATACTTTATTCCTTTTAGAATGATATGACAAAAAACGAGAAAAAGATTAAAAGGAAATAGGATCTGTGAGAAAGATTATCCCTAGTAAAATTATTGCAAGGGAGGGAGTTTAGGGGTCGGCAGACTTTTTTCGGGGGGGGGAATGACTGGTGTTGTCAAAACCTGTTGCGGATAAGCATATTTATTAATTCGAGCTAAATAAAAATTATGTATTTAATTACATTCTTGTACTACAGGTTTTGTGTTTTCAATCTCTGTCAATAAGAATTCTCATGGACTTCATAAAAATTTGTACAAAAATAAGGAACTCTTATAATTATTGTTATGCATGGAACCACTGTTGAAGACAAATTAAACATTTAGAGCTGTCAGTACGGAACTATTATTGATGGTAATAATTAGTAAAAGTATGTAGCTACTAATTGAAAATAATGCATTCGTTATTTATATTAAACACGTTATATACATCATGGAGGAGTTCATTTGTAACACAGGTGCTATGAAACAATCAAGTATCTTTTTTATGGGAGTATCTTGAGAAAAATTGTTCTTTGCATCATAATTAAAACAATAATTTAATAGTCAGTAATTGACTACACATTAAATTAATTAATTTCCAAGGATGTCCCTTACTCCCTTATCCATCCCTTCACAACGTCCATGGAGCTTAGGCATTTTCTATACCTCTCATACTTGATTGGGTAAAGGGAATTAATCAAGGTAATTCTGTTGAACTAACTCGCCAATTGGGCAGATTCAAGGGGACTTTTGATGAAGATGGGAAACAACTGATGTAGATCTCTAACATCATTGAAAACATTTCTTTTAAGAAAGGTCTCAGAAGTGAATGTAATGAACAGGAGACAGAACTCAGAAAAGTGAGATACTGGCATCTTCACCATTCAAAAGAACTATTAAAGAAGAAAAAAATTGCAGCTGAAGAGAGGATATTAAAATCTCAAAAAAGTGTGAAAGAAAGTGGAAGAAAGAAGAGCTAGACTGCAGTATCCAGTCTGCAAGAAATGAAGACGAATGCAATGAAAATACCTGCATTAGAGGTTTAGAAAATGAACATTTGCAATGCTTGGAACCCACCAATCCACTGTTACTAACACAATTTATTTCATAGCAAAATCATTACAGAATGTCAACAAAGGACATCATCCTGTTACTACTGTACATATGCAAAAGAAATTGCCAGCCCAAGTAATAGGAGTGTAATCAATGAGAACAGGTCATTTGAATTCTGTTCGTACATACACTAACCTAGACACTGTAACCTAACCTTGGGCTAAGTTTTGATACCACAGAGCTCTGTAATTCATTCCCTTTGTATATACTTACACATCCACACCATCTACAAACCCAAACAACAAATACAGAACCTGCTACATTCAGCAAGAGATCCAAAAGAACCACTCTCTTCTGCGGGTGTTTACAGAATTTTTTGCTCATATGGCTCTGTCTACATAGAGACCACACAACATATGGTAAAACACGCATTACAGAACACAAGAGATGTTGCCGTTTGGGACAAACAGAAAAGTTTGAAGTCACAGAACAAGCATTACTAGCGCTGGGGGAACACATTATAAAGTATTCAGACACAGCTATCCTGTCTTCCACAGTTCATTATTATGCCCGGTTACATCATGAAGCCATAGAGATTTTCAAACATAATGATAACTTCAATAGGAAGGAAGAAAAACGTGCTTAAATAAAGCTTGGCATCCAGCATTATACAAAGCACACAAAAAATCTGACCAGAGACAAATCCAAGATCATATGCTATCAACAGCTTCAGCTACAGTAAATGCCAGCCAATTGACAACAATGGAAGCAACCCCCACTTTAAACCAACCCATGCAGCAGCCAAACAGAGACCAGACTGTCATATGCCCACATGCTAAGCGTATAAAATCTGTGAAACCAAACAGCTCCGTATCAGTCGTCACCGAGAGTAGCAGAGTACTACGGTCACACCACTGAGAATGTTCGGCACAGCTTCAAACAAAACATCTGGAAGGAGATTTTCCACTAGACCACGGCCCACAAGCCCAGATAACCATTTTGTATTTTAAAATTATTAATGTTTTATTTAACAAGATGTACCCATGGTAACAACAAACTGAAAAAAATAAATAAAAAATAGAACAAATCAAAACCTCATTACTTGCCCAGTACCTATGTGATTTTTGGTTTTATCCTTCTTGTATATTATATTTATAGTGGTTTAAAGTTTGAAGCAATCTTTGAAAGAGTCTATATATGCAAATAACATTTAAAACTCCTAAATTAAAGCTTGGAAATTGCTGTTTGGGGATCCTACTTAGGCCTTTCACACCAGGGCCCCTAGAACCTAGCTAAGCCACTGGATAGATTGACTGCATTAGCAATGCTTTCCATGGAGAATGCTTTGGTGAGCAGCACAGCATATTTCAATGAGTGGGTCATTAACAAATTTTTAACTGCAGCACTTGCTAAATTGATCTCATCTACAAGTAACATAAGATAAGGAAAGTATTATGCATGCAGGCCCTTCAATAGAAATTGTACAAGCCACCACTGTTGTCAACTGTCAACCACAAATTTCTTAAGTCTGTTCATATATATTTGTTAAATAACAGGGACTTAACAAGATTTAAATAGCTAAATGTAGAGCAAAATCCCTGTTTACAATGGATGATTATGTACCATTTGCATACTTTATCTTGAGTCTTGGAGTCGGTCTGGGTGGCTCAGTTGGTTAGACACTGGCCTACTGATCCCAAGGTCGTGGGTTCAAACCCGGCCAGGCCATTGGTTTTTAAGTGTGTTTAAAAACGATAGCTCCATGTCAGTAGATTTACTGGCATGTAAAAACTCCTGTGGGACGAAATTCCGGCACACCGGCGACGCTGATGTGATCCTGGCAATTGACAGCGTCGTTAAACAACAAAATAATTTGAGTCCTGGAATCTAGTGATATTAACAGTCTCAGCCAAGAAGGCCTGTGCTTATCCAAATTAACAACTGAGAATCGTTGTCCATACACCAGTGCATGGGCATTGCAAAGGGGATGCAAGGGGGGGCCATGGCCCCCCTTGGAAATGAATGAACTTAGTGTGCAGTCTATTACTATTAGTCGATTGCTTCAATTTTGATGTAAAGAACAGTGTTTATTTAGCACAAACTAATAGGCTTATCCGCTACAAATACTATAACTCATCTTTTACAGTTTTTGCCAACAGAATAATGGATTAATATTGCTTGGTTGCAAATTTCCAACATGCGGTCCCTCCCTGAAAAAAGGTCTGCCGACGACCATGCACCAATGTTACCATGTGTACATTTCATTGTATTGCATTAACTTTGTTACTGTTCTCTGGCATTATCATACCAGTTTACTTTTGTGTTTAATCAACTTAAACAGTAATTTTAAATACTGAATGCCTGAAGAAGATCCAACATTGACATGCAAACTCCTGTAAATAATAAAAGAAAGAGCCATGTGTTTTGGCTGTTGACAACCTGGAAAAAACAAATGCGAAAACTACAGCTCATGCCTTTTATATAATATTTCAAAGTATGGCTGGATAAAACACAGGAAAAGTCTTGTTTCCATTTTTGACAACAATGCCATCTAAAGCATGTGAGTAGTAGTAAATTTAATAATAGAGTATAGAAGGAACAAACTTTTCAAAGTTAATAGGATGAAACAGTCTTTTATTTACACAAAAAGTGTTGTCAATATTTTATAAATTTACAAAGAAATTGTAAATGGCAAAAAGGTACAATGGCTTAAAATTCATAGGTTAATTTTTTCAGTCTTCTGAACCATTTAAAATAAAATTGTTACACTTAATCTCATAAAGAGGAATGGAAAAATCATTGACATTGCCCCTTTTAAAAGAGGATGATGACCAACAAACTGCCAGCATCAATACTATTCCCATGAAATTTCAATTTGGCATATAAGGTTTCAAAAGCCGCATATGGCAATCTCACAACCATGTTCCCATTCATTCTCCCATGAACCATATGTTTTACAAATTCTTGTCATGTGAGACAAAACGAGACATAAGTGAACATTTAAAATGGAAATGGAGTTGGTTCAGTGAAACCTTTGGTATCTTGCTGGTTTTATTTTACTCATTCGTCCATGTCATGTTATTAAACATGTATAATAATTACATTTTTTAAGTGGCACTTAGCCAGTTTTGTTTTCTAATGAAAAATACATGTGTTTTTATTATAGTGCATTCATTGCATTTCTCAATGTATATAATTATAATTTTGGCGTTCCTTCAATTTTATCTTAAATTTTATCAATTTTTAAAAAATAACATTGTTTATTCAACTTTCTATTTTTCTTTTGCTGTGAAGAACTTGCTCTCAGAAATTGTCCTAAATTTTTGTTACATTCTATAATCACAGTTTCTGAACAGTTGTGCATGATTAGCACCAATGAAAACAGCAGTATTTAACCAATTAGAAACAAATCTTCACCAAAATTTACTGATCATATTTCACGAAACCTCTTGTTGCATTTTTGTCTTCAATTGGTCCATAGAATGTAACACTGGAGATCATTAATTTTAAAAAATAAAATAAATTGACTTTTTGGGACATTTATGTTATGTACTTCCTTGCAAGACTGCCAAGCTACTGTAGAATTGTCTTCTGCTTTTTGGTTTTTGTTTCTAATGTATATATTTTTTTTGCTCTAGTTTTTATGTTTCTCTTTGTATTTCTAATCCATACTTTTTGACAGTCACTGCTACTTATTTATATATTCTGGGTTTGTTTTCAGGTAGGATCTTGTCTTTTGATTTTCCTTTAACCATTCCTAGATCTTAAAATCCTTAAAAATAGAAGCCATTTGACTTTATCACAGCTACATAGAAAAACAAGCCACACTAATAGCTATATAACAACTATAAATCAGTTCTTCATAAACATGTGGTACTAAAAAGTCTTGCTCATAGGTTAGTAAGCAGGTAATGTTGCCATAGAGGGGCTTGGGGAGGGGGGAGGGGGGCACATAACACAGGCTGCCAATGTATGAGAAATGAAAGTATCTAGCATGTGGTAGTAGTACATCATTTGCATGATGAGAGTTTGTAGTTGGCAATATGTACAAGATGACAAATGGAGGTAACTTCCAGCAATTGCGTGTACATCGGTGACTTAGATGTGAAGAAGGTGGGAAAGTGCATTAACATGAGCACCACAATTACAGAATAAATGAGGATCTCTTCATATTGCAATGAAACAACTAAATTCATAACCTGAAATATATATGAAATCATAAACTCATGCAGTTGTGCAGTACGTAGATAACCTTAAATGAAATATATTTTGTAATACATGTTTATGAAAAAAAAGTTTTATAAGAGTTGCATGTGGCAGGTGATTGACAAATGCAATGCTTTAAACATTGGATTTTACTGGAAATAATTGTCACCTATTAATGGTGATTATGCATTACTTTAAATGCAGATTTCCGATAATAATTAACTGCTAAAGGAAATTCGGAAAAAGGAAGTTTCACTTCATAGTACTTTCTGCAAATGTTTTAGATTGTGGTTTCGTTCCATTACCTGTCTTCCTCTCTGATTCATGATTGGCAACCTCTTTGTCCACTATGGGGTAGGTAGTGTATTTCATCATGTCAAGTTGGCATGGTTTAGTGAGATTGCACACTCCTAAGCCTGTCTACAGCAACATTACCATCAAACATGCCCATGAGCAAAGAAGAGTACTAGAACTTGGCAGCATAAAATCATAGCAACAGAAGATGGATTTTGGGATGGAGCTAGTGTAAAACAAAGTAAATATAGCCAAAACCAAGAGAAGAATAAAGGACATCAGGCATAGACAAAAACAAGACTTTCAAGAAGTTTACATATCATCCTTCTGTTTTCTACAAACTTCAAAAAACACATCATTATTCTAACCTCTCAAAAGTCGCTCTATCAAAAGTATATTAAACTAGCTGAAATACCTGGTGTTGTCCATGGTTTAACCATTTATACCTACAACTTTTAGACCTAGGTTGCACTTCCCCAATAGCCTGGTTTCTTTGGAGACATTTAAAAATGTATTACTTAATACGCTTAGACAAAGAGTTACTTAAAACTCTTAGGATAGTACAAAAAATAAACCAAATAAATAAATAAACAGAAACACTGGGAAGACACTATGCAAAATCACTGGTGAACAACCATGGGAAGTAAAGCGAGTACAGAAAACCATGTGAATGTAATATGTTTCATTTCTATTTCAAACATACAGAAAAGTATATAAAGTTTTTTAGAAGAGGTAGTAGAGAAAGATGTGTGATTGCATTTTGTAAAAGAAAAGTGAGTAGAGGAAACTGTGTGAATTAATACGTTGTATTTCTATGTCAATCAGAGAAAATTATATGAATGTATTTTGAAAGATGAATAGAGAAGGACATGTGAATGTGTTATGTAAAAGAGAAGTGATTGGAGAAAACAATGTGAATGTAATATGCTACCTAGTATAATGGATAGCATAAAAACTTCTCCATGAAAAAACACTTAGATGAGCCAACTTTCATGGTGATCGGTCAACTGGTATTGGAGTTTGTCAACTTTGTAATACCAACATCCATTTTATATGTACAGATTATTTGAATTGTATGTTGAAGGATTAGTAGAGAAGAACATGTGAATATGTTATGTAGGAGACAGTAAGTAGAGAAAACCACATGAATGTAATGTATCAAATTGTATTTTAAATGCACAGAAAATTGTATGAATTATTTGAGAAGAATGAGTAAAAAAGGATGTGTGACTATGTTAAGAAAAGTCATTAGGGAAAACCATGTGAATGTAATATGTTGTGTGGTAAAATGGATAACATAAAACCTTCTTCACGAAAGAATACATATACATGCCAAATTTTGCAGTGATCAGTCAAGTGGTTTTGGAGATTAGCAGTTACATACATTTACTCACCTCCAGTTTTACATATAATATAGATTAAAAGTTAAAAGACAAGATCCCACATGAAAACAAATCTGGAATATATCAAATGAATGTTAATGACTGTGAATAAAATAAACACTGTGAAAACAAAGAAAAACCATTAAAAACAGAGCAAGTCCAACTGTTTGAATAAAATGGACTATGTTCTTGATGTCTACCTTTTTCACGTTCTCAAGCATGAAAAAGGAGTGCAGAGACATATATCTCTGCGTAGATCCATCCCACATTTCCAGCACATGGTGTTTTCTATAAGCCCCATAGTGCATAAATATCTGTACCGAGAGTTGAGGGCTGTAACATAGCCAACAACATCCCTAAGCTTTCTGAAATTATACAAGTATCCCAAAAAGTAGACTCATTTTATTTTTTAAAAATGTTATTTCACTTCACTGTTATTAAGTCCACCACACTAAAGAACTGCAGAGTAATCTTCCTTTTCACTGCTGCAAACCTGCAGACAGCAGCACTAGTAATCTAACTGAAGGTGCACAAGCTCTCATAAGTACATCTCAGTACACCTCTAACAAAAGTAGAGTTCTTGAGGCATGAATAAGATGAAAATGATATGAAATAAAATAAAATAGTCTTTCCAAATACTCTTGTCTTGGAAGAATGTTAACACTGCAGTCAATGTACACATGTAGGTGGGTATTTCAACACTTCTTGTAGAGATCCATAATGTAATCTTTGTTTTCATTTGCATAGCTTATGAAACCATTTATGTTGTTTATAAGCGCCATTTCCATTCCCTTGTCTATCTGGACAACATCCTCTGAGATGCAGCTGAAAAAAAAGTACAGTTTATGACTGTGTAAAAACTTTCAACTGTGAAAATAACTATGGGTTGTACTACAATCACCAGACAAGTGTATTTAGATTATCTAAAAGTCATATGGAAAACATGTAATTAAGACTTCCATATTTTCACACTTTGAAAGAACATTCTCTAGATTAGTTAACTGAAACAATGAGCAGCTAAAAAGAGCAATTTAATATATAAAAGTCAAAGAACAACTAAGATGTATTAAATTATACTAAAAGGACATTTTTACTGAGTTAAAAAATTAAATTAAGTTTATTATATGGATGCTCTTTAAGTGCTATGGTTCTTAGTGTCCCATTTTATACTGAGTGTGAAACACTGCTTAATTTTTTTCAGAGGTCTCTGTCAGGCTTGAGGTTCTTTTACATGTCGTAAACCTATAATACGGGACCTTTGGATTTACCCTCTTCTTAAGGATGCCATGGTAGAAATTTTTGCATCCAAAAATATCCATCATCCTCTGCTGGGTTTGAACCCACAGTCTTGGGAACCTAGCATGTTACTCCTAGACCACAGAGGACATTTTTATTGAATTTAGGTATAATGGTTCAAGAAAGTAAATGCACACATGTCATTTTAATAAAAATAGAACCATTCTTTGGAACATAAAAAGAATGGCAATTTTTCTGTGTAAAGGGGAGTTTAGTGTGTGAGAATTTCACTGAAAATCTTAATGTTGCATCCTTGGAAAATATTGAATATGAACATAAAAATTAATTTGGTATTTAATCAATGTTGCAACAAAATGAACCCCATATGTACAAGTAAATTTTAAGCTAGGCTGGCCCCATAGCGCAGTTGATAGAGCACCTGCCTGCTGTGCAAGGGGTCCCGGGTTGGATTCCCGGCAGGGGGGTAGGAATTTTTCTCCAGCCAGGATTATTCCTCATCCTTTCCTGAGTCTGGAAGTATAATGGCGGCGCTGTGGCTGAGTGGTTAGACCGCTCGCTTACCACCTAGGAGGGACCCGCATGTGGTATTCGTGGTGGATGAAGCAGCACCTGGGCATGTTTTCTCCAGGTTCTCCAGTTTCCCCCATTCATTCCACAAATTACTTCACTATCACCCTTCCAATCATCCATTTCGCCTGCATTTCATATCATCCTCTTCCTCACTATCATATCTGGTGCTTGGCTGACCACCTTCTTCACTCTGTCTGGTCCAGAGGTCCCTCTGCTCCCCGACAGGCATCTTACCCTAGGTACTGGTCTTGTAAGTCCTAGGGGGTGTAAGTCGTACATAAGGGGAGGGTAATCAGGGAAAAAAGAAGAAGAAATTTTAAGCTAAGTGTATCAATTCTGTGAAAAGAAGAGCATCAAGTCCTGTCCCAATTAGTCATGATAGGATAAGGTTATGTTTCCTGTTTCTCAAATTTTATGAATTAGATTTAGACATTGTATACATTTAATTCCTGATACTTAAAGAAGCAACTTTAAAATAGGTACTTACTTTAGTTTAATGCCCTTCAACTGTAGGTCATATCAGAAGGTGAATGAATGAAAAGGTCGAAATGATGGTCAAGTAAAAGAAAAATCTTCTTAGGATACGGGAAAACCCAGGGGAAACCTTATCCAGGACTCACTGTGACTGAGATTTGGGCTCAAGGCCACTCAAATTTAAGACAGATAAGAAAATCACACCATGAAGGTGAGTAGAGGTAACTTCTTATAACATGAGAAGTGTGAGGTAAGAGCTATAAATAATTCTTTTAACATTCAACAGATACTCACAAGCCCATAGCAGTGATAAGTTTTTTCAGTTGGTAAGGCATAATATATCGTACACCTCTTGAGATACACTTGAAACTGACTTCTTCATTCATATTATTATTGAAGCTGCAAAAATAACACAAAAATATATTCAGTAATAAGTGCAGGATAGCAGATATTGAGTGGAAGGGCTATAAATATGAAACCAATGTTTTAAATCCCAAGATAGTTTCATTTCATTTCATCTTTTATATGTAATACAAAAAGAATATGCCACAATATCTTAAAACTCTGTAAAAAGCAGACATACTTAAAAGGGATACATTAAACTTACACAAAAGAAAATTTGGAAATTAATTATAAAATTATATACAATGTTAATAAATGAATGAATAAATAAATATATATACTCAGACCCGACAGACGTCCTATTCAAATGTTGTATATCCAAAAATTATAAAATTTTAAAAATAAACTAGAAGTTGTTTGGACTGTTTTGATGGAAAAAAATGTAACAAAATTATTTTTATAATACCTTACACCACCACACCTACAGTTATCACATCTTGACCTATCAATAGCGTGTGATTGTATGTGTATACTAAAAACTTAAATTCGTTAAGTACAAACTTAAAACTGTTTTAAATAACAGCAAGAAAGAAAAAAACTCAAATCATTTTCATGACAGGTATGTTTTTTAGAAATAAAAAAATAAAGCTTTAAATATATTTTTAATCTTAATGCAGTAAAGCATGCCTTCAAAGGACCCCTGTTAAGCAGAAATCTGTCTAAAGTGGAAATATTTTATGATACCGTGAATTTAGGGTTGGCAAACAGGCTAAATTCCCTTTATTAACAGTAACTACCTTACGCAGACAACTGAAATCAAAGTATGACTTTTAATGGAAAATTTACAGTTTTGGAATGTAGAATTTAGAAAATTTTCAGGCACGAAACTACATCAATCAAGGTGCTTTCAATTGCAGTGCCATGGAATAGGTCAACATAGACAGTGATGAGCAAACTGAAACAGACACAATTAATATAGATGTCTTAATTGAGAATATGTAAAGTCAGATAGAAGAAGAGAGGGCAGAGGAAGATGAAGAGGAATATGTCCCTTATTTGGAAGAATAAAGTAGGCTAAAGACTTATCGGATGCTGTAAAAAGTTTAAAGGAACTGCAAAAATTTTCCCTATGGCCAAAAGACTCGGATATGTTTGGTGAGATTTCTCAGGCCCAAGTGTTTGTGGAAGTTGAGGAGCTAAGCAGCAATTTATTCAGAAAGCTCTCCTTGACTACTGGAAAAAATAAATGAATTGTGCATACAGCTATTTTTTGTTCATTATGTTTTGATATGTATTACAGCAGAAATATCTAAATACACACAATAGAAAAATGCATGTACATTTTTTACCTCATTCTGTCCATTTATGTATGTTAATGGTTTAATTTTCTTAATTGCCTAGACCTACCTTCATTAAGGGAAATCTGTCTTTAATGGAAATATTTCGGAGTCCCATTCAATGCCACTGAAGACAGGTTTTACTTTATTAACAAGAATAAGATTAGTTTTTTTTTTTTATCTTACTGCTATTTTATGAACAATATTTTTAGTTAATCTTTGAGGGATGTAAACAAACAAACTTGATGGTTTGCCAACCCTTGAACACGCAACATATAACGAGTGCTAAGCAAATTAGTAATTGCAAGCATTTGAATAGAATGGGTGAGTCTGAAGGGATCATTGGGATCTGCAGTAGAACAACTTCACCTTAAATTTTCTGTTTAAAATTATAGCTTCAAGAACATTGCCCATGATGTTTATGACCAATCGCCTGCCATTGCGTAGCTTTGTTGCATTTAAATTTCGAAGCAAAATTATTGATGAACCAATCTTCAATCGCAAGTTATGTGATGGCATTCCAGGGATGCAACAGGAATTCAACAGGATAGTTGACAACTTCCTCAGGATTGACAACAGTGTCAATGGATTTGATTGATGTTTCATTGTCAGGCAATGAATGTTGTATTTTAAAATTATTTGCATTGACATCTATATTTTTTACAGCCAAAATAACTCGCTCATGTAGCCACACATGATTAGTGTAATTAGCTTGTAAATTTGGAAATATAATTTCAGTCAAAGCACTGGTATCTACCATGTTGCAAAAATTGTCTGGGAATTTTAATGCAATTTAAATTTTCCTTTGCCAATGTTGAGTAATTGTTAGAATGCCAGTGCCAATGGATCACTTTGAATTTGAAGACGTATATTTACTGACATTTTGCCATAGGTATCATTCTTTCAAACATAAGCTAATTTGTAGAATGAAGTATCTTCCGGGCTGTTATGCCGTGGTCTGCTGGAGATCTGTCTTCCAGACGTTTCGTTTACAACTGCGGTAAACATCCTCAGTGGCGTTGTCGAAGTCTCCTCGTGGAAGGTATAACTGCGACTGATGCGTCGACTGTCTGTGGGGCTCCATTTATACCATGCGCAACGTGCGCTGATTGGCCCGGGGCATGCAGAAGCGTGATGGCTGGTGGAGGGGGTTCTATCTCTCTTATGCTGCTGGTCTCTTCTGATTGGCTTACCTTGCTTTCCTGCTTCTTATGATGTTCTATGACCAGATGCCAGTTGCTGTTTAATCTTAAGGCCTCCTCCTTCTTATTAAAGTTGTTAGGGTGCTTGTAAATTTCAATAGCCTCTCGCTGTAGTCGGGCATGGTAATGTATGGTAGATGCAAGGATGCACGTGTCCTGGAACTTAATACTGTGCTCACCGACTGCATTAATGGCATGTTCAGCGACTGCAGACTTATCAGTTTGGCCCAGGCGGCAGCTTCTTTTGTGTTCTGTGAGTCTGGTCTTAACACTGTTCTGAGTAGTTCCAATGTAAACTGAGCCACAACCACAAGGAATACTGTATACTCCAGCCAATGACAAAGCTTCTTGGGGATCCTTGGGTGATCGTAGTAAACTGCTTAACTGTCTGGTGGGTTTAAAGATCGTCTTGACGTTATGTCACTGTAATATGCGATCAATTCGGTCGGTGACATTTTTTAAGTATGGTAGAAACACAATGCCCTTACTTTTGGGCTGATCTGGATTCCGGATGACAGATTGAGTCTTAGGAGGCCGGCAAGCTCTTCTTACTTCTTGGATTGAATAGCCATTGGAAAGTAATGCTTGTTCTAAGTGGCCAAGTTCTTGTTTTAAGAAGTGCGGCTCACAGATGCGGGAAGCGGTTGCAAGCGTCTTGATCATTGCACGCTTCTGTCTGGGATGATGATTGGACTGTTTGTTTAAGTAGCGGTCAGTATGGGTAGGCTTGCCGTAGACCGTGTGTCCAAGTGTCCCGTCGGCCTTCTTGCTAACCAAGACGTCCAGAAACGCTAGTTGTCCATCCTTTTCTTTTTACATCATGAACTGAATGCGTTGATTGATGCTGTTCAGATGTTGGAGGAAGTCCTGAAGGGCGTTCTCTCCGTGGGGCCATATGACGAAAGTGTCGTCTACATATCGGAACCAGACCAATGGTTTTTGTGCAGCCGTTTCTAGGGCTAAGGTTTCAAAATATTCCATGTAAAAATTAGCAACCACAGGACTCAGGGGACTGCCCATAGCAACACCATCTAGCTGTTCGTAGAAGGACTGGTTCCACTGGAAATAAGTCAGCACATGGTGGAAGAGTGCAAGTATATCATCGGAGAAGATGGATTTCAACTGCTCAAGGGCTTCATCAACAGGAAACATGGTGAAAAGTGATGTAACGTCGAAGCTGACCAGTAGATGTTGAGGTAGTATGGTTACATTTGCAGCTTCTGAATGAAGTGGGTCGAATCCTTGATGAAAGAATCTGTTGTGCCAACATGTGGTTGTAATAAACCGGTTAAGTATTTGGCTAAGGCGTAGGTAGGAGATCCAATAGCGCTGACAATGGGCCTTAGTGGTATTTCCGGTTTGTGGATTTTGGGTAAGCCGTAGAGACAAGGAGACTGTGCTTCAGATCTGGTGATTCGGTGTTTGTCTTCTGTTGGCAGGGAAGAGCTCTTAATAAGCAGGTTCGTTTTCCGAAGAATACGTGCTGTGGGATCTCGTTGAATTTTGCGATATGTTTCTGGTTTCAGAAGATCCAAGATTTTCTGTTGGTAGTCACGTTGGTTCATAATTACCGTGTACATTCCCCTTGTCCGCAGAGCAGACAATGATGTCCTTGTTGGTGTTGAGCTTTTTTATTGCGGTCCTCTCTTCATGAGTTAAATTATGGCTATGGCTATTATGGCTATTCAATCCAAGAAGTAAGAAGAGCTTGCCGGCCTCCTAAGACACAACCTATCATCCGGAATCCAGATCAGCCCAAAAGCAAGGGCATTGTGTTCCTACCATACTTAAAAAATGTCACCGACCGAATTGATCGCATATTACAGTGACATAACGTCAAGACGATCTTTAAACCCACCAGACAGTTAAGCAGTTTACTACGATCACCCAAGGATCCCCGAGAAGCTTTGTCATCGGCTGGAGTATACAGTATTCCTTGTGGTTGTGGCTCAGTTGACATTGGAACTACTCAGCGCAGTGTTAAAACCAGACTCACAGAACACAAAAGAAGCTGCCGCCTGGGCCAAACTGATAAGTCTGCGGTCGCTGAACATGCCATTAATGCAGTCGGTGAACACAGTATTAAGTTCCAGGACACGCGCATCCTTGCATCTACCATACATTACCATGCCCGACTACAGCGAGAGGCTATTGAAATTTACAAGCACCCTAACAACTTTAATAAGAAGGAGGAGGCCTTAAGATTAAACAGCAACTGGCACCCGGTCATAGAACATCATAAGAAGCAGGAAAGCAAGGTAAGCCAATCAGAAGAGACCAGCAGCATAAGAGAGATAGAACCCCCTCCACCAGCCACCACACCTCTGCACGCCCCGGGCCAATCAGCGCACGTTGCGCATGGTATAAATGGAGCCCCACAGACAGTCGACGCATCAGTCGCAGTGATACCTTCCACGAGGAGACTTCGACAACGCCACTGAGGATGTTTACCGCAGTTGTAAACAAAACGTCTGGAAGTCAGATCTCCAGCAGACCACGGCATAACAGCCCGGAAGATACTTCATTCTACAATTTAAATGCCGGCCGTGAAAACCTACGTAGCTTTATAAGCTAATTTCATACGCATATGTAGCACACAGAATGACTGGCAATGTCTGTGTACTGGGATGAACGACCTGAGCATAACATTTCTGCACATATGCTAACTTCCCCCATAGTGTTCTTGGTGTGTATCCTACTGTGTTACTTGTGTAGTTTTCAGTACAGTAACATTTTTAACAGCAGTGCACCACATACCAGTACACAGCTGCGGAAATGGCTGACATGAGCTCCAGCTCACTTTGATGTAAATGTACAGAATCACCTTAATGTCACATATTCAAATCAATTAATTGGTACAGGTAGACCAGTTCCATGGACAGCATGGTTGGCAGATCTGACACCTCTCGACTATTTTCTGTGGAGTTGTATGAAGAGTATAGTTTATGGCACTCCTATAATGTCAGTCGAAAACCATATGGCTTGAGTCCACAGAGCATTTGAAAATCTTCAAAGATATTGGGTCATGTGCCTTGAGGCTCACCACTGCCAATATAGGCTCTGCAACGACATAGGAGGTACACAGCTTGAAGCCCATATGTAATGTAGACAGCTTGATGTTGGGTTTGTTGATGAAATGTGAACACACACCCATCTCATACAGCATCCAAACCATGCATTTCCGGACAGGGCTTCCTATTTGAAAACCAGTCAGTTTACCATCCCACATAACATACTAAGCATTGTCTGTGGTTTTGGAACACTGTGGGTATATGGGTGTGTGGGTGTAGGTGTGTGGATGGGTGTAATGGAAAATGTATCAAAGTTAAACACTCATATGGCTCCATTTAACAAATTATTTGTAGGACATGCCTTGAGGATCTATTGCTCCTATTTTTGGCTGTTGATTGACTGAAAGGTGATTGCCACATTTTATTCTTCTTTCCTGGGTAACTAATTGTCATGGCTGGACTTGATTGAATTTGAACATTGAAATATGGACTTTGAAATTCAATGTTCAAATTCATTCAAACCTGCACTAGGTGACATTACAGTTATCCAGGGAAGAAGAAGATCTGAAAATCACCAGTTAGTCAACAAGCACCTAAAATGGGGACAATAGATCCTGCCAATACTTTGGTAAAAAAAGCAATACGAGTGTTTAATGACAAATCATTTTCCATTATTTAATTATTACTTTCCTGTGTGAAAGCTTTAATGATTTTAAATTTAAATTTTATATACATTTGAGGTGTGATCAAAAAGTAACAGGAATTTTTAAATTTTGCAGGCTTTATACATTCCATTTTCAAAACTTTCTTTTTGTCTTGTTGGTACACATGTTCCTGATGTATGTTTGCATTTTCAATTGTTTTTAATATTTAGTTTATTGTTGACAGTCAAAAGTAGTTGTGAGTGTTCAGCAAATTTTGGCAAATTTTTGCTTTCGAAAAAGATGGATCAAAGAATTTGCATTTATTTTGCTTTAAAAATGGAATAAAGTGTAGCACTGAATTCAAAATATTGACTGACTTTCAGGGATCTACTATGAGTAAGACAACAGTTTATGAGTGGTATAGATGCTTCAAAGAGGGTCGAGAATATTTTGAAGACGATGACTGCCCTGGATGCCCTAGCACATTAATTACTGACGAGAATATGGAAGAAGTAAAGAAAATGGTTCAGGAAAATCACCAAATCACCATTAGAGATGTTGCTGATGATATCGGCTTATCCTGTGGCTCATGCCAAACAATTTTTTTTACATGTTTTGGGCATGAAGACAGAAAAATTTGTTCCAAAATTGTTGAATTTTGACCAAAAACGATGTTGCAAGGACACTGCTCAGGAATTGCTGAATGAAGTCGACAATGACCCAGAACCTCTAAGGAAGGTTATAACAGGTGATGAAACATGGGTATATGGGTATGATGTCAAAACCAAGGCCCAATCATCCCAATGGAAACTGCCTGAAGAGCCAAGCCAATCAAAAGTTCGACATATGTAAAAGTTCTGTTTTCTTCAATTGCAATGGGATAGCATATCATGAATTCCTATCTTGTGGTTGTACTGTCAATAAGGAATACTACCTGGAAGTTATGCCCTGTTTTCATGAAGCAATCCAAAAGAAACAACCAGAATTGTTGCAAAACCACTCATGGAAATTGCATCACGATAATGTTCCTGGGCACTCCTCAATGCTTGTTAGTAATTTTCTGGCATAAAACAAGACCATTATCTTGCCTCAGCCACCGTATTCACAGGGCATGGCCCCCTATGACTTCTTTCTATTCCTGAGACTGAAGAGAACCCCGAAAGAATGTTTTGTCACCATTGAGGAGATAAAAACAGAATTGCTAAGGAGCTGAATACCATAACAAAAAGTGAGTTCCAGAAGTGTTTCCATTGTTTGAGAAACTGCTGGCACAAGTGAATTATGTCTGAGGAGGATTACTTTGAAGAGGACAAAGCTGATGATGAATAAATAAAGATCTTTGAGAAAAATAAAAATTCTCGTTACTTTTTGATCACACCTTGTGTTTACATTATTGGCTGATACAGTTTTATATACCTACATTCCAGTGAACATTTATTAAGTGTTCCATAGAGTGTAGATCTGAAATAGTTTTACATTTGCAATGGAATGGTTAATGAAAGTAACTGGAACCATAACCTATTTGTCTAACCTTGAAAGAACATAGGAAGAAAATACAGAATATCTGAATAATATGGGAACCTTACCAAAAGAGAGAAAGTTTAAGATAATGTCACTTCTGTCTTAACAGGTTTCACTGTATTTATTATTATTAATTCAGAAAGAGGTACTTTGCTCTGCTGCACAAAGTTGAATAAATGCCTATCTGTTCCTTTACTCAGTTAAATGTAAGCACTACATATATGTTGGATACTTACCGGATAACAAATACTGTATGCTTGTTTGATGTCAACTCTACCAGTGCAAGAGTGAAGAAATTATCTCTGCTGTGTTGTATTGTAGGCTTTATTGTTATTCCACCAAAATGTGCCTCTTGGTTGAGTACAGAGCAAATGCTTTCTACAAGAATGATTTTTGTTGCAGGTGAGTTGATCTTCTTCAACAGCCAGGTACTACCCTCTCTGTCAATTTCAGCACTATGTTCTTGGTCGTAGTAATCTAACACCTATGAAAAATACAACAAATTTTTATATTTAGCAGTCACATGACTTTCTCTACCGGTTATCATTTATTTTCATATCTCTTCTATAAGCTGATATTTAGCAGTCACATGACTTTCTCTACCGGTTATCGTTTATTTTCATATCTCTTCTATAAGCTGTTCTTACCAAAGACCACTTGTAGCTTTGAGTAAGTAGTCCTACATGTTCCTGTGTAGGGATGGGACCTCAATATTACTGATTCCTTCTTACTGGGTGGTACCAAAATATGTCTAATACATACCTTTTGTATACTAAATTTTAAGTTTTGCATTATTGAAAGTTCTTGCATTTAATTGTATGCCAGATAAGGAATGAAAGCAGTCACTGCTTCCCATTATTGCCTCGCATGCATCCCCAAAGAGTTCTAGACTATAGCTCTTGATAGGCTATGATTGTGTTTGCTGGGAGTGAATGAACACAACATTCCATAGAGACTTGTGTCTAAATGAAAACATGCAAAACAATGGGGGAAGGAGTAGAGGTACTCATGTAACATGCAGCATTTACTGAGTTTTAAATGAGCTTGGTTTATCTGATGCACTAAATCATGTTTCTGCAATTGCTTGGCTTGATGACTCACTTCTGTCATTACATTTACCTGCTGTGGTGACCACAATCTGTGAATCTAGTAGAAACGAATGCAAATTAAGATGTAAGATAATACAGCATATGGAAATATTTGTTCTTTTCTTCCATCTGTTAGTTCCAGTTTTGCAAGTGAAGCTCGGATCACAACCATACTTTACAGTATATTGCCTGAATAATTTTCATAAATATTTTTTTTTTTGCCAATGTATAACAGTGTCTTTAAATAAAACATGAGTGAAGTGTAGAACCAATTTGAAGTAGACAGCAATAATTATAGAACAGTGTAAAAATATGCAGAAAAAAATTTTTGTTTGGTGGTAAGTCACACTATGTAATCAATTTAAATAAGCATGTTATAAGAGATAGAACCGGAACTTAAAAATTCAATGCCACAACTGGGATTTGAACCACAGACCTTCCGCTTGCCGGGCAGACGCTCTACCACTGAGCTATTGTGACAAACTGCCAGAATGGCATTAAATTCTCAAGCCAGTTCGTATTTTTTCCTGGTAACCACAAAGGCAGTCTCACATCAGAGACAATTACCCCAATGGTGACTTACTATTGCAAGTACTTTATATCCCAGGATTAAATAACCTTCACATGATAATTATTATTTATTTATGCCAACAAACTTACTGTTGGTAAAACAGTAAACTTTGCCCACACACGGCTTGTGTGTTTAAAAACACCAACAGTAAGTTTGTTGGCATAAATAAATAATAATTAAGCATGTTATATTCATCACCAAGTGAAGTTTACAGAACCTCTATTGAAAAAGCAATGTACGAGTTTCCCATCACTGTTTATATTTTCAAGATTGCAACATAAAGAAAAATAGCTAGTATTTATTTGTCTATGGATAGAAAATCCTTCAAAAGAAAGTTTTCAGACAAAATATAGTTACATAAGAATGGAAGTAAAGAAAGTATTATCATTATTACTATTATTAGCCTTGACTACCACATGGACACTATTATATAAAAACCTTAAAGCCCAGGCCTTGTGGGAAAATGCAAATCAGTTGGAGAATTTAGGACCATGTTGTCATGGTAGCTCAGTGGTTATCAGCAGCCACGCATGTAGCGGAAGATCCATGATTCAAATTCCAGCCATAGGTTTG
This sequence comes from Tenodera sinensis, assembly GCA_030765045.1. Taxonomy (NCBI): domain Eukaryota; kingdom Metazoa; phylum Arthropoda; class Insecta; order Mantodea; family Mantidae; genus Tenodera; species Tenodera sinensis. The sequence goes on from CM060972.1 coordinate 90,026,910, forward strand.
AATTTTTTTGTTCTGATTCCACTTTTTGAAGTTTACCTATGCACAGTGTGTTAGAAAATAATTTATTATTGATTGGCCTGATATATTTTACAATGTTATTAACTCACAATATGGTCCTACATGGATCCAGGAAGAGCTGTGTATTTAATCTTTCTCACAGAGTAAAAGAAAACATACTATGCTGCAGGCATCTTCATTTTTCCTCTGACACTAAGTATAAGAGTGTTAGTATACTCAGAAAGTTTAACATTTTATACTAACCTGACATTTACATGTGGTTTTTAGCAGCTCTTTAAACTGTTTCATCAGCTTCATGAATGGCTCACAATCACGAGGGTATAGCAGTAAAATCTCTGCATTAGGAAACTTTTCAATATCCTTTAAATTGTTACAGTAGGGATTGTCTGCCATTTCACTTTTAGGAACTCCTGAAACATAACACACACTTGTTTAAGTTACAAAGCAAAAATGCAGGATGGTTATTAATTATTTATAACAAAAGAATCTTGAATTGCGAAGACAGTTTAATTGAATAATAAAATAACATATTAATGCAATTTCAGTTTTCACATACAAGCACAATGGAACTTGGATAATTTGAAGCTGAAGGGACAAGAAGAATATTTGAAATATACAAAAATTTGAACTGTAAACATTAGATCTAAAATTGATAGTTTAGCAATACAGGCACATATATCCATTTACAATTAAGACTATAAAGTAAAGAAGCTGTATAGCTGAAGAAAATTTTATTTATTTGTACATTAAGAATAAAGCAGTAAAGTAGTACAATTTGAAATAATATACTGCAGGCCTACAGTGATGGCACATTTTCATTCAAGGTACTACTTAAAATTTTCTCCTTATTCTTCATCATTAATCTCACTAGTCGTAAAGCATGAGAGAAAGGCACAGAATGTAGGAAAAACTGCAAATGCTTTGAATTTGCAGCACCATTGAATACAAAAACTAACATGCCTTGTAATCCACAGTTCCACACTGCTGGAATCGAGACTCCCAGAATGCCTACAAGAATAATATGGCTTGGAGAGGGGTGGTTACTTAGGAATGCATAGCAAGCCTCTCCTTCTTGACAGCAAATGTGAGTCTGGTGTTATCCATTCTCCTAAATTTTTATGCTGTTATAAGCTGCTTTAGGAGTGTGCAAGCAACTTACTGACGACTTTTACACACTGTTTTCTTGCTGTTTACATCCAACATATACTATACAAATTTATCTGGATTTAGTTTGGGTAACCAGAAATTCTCAGACACCCCTTGAGTTTCGCCACTGATGTGTTTAGAGATTTGGTTATGTTGTTGAAAAATAGCTAACAAGGGACACCTTTGACCTCAAATGCACGGAACCTCATGAAAACAGGCTTAAAATAGCAATCAATCACAAAAAAAAAACAGTGGTCTGTGTCATTTCCATGCAAAATGTGGCATTTTAATAGAGAGAAACAAAGTACCAAGATATCAATACCATAGGAGCAAAATTATTTGTAATTCAGTGACGTCAGTATATCATTACATTTTCAATCAACAGTGCCAAAAACCCTCAGCTTAAATTATTTATAATACCACACAATATACATACTACACATCTGATAGTGCTTACGTTAGTTCTCAAAGTGCAGATGCAGAATTTCGATGGACTGGTTATAACAAAGTGGAAGAGAACAATGTGCACACCTCATTAAAGCCGCATTATCACATTAAAATGTTACTTGACATACAACGCAATGTTTTGCATGGAAATGACACAGAACACTGTTTTGTTTATGATTAACTGTTATTCTAAGCCCATTTTCATGAGGTTCCGTGCATTGGAAGTCAAAGGTGTCCCTTGTAAGTGATATGGCTGCATTATTAATGAATTATTTGGTCTTAAGTATAGGGGAAAGAAATACCTCATTTAATGGCACATCTTCTTAATAAAGGCCATGCATGTAGTACTTACTTCCCCTCAGATACTTCCATAATATCCACATTATCACAGGCGAGCAGAGAAGAGCAATACACAAAATCACTATGAGTAGAACTGGTGAAGATGTTTCAATCGGATATTCAGGTATGCGATCTTCGCTTGGCTTCACATAAACTAGAAACACAGAAATAAACTACAATAAATATTATAAAGGCAGGATATACACTCATTAGCATTTTATAAAACAGTAACTTAGACACAGGAAACCAACCAATGTCTGTTGTTGAAGGTGGTATATAACAATAACATAGCAATAACTACACAATTTTTAACACCTTTTTCTTTATGTATTAAGCACAAATACCTTTTTCATAAAAATTAAACTTACATAGGCTTTAACCTCTTTTTGTTACACATTCATTGCAGAGTTCAGTTTTATCGCACCCCTTGTTTGAAACATGGAAAAAAATAATGAAACAAATATTTAAGCTTGCACTGTAAGTGACTTCCTTGTTTCAAAGGAACAAAAGAGGGCTGTTTATTCATGAATTCCTTATCGTCTCACTCGCCAGTATCCTCTAAGAAGAAAGCAAACAGTAGTGGATTGACAACGTCCTTGACATGACAGTTGTCCGTTGAAGATGTCACAAAAATGTTAACTGATATTGTATTGAAATTAAATGCTGAATGATATGGCATCATTTATATTCTATTTAAAATGATTTTTCCAGAAAAAATACAAAATATGATGAAAATTGCATTAAATTCAAATTCTAAAAACTGAATAAATACCACCACAAACTATATAATATTACCTTCATTTTGAATTTTATTTGAGAATTTAATGTTGAACAATTTCAGAATTGTGAGTCTTAGAATCATATAATTGTATCAAATTATGGTAACTTTTACCCTGGAAAAAACTCGGAACCATTGGTTTATTATAGCTGCAATTTTTCAAAAGACATTAACTTAATGCCTACTTTAGATGACAGAAAATTGAACCCTTCCACCCCCAAAACAAAAACAAAAAATCTGTCTAAAATGAAAGGGAACAGCCCATATTGGAATATTCAAGTATCTTATGTCATTGCAATTTCAAATCATTTCTTAGATATAAAACTTATGATGAAAATGAGGTGTTTCAAACAGTGGAGCATGTTATTAAAATTTAAATGTCTAGATGTGTCAACTAAAAATTTCACCTCATAGAATTTACCAATGATGCACTTTTTGCCATTAAGTTCTTTGTAAACCACTGAAGGTTTAAGCTCCTTTAATTTAACAAATACTTTTTTCTTTGTTACTTATGTAATTAATAAACGTGTGTACTGCTATAAGTTCAAAATATTGAAAAATGTAGAATACATAGAACATATTGTTTTCTTGTTTTCTGGTAATTAAAGTTAATTTGAGCTATCTACTTTTCAACTTAACTGAATTACCTTTTAGAAGGAAATAATCTGTATGTATTGAAGAAAATACATGTGTATGCATGCACACGTAATATGTTTAATGTTTGTTGAAATCTAAACTTTTGGTATGATGAAAAATGTAAAATAATTGTATCCAAGGAAAAGAGTTAGTTGTTGATTTAACCTACAGAGATACTAATAAGCTGGGGGGGGATTCTTTAACCAGCATTATTCTTCATCCTCCTTAGAGTCTTGAAGTATCAACTCATTGGCAGAACAGCCCATCTGAGCCAAGGCCTACCCCCTGACCACTGCGTCTCCCACCTCTGCCCACCACAGGCATTATGAGTGGGTTAGTACTGGAGGTGGGACATGGTCAGTGCTCCGGTTCTTCCTGGCCAGTTATACGGTCTTCTCGACCAGGGGCCAGTACTTTTCAATTGAGTAGCTCTTCAGCTGGCCCCTCAGGGACCTAATGAGGCTGAGTGCACAATGGATCAAGTCTCCCAGTAACAGAAAATACCCACGCCATCTTAGAACTTAGAAAGCATTGAAAATTCAAACTAATCTTCCTTTCATATAATGGAGGAAAGTTAACCTTCGAAACACGTCCCGGAAAAATATGTTGTAAGTGTTGTTCAGTGTTATTAATTAACTCACCTTTTAAATTAAATTCAAACCAATATTTACAAATACTCAGAAATGATCACTCCCACAAAAATAATTGAGAAATTGGATGCTTTAATTAGATGTACATTCTTCCTGTAGTAGTTTTGTGTATCTCCTATAGTTTAACAGTTATACAAAACTGTATAAACTTCATTTGCAGTAAGAGGACTTTTCCTTTTTACTTTCTCTACTGGTAAGTAGGGGAAGTATTGTATTCCACCCAAAAATTTGATGTCAAGATTTCACCAGAAATATATGTTTTGAGGCCCCCTGAATCCAAAAAAAAAGCATTTTTAGAAAGAGGTCCGTCTGTGTGTCAGTCTGTGGACAGCATAGCTCAAAAACGAAAAGTCGGTTAAAAACCAAAGTTGGCATTTAAGTTTAATGTCTTTCAAGGATGCGACATGAAGATTTTGAAGAAAATAGCCCCACCCTAAACTACCCTTTACATGGAAAATGTTTCGAAAATTTTGATTTTCTTGAAAATGGCTCTAACGATTTTGATTAAAATGTCGTATGTTTGAGATATTTTGATGGCAAATGAAATGTATATCTTGAATTTTCTGGCTATAGCCCCTGTAGTCGTATTTACTCTGGACAACTTTTGCATAACTGGTAAACCGTTAGAAATAGACCAAATTATCCTGTACAAAAAATGTAGATCTTGCTAAAATACACAATTTATGTCCCAATAAATTTTCTTGTAGGGTGAACCATTTCGGAGATATTCCTTGTTATGTGTGTGAGTTTCGGAAAACTTAGAACTTTCGTGAAATGGATCATCGTTGTTCATTTTTTTATATGTTAAGTGTGCAAAGACAACAGAATCTCAAACATTTGACTATCGCACAAAGCCTACTGTATTCTAACATTCCCCTTGCACCTACAAGGAAATAAGCAATAAGATAATTTGTACAAATGTTTATCTCAACTAACAAGAAAGAAGATATAGGAATAAGAGTTTGTAAGAATGGTTAGTTCAAGAGGAGAGAAAGCCATGTGAGTGCAACACATCAGATTTTTCTTTTTCTTTTCTCTTCCTTTTTACCTCATTGATGAGGTAGGTTCACTGCTAGTCACCCAAGTGTTGATGTCTGTCTATGCTGGCATATTATGCTCCCCAGGTGGATTTCTAAATTCCAAGTGATCCACAATCTCCTGGTCAGGTTCACCAATGATTTGATGGGACATAGGACATTGTCTTCATATGAAGTCCCAGTTGGCATCACAAAGCTGAGTGCAGGCCTCTCAGCAGGGAAAAATCTCCATGACAGTACCAGGGACAGAACCCGGGTCCTCCAAGCCAGAGGCTGGTGCTCTACCACTACACTACAGAGGCAGTCTGAAGAAGACTTACTAGATTATTTGCAGAGAACCCAAGATCTGCATCTTGTTAGTCATGCAAATGAAACATATATTTCAATCAAAATTATTAAATATTTTTCAGAAGAAAAAATAAAAAGAATGAATATTCCATGCAAAGGATATTGTAGGGTGGAGGAATCGTTTTTAAAGATAGGAGGTAATCCTGGATAAAGAGAAATTCTCACTCTCCAGGAATTAAACCCAAGACCTCTAGATTTGGAGGGATGCGAAAAACTGTGAACTGCCTTTTAGGGCATTCTGTATACTCCAGTTATGTTAACTTGTCAATGCATTGTTAAACTGTCAAGTGTACAAAAAAAGAAAAAAAAAAGCAGAAAGTACTGGGACAGTGAGTTTGCTTATACTTGGAAATGAAGTTTTTGAGACATTATTGATTATTAAAAAAGTATAATATAAATGGTGCTTCAGATCATTGTGCAAGCATAAAAAAGAAAAGAAAATGAATGTTAGGAAATGATTCTACACTTACTAAATGGTGAATGAGCATGTCGGCATGAATTTCTCCAAACGCCTTTTCTTTCACGGGAATCCAAGTGTAGTGTCTAAAACAAAAATTTACATGACAGATATTCAATAAAAATCTTATCTTATACAAATCCTCCTGCTGGAGACTGATAATATAATGCTATGAAATATGCAAATAAACCTTTGAAATGCCAAATATGACTTTGTTCAATTTAACAATTTAACCAATGACCATTATTGCTATAAATGTCTTCCCTTTCTTGCCTTCACCCGAGCTTCTGTAAAACAATCAGTGTGTAGAGTAAATCTTTCGCTGCAATCGATTGTTAAATCCTCTGGTGACCTATTATTGTGCATGGACATATTATTTGTACCAAACATGCAGTTTCAACATGCTGTGATTTTGCCATGTGTGCATAGCCAGCTAACAGACTCAGTCTGGTAATCTTTTATACGTCCTTGTAATGTGTTAGAAATTTTAAGATACTGATTTTATCTTGAGTGATGCAACTGGTGAAAAATGGGTCTGGCTATTGGATTGAATGACTTTACTCTGCAGTAGCTTAGCTCATGTGCCCATGGAGAGAAACAGCATTTGTTGTTCAGTCTCACAATGTTTGGCATGGTGGAATAACATTATGTAAAACTGTGTGTAGATATGGTAGTGTGTACTACAGAACAATGTGTGTTTATTGTGTTAAGTTTTGCTTGAATGGAGTTAAATATAGGCTGTCAGCTTGGATTTATGCGGAAATTCTCAGATGTCAATTTGTCAATAAATCCACAATTTATAGATAGAAAAATTGAAACCAGTCATGTTTGACAAAAACATACATAGGTAACCAACAGTACTAAGGAAAAATAAGATAAAAAAGGAGCTGTCATAGAAAGAAGTCTAAGAAAATCTGTCTGGTTTATGCAGTTTTGATGAGAGATTAATGGCCTACTTGCTCTCCAGATTTAAATCCATGTTTATATAATACAGATGAGAAAAGTCCCTCCAGGGTTTCATGAGTCCAAAAGAACAGCAACCATAGCAGACATGGCAGAAAAAATTGTATCAGAAAAGAAAGTATCTCAAAGTTTGGTACATATCTACAGGTGTTACATATGCACACCATTGGTGATGTGGCAGACATCAATCCTGTAGTCCAACTCACCCCATACATGTCCCAACATCTCACAGTTGATATTGGCGACTGTATGCAGAATCATGTCTTTCAGCTCTTCTAAATTTCTTGGCAAAGGGGGGATGAAGACATTATCTTTAACATAAACCCATAAGAAAAAATTGTATCGGGTTAGATCAGGTGATCTTGGAGGTCACAGAAGAAGAGGAGAATCCACTTGAGAACAATCCACAATGGGGAACTGTAGCATTGAAGTATAACAGACATAATGAAAATGAGGAGGAGCATGAACTTTTGTAAATTAAACAGCACAAAACCACTGAGTTTAGGGGAATCATGGACATGTTCCAATATAACACAAGACTTTTCAGCTCCCTTCAAGTTCTAACATTGTGATGGTCCACTATGCCTCAGACATGAAATGTGATCTTGCCACTAAAAATCAGTTTTTCAGCAAAACCATCTTCTTGTAGCCTCTGTTGCAAATCCATGCAAAACTCACAACAGCAGTAGCTGTATCCAGTTTGAGTTTAAGCTGTTTATGATTCTCAGTTCAGTTCAGTTTATTCGTCCTTTATGATCATACAGTGTGCATTGCACTATGTCATAGGACCCGTCATTTTGAAGGCATACAAAATAAAATCACATATAACATACAATATAAAATAACATATAAATAACATAGGCTTATGTAAAATTAGTCTCCAGACAGTTTTCTGCAGAATCTGTAATTCCCTAATCGCACGGTGCGTAGACTTTTGCAGGCTCCATAAAAGATATTTCTCTCACATGCTCAATATTTACATCTGTCACACATGGATGACCTGTTCATTTACCAGGACAAAGATTGCCAGTCTGTTTGAATTTGTTGCACTATGATGTAATTGTTTTGTCTCTGGGTGGCACTAAATTAAATTTTGTATGACATTGGCATTGTACCATCACAATTGACTCACATTTAGCAAACTGCAAAACACACAATGTCTTCTGTTCATCAGTTAATGTCATTTTATAATCAGTTGTTATGACTGCTCTCAAGTGACAAAACTTAAAACTTCATACTATCCATACAAAACATTGAGAGATACTCTTTGCTCTGATACAAATCTTTCCTCCATATCCTCTATGGTCACCAATCTATAGACTCATTAACACCCGGAGGGACTTTTGGCTCCCCAAATACTTGATGAATCAGAAGGCAAGTTTTCCATTCTGTTGATTTCGTGAGTGTTGAATAGTGTGTTCAACATATACTGGATTTGTATAGATGCAGAGGGCATAATTTGAAATTCTTTTATACCAAAAAGTGAGCATTACATATATTGTTTTGCATTGTTAGCACTATCTAGCAGAAAAACAGCAGGTCATTCTACCTGAACAGACTTGTATAGCAGTATACCACTGAAACAGTGGGCTGGCAGTTGCATCGTTCAAGTGAAATAGAGCATTTTAAAATACATTCTCTTTTCCTAGAACTGGAAAGCTTTGTAGTTTTACAGATACTCACAGTTATGCAGTAGCACCCTGTTGAAACATTCTGAACTATAATGTCATAAGTTTTTCCCTGAAATAAGAAAACAATTCACATTATTGTTTGCTTCCTTCCAAATTTAACCTGTATCTACTATTAGACAGACACACAGCCAGACTGCATTCTATGGGTTCATAGACAGAAATACTTGGAACATGGAACAAGTCAGCCAATGTTATACAACTCTGCACATGTAAATTTGACTTAATATTAATGCAGTAAGAACTATAGCTATTTTCATAGGTAATCCTATTATTACAATGGTGCAATAATTTATATACTTTGTCAATGAAAATGCAATAAATAACATCAGTTATCAAATGTTTAAGATACTTGTATAATAGATTTTCTTGAATTTCTTCTTTTCTTGAATTTTATGGGAATAGCTTATGAACTCCTCTCCACTGTGAATAAATTTTGTATAATTTGATATAACTGATAAACCATAAAAAATACACCATAAATGTAGATCTCATTAAGATGCACAATGTATGGCAAACAAATCTCTTGTAACACTTAACAGGGAAGAGAGGAGGGATGGTATGAGCTGGATAGAATAAATAGATTATTTTGTAAATGGGTACTGGGTTTACCCATATCAGTGCCAAATGGTGCAGCAATAATGGAAATGGGAAGAGTGGGTAGTGAGGGAATGATTGTGGAAAGGATATTAAAATATTGGTATAGAATAAGATCAATGCAAGAGCACAATATTTTGAGGCAGTGTTTACTAATGCAGGAAAGAGCCCCTATTGGGATGAACTGGGTTCAGTGATTGAAGAGAATTCTACAAGACATTGGAATGGGAATATATGGCAAGAAAGGGAGCGACAAGCTGGAGGTTTCTGAAAAGAGGTAAGAAATAGAGTGGAGGATATAGGAAGACAGGAACTATTTCAAAGTCTTAGAGGAAAGAAAATTTTAGTAATGTATAATCAATTAAAGGAGGAGTGGGGCAGAGAGATGTGGATGTATGTAAGAGGCTGGGAAGAACATAGACCAGATTAAGTATATATAGATTAAGAGGAGTCAGAAAGGGAATGAGCTTGGATATATGCTCTTTATGTGGGCAACAGGACAATGACTTTCTTTATATAATAGAATGTGAAGAAACTAGGTTGTGGAGGGAACAGTTTATGCCAAAGAAATGGGAGAAGAACAACAAAGAGGTTATGAAAATTAAGATAATGAAGTTAAAAAAGGAAGATGATATAAAGTAATTAAGTGAATTTATGGCAAGAATAAGGAAGAAATAGTATAGGAAACTAAGTAGAAATATTGTGGACCAGGACAGGCCCAACCATACACAAATAACCATGGAGTTAAAATGTATGGTGGACCAAAGAATAAAATGGCACCTCAAACATTTACCACATCCACTATTCCTTGTTATCAGTTTAAATTTTAAAATTGTTCATACTGTGATGCTTAGCTTGATGTACAACAAAGGATGGATGGGGCTGGGCTACTTAAACCACATACCAGGCCGGCAAGGAAATAAAGGTGCAAGTTCAAGCTTCCTCACACTACTCATGCATGTAAACATATGACTACCAACAACGAAGCTACACAAGATGTTTTCTCCAGAGCCTTCGAGAAAGATCAGGCTACATCACCGGTGGTGCATTTTTGGAGATTGAGAAAAGTCCTGTGACGTTCACTTCCTCTATATGAGGCGATGCAACAGCAGAAACATTTAGAGTTAACAGTTATAGACACTAGTCGGTCAGTGAGACAGCTGTGCGTGTGCAAAGAAGATTTAATGAGTGTCAGGTGTTTGCAATATTGTAGTTAGTGTACGAGAGGCAGAGAAAATCAAGAAAGACACTGAATGGACTGAGGTAAGGTTATGAGAAGTAAAAGCTGTGAATTGTAATATCATGAAATATCAATATATGACTGTGTTAACGCCAGTAGAAGAAAAGTGTGTATTTGTGTTAACATTTTAGAAGACAATAAAGTGATAGAAAGGTAAATGAACTCATTTTGTCACAATACCTTTCTGAAGTGCTGAGTAGCATGTGCATACACATATGGTCATACAAAGAGAGGAATTTCAAAGCCATCATATAGCAAACCACTTTTTAAAGCTTTTGACAATCACTTCAGCCTTCCATATCTCCCTTGTACCCACAACAAAATGTACAATAAAACTATTTCTATACACCTTTATTTTGATTTACATAAATTAAACAGAAAATAATAAACCTTTGTAAGAACAATTTGTAGAAAAATGGATATTGATGCTGTTTTTTTCAAGAAGTCGCAGGGGGCCATGTCTGGCAAATACGGTGGCTGAGGCAACATAATGGTCTTGTTTTTTGCCAGGAAATCATGAGCAAGCATTGTGGTGTGAGCACGAGCATTATCATGATGCAATTTCCACAAGTGGTTTTGCCACAATTATGGTTCTTTTTTTCAGATTGCTTCACACAAACCACATAACTTCCAGGCAGTATTCCTTGTTGACCGTACAGCCATTAAGTAGGAACTCATGATGTACTGTCCCGTTGTAATTGAAGAAAACAGAAGAACCTTTACATGTGATTGAAATTGTCAAATTTTTTTCAGTCTTGGCTCTTCAGACAGTTTCCATTGGGATGTTTGGGGCTTGGTTTCAATGTCATACCCATATACCCATGTTTTGTCACCTGTTATAACCTTCTTTTGAAGTTCTGTGTCATTGTCGACTTCATTCAGCAATTCCTGAGTGGTATCCTTGAAATTCAACAATTTCAGAACAAACTTTGCTGCCACATGCCCCATGCCCAAAACATGCAAAAGGAATTGTTTAGCATGGGCCATAGGATAAGCCGGCATCATCAGCAACTTCTCTGGTGATGATGATTTGGTGATTTTCCAGAACCATTTTCTTTACTACTTCCACATTCTCGTCAGTAATTCACGTGCTAGGGTGTCCAGGGCAGTCATCATCTTTATCTTCTCGACCCTCTTTGAAGCATCTATACCATTTGTAAACTCTTGTCTTACTCATAGTAGATTCCCCAAAAGCCACAGTCAACATTTTGAATGTGGTGCTGCACTTTATTCCATAGCAAAATTTAATGCAAATTTTTTGTCCATCTTTTTGCAAAAGAAAGCAAAAATTTGCCGAACATTCACAAACACATATAACCTTTTTGACTGTCAACAATAAACTAAATATTTAAAACAGCTGAAAACACAAACATATATCGGTAACATGAGTACCAACAAGATAAAAAAGGTTTTGAAAATTGGATGTAAAAGCCTGGGAAATTTAAAAATTCCTATTACTGTTTGATCACACCTTGTGCAGTCTCTCAATTATTGGCAATTTTTCTGGAAATGGCAATTTCTCTGTTTCTTTCATAAACAAATTCCTGCACTTGAAAGCTTCTAGAACTGTGTGGAATGACATTTGTTCTTAGCTGCCCATTATTGTGTGTTGTGTAGCAGCATAGTGGTGTGAGGTAACTGACACTTGATTCTCCTTTGTGCTTGGCCACCATGACATAGAATTAATTTCATTACACATTTTCTTGCACATACATGGAGCATAATAGGAGAATTAAGTAGTATTCAAATCTTTGAAAGGTAGTTTGGTATACTGGCTTTAAAATTTTGTACATTTGTATGAAATTATGAGAAACAAAAGAATGGTGTAAATTATGAGAAACAAAAGAATGGTGTCACAGAACTTAAATATGTATATTTGAAATATCAATATCAAAATACTGGGTGGAATACAATGCTTTCTATACTGCCATAGTAAATAGTAGAAAAAGTAAAAATTAGAGGCTTTGGTTTCTGAGTAAAGATATAGTCTTTCAGTGCATACTTACTTCTGAATAGTCTCCTTTCACTGTGCCTCCACAGAAAGATGTTTTTGTATCATTTTCCTATAAACAAATATAGGTTACATTACAGTACTTTCTGAAGGTAGAACTACAAGTTTACCTTTACAAAAAACTGATCATCTAAGTTTATATCCATAACCTGTTGTTTATACTGCCCATATGTAGGTTTAGGTGAGTAAGTTGAACTAAATTTGAAAAATCCAGTGCCAAGGATAAGACTTGGAAAGCTGAAAATTTGTGGCTTGAATTCTGAACAGGGTATCAAATTTTACAACTGTGGTTCAATCTTTCAGGACATACATATGTACCTTGATAAACAACATAACTATCTTAGTTTACAATTATAAAATAGGCTATATAGTAATTGGTATTTTAATTACTTTCTCCATAGGGGAAGTGCAAAAACAAATATTGAAATATCTTACTTAACAAAGTTTATAAGCATAATGTTTCTGACAAGTTTTCTTATTTACAACGTTGTTTTGATAGAATGAATATTTAAAAATTCATACCAATTTTTGTTACTATTATTAATATACATAAACTATTTACCAAAATAAACAGTTTAGTTCTTTGCAAGTATAAGAAAGAGGGACAAGTTTGTGTATAGTTTATATTTCTACTAAAGTTTTAACTGTTATTGAGGACATAGAAAACATAGCTTTAGTGAGCGAGTGAGATTTAGGGGTCCACCGACAACAAGGTCATTAGGACCCAACATAGCCTTGTTTGTACTAATTTTTAAAATATGACATATATAAATTAGATGGGGAAAAAATGGTTACTACATAGTAGCAGTCCCAAAAAAGCACAGATTGCAAATAAAACGGTGGTCAAGTATGTCACATAACTGTGACAGTGAAGTGCTTTTGGTCCACTGTTACCTGACTGACTCATGTTCATTTGCATCAAGTCATGATTCTTTGTTCTGTTAAAACTATTGTTAAGCAGAAAGCCATGCTCTCCTCTTTTTCTCTCTCCCACTCTATATACAGAGAAGCAGCAGTGAATTTGTGACTCACTGTTAACAATAGTGTTGCATCTAAATACTTATTACTAGTGCTCAGAAGTTGATGTAAATTGCTTAAAAACATCTAAAAATATCCTGAAAAGGACCTAATAACAGACAAAAAATAATTTAAAAGTGTGATGCAAATTAAGTAATTATTTAAATAATTTTAGTTTTAATTATACAAGGGTTGATTTTTTAATAGTGGCAACTATTTTTTATTTAGATACACAGCATACATGCAACAGGCCTTCGATGTAATCACTCCCATTGTGCATCATCCATTCCCAGAGATTTAGAACCTGTTGTTGCTATTGGCACTGCCTAATCTCTGGATGTTGTGGAGGGAGCAGTCAGTTGCCTGAAGAACATCATTAACTGTGAGGAAATGGGTCCCATAAAGTGATTCTTTCATTTTAGGGAAGAGATTGTGGTTGCAGGGGCTTAGATCTGAAGAATAAGGAGGTGGCAAAACACTTCCCAGCCCTAAGGATTGAACAAATCAGTCACAGCCACTGCTGCATGTGCCCTTGCATTGTCATGCAGAATGACAGGTGGATTATTCAGGAATTGTGGTCACTTTCTTCTTAGAGCTGCTTGTAGATTATTTTGCAAAAATGTTCAATAGTACATTACAACAGTACAGTAGCAGCACATCTTTGGGGAATGGTATGCTTTATGATAGCAACATCCCAGTCGTAGGCAATGTTCAGCACAGCTTTCACATTTTTGCAGTCTGCCGAACTGTTACATTTCGGTGTGACCCATGATGGCAACTCTTGTTTGATTGGCATTTCAGTTGTGGCTCATAAGCTCTGACCCAGGCAGCAATAGTCCATGCCAGGTGTGTGCGAACTGCATCATATTGCATACATTTTTTTATTTTTGCTCAAGTCATATTGGACCCATTTGAGGCAATTTTCAGCATTCTTAGCTACTTCTTCACGAATTTAAGCACAGCTGAAGATGCCAATCTAGCGTTGTTGGCCCATTCACGAATCGTGGCGTTCTGGTCTGCCAGCATGAATGTGTTCATGTTCTGCACATCTTCCATTACTGCAGGAAAAGGCATGTCTGTCACATTTTGACATCCTTCTGCAAAGGTTTAGACCCTCTTAGCTAGTGTTCTTCTTTACCTGATTACCCTCCGCTTATGTTGAACTTTACACCCCTATGACTTACAAGCCAGTGCATTGGGTCAGATGCCTGTCACAGAGCAGACCAGATAGAGTGAAGACCTGGAAGCGAGTGGTCAGCCAAGCACCAAATATGATAGTGACGAAGATATATGAAATGCAGACAAAATTGATGAATAGAAAGTTGATGATGGAGGAATTGGTGGAATGAGTGGCTGGGAAACTGTAGAACCTGGAGAAAATCTGCCCAGATGCCGCTTCATCCACCACAAATACCACATGTGGGTCCCTGGGATGAAACCTGGGCTGCCTAGATGGTAGGCGAACAGCCTCTTAGCTATTCTACAACAAGGTATTTGCATTCAATTTTCAACCAGCTCCTCTTGATCATTGTGCTTGTTCAAAACAGCATTATTGCTATTGTTGCTGCACAGGTGCATGGAGGGGAGGATGAATTCATTTGCTCTGAGAGAGGGTGGCCATTTAACCTAACTTTGGTATAAATTATATTGCCTGGCTCAATTTCAGGGCATTGTTGCCGCTATTAAAAAATCAAACCAATAACATGAGCATCAACAACATACACAGGCAATTATTAAAAGGAAGTGTATTTAATTTTCACTAAGTTTGTGTCTTGATATACATACATATCGCAGCAAGAGATTGATGCACTTTATTTATTATGTTACACCTAAGTGTTATTCTTTGAGATAAACATTTTTGCTTAAAGAACACAAAATGATATGAAACATACCAAACGAAACACTGAATAATATTTGTTAGATAGTTATGTTAATCTGTGTAAAATTTGTTTGAATGTGAGGAAAAGCAATTAAAATTAGTTAAAAGAAGGTGCAGTTGCCAAAAAAAAAAAAAAAAAAGCTGTTGAGATCCAATTAGAAAAAATGCCAAAGTTATCACCATTTCTAGACATTTTCTGAGCATACAGGCTGTCTCTGTACTAACACTTTGAGTGACTATAAAATCATTATTTATGGACACAGAGACAAGTTTAAATGCTTGAATTACATAAGAAAAATGTAATTAAAGAATGACTACCCATAACATGCTGACCTTTTTTTTTTTTTTTTTTTTGTTTTTCATTTGTCAATAATGTAAAAGTATGGCAAGAGATTAATTTAGCTTTGAAGAGAGAAGTTTGTCCTTAAATATTATTGGAAAACCGAAAATACCACAGAATGCAAAGACAGTTCAGAAGGGTGTGGGAAACCCTAATTCGATTGCCACAGAAATCTCTGTGACAAACAGTTTGGGAGAGAAACATCTCAAAAGATAGTGTCCATCGCATTGTGGAGCATCTGCTCTGGAAATTTAGATTCCAACACTAATCCATGCTCTCAATGAAGACAATCCTGATCAGAGAGTTTAATACAGCAAATGGTACCTGGCAAAATGTGCGAAAGATTTTCTGGAGTGATGAGGCCGCCTCCTTTAAATTAAATGGCTCAATTAATTGCCATAATTGCACCTACTGGGGTCCTGTAAATCCTCATGCTACAGTTAAGCACCATTTAAACTTACCAGGGGTAACAGTGTGGTATGGGATGTCAGCATTGGGCATCAGAGGACCAATTTTTTAATGGAACTGTCAGTGGTGACAGGTGTCTAACTTTGCTGCACGAGTCCATTGGTCCACACACTGAAAAGATACTTGGTGATAACGAGACTTACTTTCAGCAAGATGGAGCATGTCCCCTCTACCATCATGATAAAAGAGCTCATCGCAATGCAGTTTATCCAAACACATGGATTGGATGAAGGGGTAGCATTGAATACCCTGCACATTCACCAGACCTCACCCCAATGGACTTCTTTTTATGGGGATACATCAAGGACAAGAGTTAATTACACAAAACCAAGAACAATTGACCCATTGAAATAGGAAGTTGAAAGATAATGTCACAAAATTCCAAATGAATGGTGTTTGCAAATGCATTGGTTGGTGTTATTTTTGTCTGGAAAATGAGGGTCATCAATTTGAACATTTGCAAACGTGATTCTTTAATTACATTTTTCTTCTGTAATTCAAGCCTTTAAACTTGTCTCTATGTTCATAAATAATGATTTTATATACATTCAAAGTGCTAGTTAATTTTTTGAGACACCTGTGTATTATTTTGTGTCTCGTCTTTGATCACTCAAAGAGAAAAGGATTTTTCCTCAACTTCTGAGTCTCATATATGACTCACTTGTTAGATGAATTAATGACCACCACCTTCATTATCATTAAATCTCACTGTTTGGAAGAGTTTAGAGGGCATTAAATTCTACTGGAACTCTACTGAATGGTTCCAAGGTTCATATATAGACTTATAACTGTTGTATTATAATACAACGTGCTCTCCATTATCTAAGCATGACTTTGGGATCTATGAAAGTATCTACTTAAACAATTATATCAGTACAAAGCTAGAGAACTTGTTTTGAAAGAGCAACTGGTTTTATAGTTTTTTGTTTTGTTTTGTTTTTTGGAATACTTCTATTCTTGGAATTGTACCAAAATAATGATTAAATTAGTTTTTTCCTACCTTTATATCTAAGTCACACAGACAAAGAGAGAGGGTTGAGGACAATGAAGGGATAGAGTGGGAATTAGAGAAAGAAGAAGGAAGGAACAGAGGGCAAAGTGGTAAGGGAGAAGGAAGGAAAGAAGAAAAGTGGGTTGTGCTGGTTAAACATTGAACATCATAAGAGAGGAGTTGATACAAACCCTTGGGTATTTCACTTCCCAATTACAGATCTCTTTTACACCCAGTATACGATGACATCCATCAATAACACAATTATTGTAACTCCGCTGTCCTCCATAAATCACTTTCCATTGACACGTGGGTCTTGAGCTTGAAGTTTCTTTGCAATCTGATTTGCAGGAGTTGGTGTATTTGAGAGTATATGACATACTAGTGTCAACATTGACTGTAAACTTCATTTCCTTCAGTGAGCTGTAATGAAATAAATGTCCTGGGTTATACAAGTGCATAAATAAAACAGTAGTATGAATTCTTCTGCTAATTTTTTTATGATGGTTAAAAAGTAGATTTGAACATATTTTTAATACTACACTGAAGCCAAGAATCATATTTTTACTGTATGTTCACCACCTCATGGTCTAAGGGGAATCCGAGGCAGGGGAGAGACATTACACACAGTCTAATTTCAGTTTTGTAATCATCCGCACAAATGTTGCTCTGCTGGTCACGTTGCCAACTTACCTCCAATATTATTCCTGCTATGTTTACTCACTGCTAATTTCTCTTAGTTTCAATTGTAAAATCGTACTTGTCACTAGTTTTATGTCAGAAGTAATGGTAAAAGTAATGTAGAAGCAGATAGTCCCCCGCCAAGGAGTGCTCTAAAATCTGTTATGATATTGTGGTTGTAGAACAAAAGGATTCAGAGTGACAGTTCTATGCGTAAAACAGATCTTTATAGGATGATGGAATAAAAAAAACCTAAAGAGGCTCTTAAAGGTATTACTGCCTTTCTTCTGTTACTTTCATTGCCCGTACTTGCAGGAGCAATTATTATACTATTAACTGACCGAAATTTTAATACTTCATTCTTTGGTCCTGTAAGAGGGAATGAGAAGTTATTATACTAAATTCTTCCTCAATTTTTATAATGTTATTATTGGTTATGTTGGTTTTATTGGGCCACACTGTCATTTACTTGCCCCCATACATGTGTGATCTGAATCCCATAGAACTAGTTTGGGCCAAGGTAAAATAAATACTTAAAGAAATGTAACAGATGACTTATTTTACATGAATTACATGATATAATGATCAAGGATATATTATTTAAGACTGAAACAGACCGGCAGTGTTTTTTAAAAATATAGAAAAGGCAGAAAATGATCAGTGGGAAAAAAATGGAGTAGTTGAAAACATTGTTTACGTTTTATGAGCTAAATATACTTCATGAACTGAAAATAACATTTAAATTCTGCTATTTTGAGTAAGTTCTTTACATTAATCAGGCATGAGTGCAAATTCCAAGGTTGGCAACATGATCATAAGCACAATTAGAAGCAGAACTGCTGCTCCTGATATCCCTGATTATCTGGAATTGTTTACTGACATGGTGGCTGGCTGCATTCCTGCCAGGAACCATGGGCTGGTGAACAAACTGTGCTTTCTTTAACAACTTGTTTTCCCAGAGTTGTTTTTGTACTTATAATCCCTAAGTTGGGGACATGAATTGAAATCACCAATGATAATTGTTTTGCTTGTATGTTAATTAAGCTTAAATTTGTATTGTTTGGGGGATTATAAGCACTGTAAACCTTCAAATGTTGATTATTTTTCCAAATATCTGTTCTTATCATTTCAATTTATCATTGTTACCCATTTCTTTTACAATTGTAAAATGAGCTTTTAATTTATTTTATATTCCTGTTGAAATGTGGCAGACATGCTTTGTCCTGATCATCCTGCATTAATGGAAGAAAATATGCAGAACATGAATGCATTAGAGCTGGTGAATCAGAACACCATGATTTGTGAATTGGCCTGCTATGCTAGATTGCAATGCTGAGAATGCGGAAAATCACCTCAAGATGGGTTTCATATCATTTGACTGAAAATAAATGGCATCGATATGATACAGCTTGTACACACCTGGAGTGCAGATCACTACAATTGACATAACCTAGGCCAGAGCTTATGAGCCACAACTGAAATGCCAATCAAATGAGAAATGTCATCATAGGTCACACTGAAAAGTAACAGTTCGGCAGACTACAACCAATGTGAAACCTATGCTGAACATTGCCTACGACTGGGATGCTGCTATCATAAGTATACCATTTCCCAAAGACGTACTGCTACTGTACTACTATTGTACATTGTTGCAAAATAATCTACATGCAGCTCTAAGAAGAAAATGACCACACTTCCTGAATAATCCACCTGTCATTCTGCATGACAATGCAAGGGCACATGCAGCAGTGGCTATGACTGATCTGTTCAGTCCTTGGGGCTGGGAAGTGTTTTTCCACCTCCTTATTCTTCAGATCTAAGCCCCTGCAACCACAATCTCTTCCCTAAAATGAAAGAATCACTTTATGGGACCCATTTCCTCACAGTTAATGATGTTCTTCAGGCAACTGACTGCTCCCTCCACAACATCCAGAGATTAGGCAGTGCCAATAGCAACAACAGCTTCGCATTCTCTAACAGCCACATAGTAATGATTGGCGTATGAACAACCAACAAGAGATCAGAGGCGGTCCCTCTCATCTATATATAGCTCAGCTCCATCAAATGCCATCCTGTTATTAACCAGCCAAGAATCATTCTCTCTGAAATGCCCAATGGAGTCTTGAGCAAAATGTCAGATGCTTATTCATTGGTTGGACCATGGCCTACAAACCCAGAAACTACGTTCTGTTAGATCAACACCAGCCTTGAAAGCCTAACCATGTATAATCTGTCTTTCTCATTTTAAAAATCCTTGGCAAGTAAAATCTCATATAGGTACAGTAAAACCTTGTTTATGTTGTTGTTCAATGACACTGTCAATTGCCAGAATCATATCATTATCACCAGTGTGCCGGAATTTTGTCCTGCAGGAGTCCTTTTACATGCCAATAAATCTACTGACATGGAGCTGTCATTTAAAACCTTGTTTATCTATACTAACTGGGACCAAAGGCAATCCAAAAAATCCAGTTAGTCCAGCTTATATAGATAATAAGCAAAACAAAATTCTTAAATCCTTAAATAAGCATACTTGCCACTATTACGATAAAAAAGTATATCTTGTAACAAAATTATGTATAGTACTTAGTATGTACTGTTTATAACACATTAAAAAATATGAAAATCTTAATCATATAAAAGCACATCATTTCTTAACCAAGAATTGATGAACAGTCTTCTCTTTTAAACATGTGTGGCATTTGAATGAAGTACAGTCATGCAAATGCTTTATCATTAATAGCTGAGCTGGAGTGGTGTTGGGCTGATGCTCCAAGTACATCATAATGTTTGTCAGCTGGTGCACAGCAACTCCCACTTCATCAGGTATTCTCTTCAATGTTTCTCCTTTATGAATTCAATTAATAACATCCAGCCTTTTATCCATTGAAACCATGACGTTCATTCACTTTCATGTCATTTTAAACTTGTACAATGAATTACACTCCCAAACACTTTGATAAGACGCAAAAACAATCCAGTTGAAATGCACAATAAACTTAATGACACATGCTATTTGAATACAGTAGGAAAACTAAGAAGTTTGAGGGAGGTGTAATGCTCGGGAGGGATCAAGGTCAATGCCTTCTTCTGGCACAATTTATAACTGGTAAGACATACTGCGTCAGCACCATGTGACACACTATTAAATCTTTCTTAAACTCAACAGATAGCATTTTACAGTGCAGTACAGTATATATTGTCACCGCGCCCGATGCATCTAATTGCCGACAACAGCAGTGTCACCCATCGCATTATTGTCGGCGCTACCGCAAAGGAGCCGAAGGAAAGAGACAGAGAATGGCCGCATTGTTGGGGCGCTTGCCGAAAGAGAGAAAAGGATAGAGGCTACTGGAATCTTCTACTTTGTACTCGAGCGCAATAAATGAACTTTCCAGAACAGTGCCTGGGAGATATAAATAGCGGTAAAGTGTGAGAAGAGTCAGTCAGACGTATGTGAAGGTTGAGTAGTCGTGCCGACGGAGACGGACAGACGATGTGGAGAGTTGTGCCGACGGAGAAGAGTTAGTTCTTTGTGTTACGAATTCGGAGTCGTGCTGTTGGAGAATCGGAAAAGACTTTCTTGCTGTTGCAACGAGTGTACAAGTTACTGTTTACGGAAATAAAAGTGTTTCTTTATCTCGACTACATCTGTCTACTTTACTTCAACACAACCAAAGTCACACTGGTGTCAGAAGTGGGATCCGTCGAATTGCTTCTAGTTTCGTTACATCGTCGTTAGAAGTTGCAACGTTAGAACCAAGATGGAGGGAGTTTCGGAAACCAGGATGATGGCAATGATGAAAGAATTATTTGCCAAAATGGAAACGTCATACGACAGCCTCGCTGCCAAAATGGAAACGAGAAACGACAATCTCGTTGCCGAGCTGAAAGAAGTAATGAAGACGAGAAACAACCTCGTTGCCGAGCTGAAAGAAGAAATGAAGACGAGAAACAACCTCGCTGCCGAGCTGAAAGAAGAAATGAAGACGAGAAACAACCTCGTTGCCAAAATGAAGACGAGAAACGACAACCTCGCTGCCGAGCTGAAAGAGATGAAGACGGAGCTATCGGCGAAAATTGACGGCGAACTGATTGGCGTGACGGAAGACGTGGAAGAACTCGGCGAAAAGGTGGAAGACCTCTGCCAGCACGTGGACGTCGTGGAGGACGACGGGGAACGTCTTGGCGCCCTGGTAGTAAGAGTTGACGAGAGCGTCAAAGTACTGGATGTCAGGGGCAGACGGAATAGCGCGGAGCCGGAGAGGGAGCACCTAGTGGCCGAGGCGACAGTCGCGCCCGTTTCGGATGATATGAGGGAAGACCTGGAACAACTCGGCGAACTGATTGGCGTGAGGGAAGACGTGGAACAACTCGGCGAACTGATTGGCGTGACGGAAGACGTGGAACAACTCGGCGAACTGATTGGCGTGACGGAAGACGTGGAACAACTCAGCGAACTGATTGGCGTGACGGAAGACGTGGAACAACTCGGCGAACTGATTGGCATGACGGAAGACGTGGAACAACTCGGCGAACTGATTGGCGTGACGGAAGACGTGGAAGAACTCGGCGAAAAGGTGGAAGACCTCTGCCAGCATGTGGACGTCGTGGAGGACGACGGGGAACGTCTTGGCGCCCTGGTAGTAAGAGTTGACGAGAGCGTCAAAGTACTGGATGCCAGGGGCAGACGGAATAGCGCGGACCCGGGGAGGAAGTACCTAGTGGCCGAGGCGACAGTTGCGCCCGTTGCAGATAACGAAAGTGTACGTCTCGGGGAAGACAAAGGGGCAGTTCAGGAACGTCGTCGAGGATCCTCTGGAGGAGTGTGTCGGGTACGTAACCAACCAGGATATGACGTGGAGGACGATCAGCAGGGAAGCGCACAAGCAAACGAGCAACACGCGAAAACCGACTTGTCGTGGGACATGGGGGGACCGTCGGAGCCATCCAATCACCTGACGCATAGTGCCGTGAACGGAAGAATGGTGGACATCATCGTGGACGGCAGGATACAGGAGAGGCCGTGCCGAGCACGAGTGAACACGAGTGCAGCGGTGGACGCGACTCGCGCGGATGTGGCGGGGTTTGCTGCCGGACCCATCGGAAGCAAAGTGGCTGCGAAGGTGCGCCAGAGAGGTCGGCGGTCATGGTGCCCAGTGAGCCGTTTCCAAGTGCGCAGGATAGCCCGTCAACACACCAGGAAGAAGGGCAACTGGACGAGGGACCGTCAAGACCGGCGGTACTGTTGCAGAATTTCGAAGCAGGATGGCATACATCGTCCTACCCAGACCAAGGGACACTATCCGACAGCGATACCTAGGATCGTGCCTCCTGGAGAAGAGGTTCGATGGGTTAGTCCACCGGGGCGCAAGGGAGATGCCGCAGTGATAGTGCTGGTCGGGACGACCAGCTCTGAGGAGGGAGCAGTGTCACCGCGCCCGATGCATCTAATTGCCGACAACAGCAGTGTCACCCATCGCATTATTGTCGGCGCTACCGCAAAGGAGCCGAAGGAAAGAGACAGAGAATGGCCGCATTGTTGGGGCGCTTGCCGAAAGAGAGAAAAGGATAGAGGCTACTGGAATCTTCTACTTTGTACTCGAGCGCAATAAATGAACTTTCCAGAACAGTGCCTGGGAGATATAAATAGCGGTAAAGTGTGAGAAGAGTCAGTCAGACGTATGTGAAGGTTGAGTAGTCGTGCCGACGGAGACGGACAGACGATGTGGAGAGTTGTGCCGACGGAGAAGAGTTAGTTCTTTGTGTTACGAATTCGGAGTCGTGCTGTTGGAGAATCGGAAAAGACTTTCTTGCTGTTGCAACGAGTGTACAAGTTACTGTTTACGGAAATAAAAGTGTTTCTTTATCTCGACTACATCTGTCTACTTTACTTCAACACAACCAAAGTCACAATATTACCATAATTTATTGCACAATTTATGGCGAAACCATACATTGAATCAAACTAAAAGTGAATATTTGGTGTACATACTTATAGTTACATTCTTGCAATCATAGTTAAATTTATTATTTAATGTGAACATTAAATTTAAAACAATTCTACAAATCTGATCCAAATAAACAAGAGCTGGATAAACAAGGTTTTTTATCGGTGAGCACACTTATGATCCAGAAGGGCCTAGATCAGATAGCTGGTCCAGTGGAGTCATCTCTGATTTACACTCTAGTGACCACTTTCCATGTCTTATTAATCTCTTAACACAAGATATGTGTCCCATTAACCCCAAGTGGTTGGTGTGCATTGAAGTCTCCCACCAACAAAAGCAGTGTTGGTAACTGGGAAACTAGATCTTCTAAATCAATAAGCGAGAAAACAAGGGATGGAGGCAAATAAATGTTACAAATGGTAAACTTAATGGTTGGCAGTAGAATCCTTATGGTGACTGATTGTATATCAGACTGTAAGGGTATAGATTCCATATGTACATCGTCCCTGACAAGCATCATAGCGCTGCCATGTACCAGAACACCCTCTTCTGGTGTAACATGACACCGTACTGGGGTGTATCGCATTAGATGGAAAGCATCTTGAGGACGCAGCTTAGTCTCCTGCAAACATGCGACCAAAGGTTCGTTCTTTTTGAGCAAAAGCTCAAGTTCTGGTCATTGTGTTCTAATACCACATATGTTTCATTGTAGGATAGCCATGTTAATATCTGTATGGCATAAGTACTCCAAGTTAACCTACGAGGAGGTGGCAGTCAATTCAATTTAGCCCTTTTTTATCTCTTGGGCTTGTAGATTTCTCACCTTTGTCCTGCCTCTTTTTCACTGGGGTAATCTAAGCACATCATAGTCAGGAAAATGACCCAAAGCAAACGCTAGCAAAATCAAAGGCAATGCTCCTAAGGTAATGACTACCAACTTGGTGACTACTGCATTAGCTCTTCTGGCTAATGTACTTTCACATTATGTACTCTAAAATGATTCCATTCCACCTTTTGTGGGAACTTACAAAATTCATACAAAAATAAGTTGTATCATAATTATTTCATTGCCACATTTCTTTTGTTCTTTCTTACTATATGAATTTGTGAATTTGTATATATAATTGTATAACTGACATGTCCAAAGTCAATGTAAAATTGATAAACTGGCGCAATAAATTACATTGCATTACTTATAACAACTGTGCATGAAACTCGAGCAAACAATTTCGTATACAGTATAAAGTGATAAAGTAAAATGTTGCAGAATCAAAACACAGCAGATTAAAAATATAGTAAATATTTATAATTTCTTCACTTTTGCATTGCATTAAAATCACTAACTATACCCGTGGCACAGCAGCTCTTTCTGAGCCAAGGCCTACCACCTGGTCACTTCATTTCCTGCCATGGATATCATGAATGAGGTGCAATACTGGAGGGTGGGATGTGGTCAGTGTTTCAGTCGCTCCCAGCCTGTATATATGGTCTTTGCAACCAGCTGTCACTACTTCTCAATCAAGTAGCTCCTAATCGGCTCCTCAGGGATCTAACGAGGCTGAGTGAACCCCAGGCCAGGTCTCTCAGTGGGAGAAAATCCCCACATCGGTACCAGAAATCGAACCCTGATCTTCCATTTAATAAGTAGCAGCACAACGACAGCACTACGAAACAACTTATTAAAATTGCTATAGAAAAGTAAAATTCATATAACCGACAAAATATAGATTAATTATTTTAAATTTTAAATGCTAGGACAAGGAGATGAAACAGCTGAAACCCCTGGTTTTAAATTCCCCCTCAATCTAAATTGATGTTGAAATTAAGTCAGAAAATGCAAATTTACAAGTACATTAAATTAATCCCAATTCCATTACTGAACAGTCATCACAACTTTGAATCCCACACCCTTCTGATAAAAGCTTTTGTTCTTTCATCTGTGCCATACTACCATGCCAGGTTACAACACGAAGCCATAGAAATTTACAAACACACCAATAATTTTAACAGAAAGGAAGAAGCTCTAAAACTGAACAAAACCTGGCAACCGATACTTGAGCACAAAAAAGAAGCACAAATGCAGAGAAATCACATAAACCAGTGGTGTCAAGGTCACAGACCCTTCGGGGCTAAACTGTGCAACAGCTATATGCAGAGGGCAAAACATGACGTAATACATATCAACACTAGACGCTTTATCAACTGACACCTGTTTACTTGCAAGTTGGTCGCGTCCACGAATATAACCTTTCTTGGAGTGCGTACACCTTACGAATTTTTTTCCTTCAGATTTGCCTACAAGGATAAATAGCACAGATACAAGTTGGATCTGCGAAGGGGAACAGTACATCTCACGCGTAAATAGAAAACTACTGACATAGTTATTTAAGTTGATTAAAATAGTTGCAACCTTCTGATGATTAGGCTGAGTTATAGGTACTATTAAACCTACCCTAGCCCTTGGGTTAGCATTCTCAAACTGGAAAGGACACCACTTACGCACTTACATGCCTCTTAAAGATGGATGTTGTTATTACTTTTCAATCCCAGATGTAAAAATGTCAATCTACTTTGAATGAATGAATAAATAAATAGGAGAATAATTACACGGTATTAATAATAGTGCTTTTAATACGAACTTGTATTAGATATAATCTATATTTATATAAAAAGTAAATAGCGAGCTTTCAAATCCTGTTATACCTTAAATGAATATTCTTTGCTATTTTGATTAAACATAATAACAGAATATTTACTTGTATTATCTTCAAACATGTGAAATAACACAAAACATTATTAGTAACAGGGGTTGGCGATTTCCTCCAAAATTAAAGGAAAGGACTACATGCAAGTTGTTTGAAAACTACTGTCCTTAAAGATACGTATTTTAGTATTAAGCGTTTGCATAATGAATTTAAGACAATCTTAGTGAAAACCTAAGTAAAATACCACATGTTACACATTTGTAGGATCAGTTACTTGGCATGTTTTTCAACTCACATCCTTTTCAAAATTTGGCTTACAAAGACAGATTCTAAGACTGGATGCCAAATTGCTATCCGAGAGTCTGTTTCTCTGGTGAGTTTTCAGAAGCTGCATTATAGAGAAACCCTGTTCACAAAGGTAGGTACTGCCAGGCATTGCCATACTTTTTGCTGCGTTGGGAATCAAATTTGGGAAACGCCTATTGTGAAGTTTCCGGTAGAATTCGATCAGTGCGTCTGAGCATGAATTGTCAAATTTCTCATGAAGGCGACTCACGCTGTACTTCTATCAGCTCCAGCGGAACTGCTGTATTATTTACTTTATCTATTTCATAATGACTTTGCATATTGTATTTTAATGCAAGATACTGGTTGCATATTAGGTACTTAATACTACTACCACAACTTTGCAAAGGAATTGTTTTCCCATTCGAAACATGGGAATCCAAATGACTCATGTCTGTGCTCTCGGACGCAGCCATTGCTCTGCCTGCATCACACGGAAAACTGCACTGAACTGGTTTCTAACGGACTTGCCCTCTATGCCCAGGGCACGGCGACTTGCTCTCTCCGTAGCATTGCCACTCGGGGCCACGATTGACACCACTGACATAAACCATTCAGTAATCAGAGCAGAGAAGCCCTATCCACCTAGCACACACCCCCCCCCCCCCCCCAAGCCTAGCCAATCCCCTGTGAGCCGCCCAGATATACATACGGCACCTCCAGTCAGCGATTCTGTGGTAACTGAACCTTTGCCAAGAAGACTCAAACCACGCCACCAATGATGTCCACCGCAGGTATGGACGAAATGTCTGGACCTATAAACTCCAGCAGACCATGGCTTTTAAGCCTGGAAGAAATCTCTAGCTTTAATACTAATATTTATTCCCCCTAAAATGAATCTGAACTACCAATCAACTGGAAACCACTAAAGATACTTCAGTAATACCACAAAACAGCCATCCAGTGATTAATAAGAGTACAAATAAGTTGTCATGTGAAAGTTTATTTTACTTTAGTGATATAGTGTTTATCCAGAAATGTATATACAGTCAAAATCGGTTATAACAATTGGCCCAGTTTTATTCTCTGTCTATATCGTGTATTACATAAACTTACTGTTGAGGTTTGATGAGCCCTACTGAACCATCAGCTTTGAATGTCTTCTTCTTGTAGCTTGTGGTTATGTTCTTAATCAGAATTGTAGGGTCAAACAGACAGTAATTCCCAACATGTATACGGAGCTCATAGGTGCCACTATACACATGGGTAAATGTAACATTTGCCATCTGAAATAAGAAAAATCTAATGTTACATTCACATTACTTTCTCTACCTACTAGTGTTTAATTATAAAGCACTTCTACAACATATTGTTACAGAAGCTATTTTCCTACCTTCTTCTTTTTAATCAAGATAAACATTGGCAAAATAGATTTCATTACACACATTTTGTTATAGGTGCTATAGAGATACAGGGGGCTGAATCGATAGTTAAATCTTTAAAGTAGATTGGTTTCTACGGAAGAACAAAAAGCTTACAAATGGGCTGCACAGTGTTTTGCCTGTCTGCATTCTCAGCAATTGTTGTCGTCTGCCGCTATCACAGAAAGGCACAGATGAAACTACACAATTATTTATTATTTCATCGTTTAATGAATCTGTAAATTGCCAGGATTATATTAGCATCACTGGTGTGCTGGAACTTCATCCTACAGGAGTTCTTTTACATGCCAGTAACTCTATTCACATGAAGCTGCCGTTTTTAAGCACACTTAAAAACCATTGGTCTGGGCCAGATTTGAACCCGCAACCTTGGTATCAGTAGGTCAACGTCTAACTAACTGAGCCACCCAGACCAACAAAACTATCTAAGATTTTTAAAACTAATTTTAAAGGCTTAACTTACCAACTTTATGAAATGATACCGAAATTTAGATTTCCGATCGAATGGGCTTTTGAAAAAGACACGTTTTAATTTAATTGCCGGATATGAGATTTGCGATAAATATTGAGTAATAACATAAATAGATAATAGAGCAGGAAGTGTTGTAAGGTGAGCAAGATATGAGTAAATGATAGTCGTTAAATTTGTAGAATAAACGCATTATTGGTTTGAAATTAACGAGTCATGACGTCATACCACATAGTTTAAATACACGTTCGAAAGTCAGTTCTACAAACCTTAAAAGTCGCGCGAGATATCTAATAAAATATAAAGTAAACGTCGTTTAATCCTAAAAAAGTAATTATATATTTGAAATTCATAAAAGAACATGTTATAATAGAAAGGGACATTTCTAAATTGCGGGAAAAGGAAATAGCATTTTGGATACGAGGCTTTCTTGGATGACGTCATGACATTCAAATGGAGCGAACGGCTTCTTAGCGTGGGTAAGAGAGAAGCGTCTAGTCAGTACTCAACCAGAGACCAGTACGGGAGTTCGTGCTGCGCGGATGTGATTGCGATGCCTCTACAGATACACATATAGAATCGGCATATCTCCCGAAAATATTTGAAATAAAGGATATGAAAAGTTGTTCTTGGGTTGTCCATTACACTTACGCAAACCCGAGATAAAGAGATCTTATGCAGAACTAGCCGAGGCGAGCTACATCGAAGGGCAACGTCACGTCACCAACGACTTCAGCTTCAAATGGCGATCTAATAACCAGGACACAACGATTATTACAGCTTCAAATTGGCTTCCCAACGTGTGGCCTTGAAAGAATGGACCAAACCCCCAAGACGACCAGATCAGCATCGAACCAGCAGACAAGAAGGTGCCCAGCGTGTCAACATCTGTGAAACGTGTAGTGAACAAGTTTAAGTGCAGTTAAAGTGAAATAGTGAAAATATTGAAAATTTTGGTGAGTAGAAAAACACATGTAAATAGCTTAGAAATGGAAGACAGTGACACTGATTTTTTAGGTTTTGATAGTCCGGAAATTGAGAAAAGTGTAAGTAGGATGGAAGAATTTAATCAGAATGTAATTGGTAGCAGAATATGCCAAGAAGTAGAAGATCAGAACGTTAGAGAAACACCTAGAGGTAGTTCAGAAATGTTTAGTAGTAATTCAGAAAGGCCAGCATTTATGTCAGAAATAGAGAATATGTTTCAAACAATAATGAAAAAGATGAGTACAGAGTTAAGTAAAAAGATAGATGAAAATAGTAAAGAATTAAGAACAGTGGAAAAGATGAGTACAGAGTTAAGTAAAAAGATAGATGAAAATAGTAAAGAATTAAGAACAGTGAAAAAGATGAGTACAGAGTTAAGTCAAAAGATGAGTACAGAGTTAAGTCAAAAGATAGATGAAACTAGTAAAGAATTAAGAACAGAGTTAGGACAGAAATTAGAGAAGGGACAACAGGAATTGGGAATGCAATTGGAAAATCAGAAGAGAGCTTTAGAAACCTTTAGGGAAGAAGTTAGGGAGGAAATTAATAAAGTTAGTAGTGAAGTAAAAGAAAATAGAGAACAGGTAGAACAGGTTAAGGGAGAATTAGAGACAATAAGGCAAGAAGTAAAGAATTCTGAAAAGAAATTAGGTCAACAAGTGAGTGAAAAATTAGATAAAGAAAGGGAAATAGTAACATATAGATTAGACAAACAAAGGGAAGAGGTAGTACAAAGGTTAGATAAAGACAGGGAAGAAATTAGAGAAGAGTTACAGGGGTGTAAAGTTAGAATAGAAAGATCTGATGTAGAAAGTGAAAGGCAGGCTAGAAATTTGGAGGATGTTACAGACCAAATAAAAGGGGTAGTAACAGAAATTACTCAGGTAAAAGAGGCCTTAGAAAATTTGAAATTAAATGAAAATGCATGTAATCACAACAATCTTAGTAATGAAGTTGCAAGAAACGAGGCAATACCAGGTGTATCAGCTGACATTTCGATGCAAAATAGAGGTAACAGTAATTCCCATTCTGATCTCAGAAATAGTGCAGGGACAGGTGACAATTCAAATTTACATTGGCCTAACCATGTCTTAAATGAAATGACACCTCCAGTTTTTGAAAATGAAGATTCAGATGATCCTAAAGCCTTTTTAGAAGGGTTACAAGAGTACTTCACGGTGAAACGTATACCAGAGGAGTACAAGATGGTGATAGTAAGAAAATGCTTAAAGGGTAATGCTGCCAATTGGCTAGGCCTTTCTATGGGTAACAATAATGATTACAGGACCTTTAGGAACATCTTTTTAACCAGATATTGGGGAGCTAGTAGGCAGGCTAATATTAGAGTTGAATTAAGCAATGGAAAATTTAATCCTAGATCGGAGGAATCGATGGTCAACTATTTTATGAGAATAGCGAGAAAATCGAAGATGTTGGACCCTCCCTTGGATGAAAAAGATCTAATAAATATAGTTACTCCACATTTTCCGGAAACGCTTCAACACTACCTAATCATAGCTCGACCCGATAGCATTGCAGCTATGATCGAATTATTATCAGCCTTAGAAGTCAATAAGCCAAAACACGCATTTGGAAATAAATATGAAGAAAAAGAAACTGTAAATTCTTTCGGGCAAGGGGCACAGTATTATCAGAATAGAAGTGAGATTAGGGAAAGATATAAAGGACCAATACCAAGGATGGAATCATTCCGGTGGGAAAATCAAGGTAGATATAACTAGGAAGGGCGTCACCAAAATAGAAATGGTAATCAAAGGGGAAGAAATATAAGGGTGAATTATATGAATACAAATAGATTTGATCGAGGTAGACGGGGACGTTATTTTGGACATAGTAGAAATTCAAATTATGGGTATTGGACAAACGGAGATAATGAGTTTAGACCGAGGTCACCAAGACAGGAAGAAAGGTATTCTAATGGACGAAATTCCCCCGAAAATGCGGAAATGGTCGAGGCCATTAACACGGTCAAAAACATGGTAGGAAGTAACCCCGATTTAATGCAGGAAAACAGAAGTAACAATTTGGGAAATAGTACAGGAGCAATACATAAAAATCAGGGAAACGCCAGACCCGGTCAAACGCGCCTTCGTGAGAACTGGGTATCCTAGTAATGATTGTGATAAGTACTCGGAAATAAATAGTCCTGGAAGGCAAATGATGATACAAAAGAAAAGAGAATGTAAAAATAGAATCGACGAAAACGAAAAAGTAGGAGATCCACCTAAAATCAAAATTGGAGTAAATGGAAAACAATACAATGCAATTATAGATACGGGATCAAATAGCACAGTATGCTCACAAAATTTTTATGATAATTTACAAAGTAGTGGTTTTAAAGTAATGTCTTTACCAGTTAATGGGATATATTGCTCGCTAGCTGTGGGAAAACGAAAAGAGAGAGTAAAATTTCAAGCAATGATAAATATTGAAATAAATGGGAGAATACTAGGAATTTTATTTCTGATTGTAGGAAGACTTGTGACAGATATTATAATAGGTTGTGATTGTCTTTATGCCTGGGAAGCTGTGGTGAATTTTAAAAACATGATTGTAGAAATGAAAGTTGAAGATGAGACCATTATAGTGCCTTTTGTGGAAGATAGTAGTTCAGAAACTATTGTACGAGAAAAAGAGGAAGAAGAAATCCAAGGGGATACATTC
Source organism: Tenodera sinensis (assembly GCA_030765045.1). Taxonomy (NCBI): domain Eukaryota; kingdom Metazoa; phylum Arthropoda; class Insecta; order Mantodea; family Mantidae; genus Tenodera; species Tenodera sinensis. The sequence goes on from CM060972.1 coordinate 90,059,165, forward strand.
TTTGTAGAATATGTTAAAGTAGGAGCTATGGAATTAACTGAAGTAAATGTCAAAGAGTACAGTGTCGATAATAAAGAAAATGTAGAATGGGATAAAAATGATTTCATAGACAATTTGAGGGTTTCTGATGCAACTAGGTACTATGATAGGGAGAGTAGTGAAGACTTAGAAGAATTGTTGAGGGAAAAGGTAACTCAGGCTGATCAACTAAATGAACAACAGAGGGATAAACTGTTTGAAATATTAATCCGAAATAAAGAAGTATTCTCTGAGAAACCTGGTAAATGTAATATTTATACTCATTCGTTTGAGATGATACCCATCAAACCTTTTACACATAAAGCGAGAGCTATCCCTAGTACAATAAGAGAAGAGGTAGATGCAGTTATAAAGTCAATGTTAGAAGATGAGGTTATTGAGATTTCTAATTCAGAATTTGTGAATCCCCTATGTATTGTAAATAAGGCCAATGGAAAGATTAGGGTGACATTAGACTCGAGAAAACTAAATCATTGTTCCTCATACTTTCCATCAGGGAATCCAACAGAACGTGTCCTCCGAGATATAGGAATTTATTTACGTGTACTCACACATCATAATCACAAGGATTGGGTGAAATATTGTCCATTGATAGAAAAGATTATCAATCACACCATTAATGTAACTACTGGGTTTGCACCAATAAAATTAATGTTAGGAATTGAACCAGAACCAATATTGATCGGGGAACCAAAAACACTGAAAATTAATGACATTCAGTTAAGTGAAAAAGAAAGAGCGAAAATTGCTTTTGAACGAATCAAGAAAAAGGCAGAGAAGCGAAAATTAAAGAAAAAGAGTAGAAAACATAAATGGGAACCTAAGATAGGCGATTGGGTACTAGTTAAAGACCATAAGTTATCAAGTGCCTTGAGAGGTAGGAACAAAAGGATGGAATTGTTATATAAAGGTCCTGCAGAAATTATATCAAAATTTGGTTATCATACCTATGAATTAAGAGATGTTAAAAATGAAAAATGTCTGGGAAGATGGCATAAACAACTCCTTCGACCATACAAGAAACCGTGTGGTGCCTTGGAACCTTGATTTAATGTAAAAGAAAAATTGGAAGTGTCATTTGTCTATTGGCGCCCAATCAGCTTTGAGATAAAATGTAAATGTTAGCTTACTTGAAAATCATATATTGGTCAGGTACTTACATATTCATGAAAAATGCAGAATGTGAATTGCTATATACTACAAAGAGCTTAAAAATATATTGTATAGAGCTCGCAATAACAGCTTCAGAAAGATTGTTAAAATGTTCATCTCTGCATAGAGAGAAAACAGAATATTTACTTTGTAAAACATTTGTTAAAATATTTAGATGTATAGATAGTTATCACAGCAAGACAAAGAAAGAATTTGTCTGAAGAGTGTAATGGATTTATATAAATATATGTACATTTTAGTGCTTAAAGGATATAGTACAGATATGTGTTACAATAACAAAAGTGAAAAATCACAGTGCAAGTGATAGTGAGAGCGAAGTGAGCAAACATGAACTAAAAGAAGGAAGTATAAAGAAAGACTCTTGAAATTTAACCTTTATATAAAAGCTTCACAGAAGAAACCATAACATATTGTAATTAGTATTTAAGGATTAATGTTAAGTCAAGTGTATAATTGTTTGTCATGTTAAAAAGATTAATGAGAAAATGTGTTAATAACCAATTTCAAAAACAGTGTAATTGAAAATTGTATATAATGGGAGTGTTGCCGATTATTCAAAATACAGGAGTAATTTTTAATTTTTCTTTCGGGCAAGACATTTACATTATTTTATTATGAAATAATAAAATAACATAAATGGGGGCATTTGATACCGAAATTTAGATTTCCGATCGAATGGGCTTTTGAAAAAGACACGTTTTAATTTAATTGCCGGATATGAGATTTGCGATAAATATTGAGTAATAACATAAATAGATAATAGAGCAGGAAGTGTTGTAAGGTGAGCAAGATATGAGTAAATGATAGTCGTTAAATTTGTAGAATAAACGCATTATTGGTTTGAAATTAACGAGTCATGACGTCATACCACATAGTTTAAATACACGTTCGAAAGTCAGTTCTACAAACCTTAAAAGTCGCGCGAGATATCTAATAAAATATAAAGTAAACATCGTTTAATCCTAAAAAAGTAATTATATATTTGAAATTCATAAAAGAACATGTTATAATAGAAAGGGACATTTCTAAATTGCGGGAAAAGGAAATAGCATTTTGGATACGAGGCTTTCTTGGATGACGTCATGACATTCAAATGGAGCGAACGGCTTCTTAGCGTGGGTAAGAGAGAAGCGTCTAGTCAGTACTCAACCAGAGACCAGTACGGGAGTTCGTGCTGCGCGGATGTGATTGCGATGCCTCTACAGATACACATATAGAATCGGCATATCTCCCGAAAATATTTGAAATAAAGGATATGAAAAGTTGTTCTTGGGTTGTCCATTACACTTACGCAAACCCGAGATAAAGAGATCTTATGCAGAACTAGCCGAGGCGAGCTACATCGAAGGGCAACGTCACGTCACCAACGACTTCAGCTTCAAATGGCGATCTAATAACCAGGACACAACGATTATTACAGCTTCAGAAAGGAGATGCTAAAACTGACCACCGTCATTGTCCATACATTTTTGGCACCTCTTTAGGAAACTATTTATCCCTCGCTGTACTTCACACTGAGAAATGCCGGTAACCTCCTGTCAGATATTTTGTTTTAATTTTTCCAGAGTGTGTGGATTTGTCTTGCATAGTTTATGTTTTAAGTTATCCCAGTGATAAAAATTGCTTATTAGAGCTCTGAGAAACCTTACTCTGCTAATGGCGTGCCATACACCAATCTTTTTGTCATGAAGACTCTGCAACATCTCATATGGCCAATCTTTTGATGACAACAATTGAAATGTGTTTCAGGACAAAATTATTAGAAGAGATTTGTGGTTCCCTTGGTCCCCCGACCTAACCCTCTGCAATTTCTATCTCTGAGGTAACTTAAAACATAAAGTGTGCAAACAAGCCCACTCATCCTGAAAGAATTAAAACAAAATATCCACCAAATTACCAGCATTTCTCAACGTGAAGTACGGCGAATGATGGATAGTGACCTAAAGAGGTGCCATATATGTGTGGACAATGACAGTAGCCAGTTTCAGCATCTCCTTTCATAAAGTTGGTAAGCAAAGCCTTTAAAAGTAGTTTTAAAAGTGTTGTATGGTTTAATCCGCACCTTTTTATGATAATGGCAGATGGCAACAAGCACCAAGTGAACAGGCAAAATACAGCACTGCTGGTTCATAAGTTTTTAGTTCTCCCATTATATGCTAGTTTTGAAGCTCTAGGCTCTTTGAATAACTGCTGCAGCACTTTAAAAATGTATGATAAAATTCAAATCATAACAACAAAATATATGTGTCTCAGAAATGGTTAATGTCACAAAACAATTTATTGAACATGAATTGTGTGTTTTAATAAAATCTGTATTTCTTGTAACTTATTGTCTATCTCTAATGTTTCATTAGTTACATTAACTACCCAACTATTCATGTCATGAAAATATGTAGTTTGAGGTGAGGAGATTTTCAAAAATTTTCATGTTATATCCTTGGAAGACTAGGTTTAATATTAGAAAAAGTGAGGGATCATAATGGGCACTGTCCTATTCTTCTTCTTCTTTTTTTTTTTTGGTAAATTATTACAATTATTAATATGACTAGGCATTCAGCCCAGGCTCTTTGCCAGTCATATGTATAACAAGTTATTAAAAATACAAAATATCCATTACATCATATTATACCAAATAACCTTAATTATTATCTGGCCTTAACCCTAGTTAGTTAGCCAGATCCTACTAAAGTTAAATTTAAAAACTCATCATCAAACCTAATCTAAATTCCATATTTTTCAGCCAATCACCTCCATTTCCTTCTAACCCAAAAATCTTGCTAATTACAAATTCTTTATTCCTAAATAACCATTCCCTACTTATTAAATCTTCCCTCTAATGTTTGTGGCTTTACTGTGAAAGATACCGTGAAACTGTATATTAATGAACAGAGATACCAGGACTGCTATATGCAGATGACCTATTGGTAGGAGTTATCACTGCAGTAGGCTTGCAAAGAGCAATTAATGAGATACATAAATTTTGTACAGAATAGGGGAATTTGAGGAAATGTAATTAAATAAAAAATGAAAGTTTTAAGGAAATAAACAAAGAAAAGATGAACAATGGTTTTTAAGTGGACAGCAACTGTATGTAGTAAAGGAGTTTGTATATTTAGGAGTAATATTAATTACCAATAATGGTGGATTGAAAGCGCATGGTAGGAATGTGATGACAAAAGGCAGAACTGTCATGACAGGTCTAACAATACGATAGGTAATTACAAATTGGAAATGTCTGTCAAATGGTTGGAAAGGATGTACAAAGCAGTGGTTGAATAAAAAATAATGTATGCAGCAGAAGTACGAGGGGCTTCAGAATTAGGCAAAAGAAAACTAGATCAAATATGCCTACAGTTTACTTTGCAAATGACTTTTGATTAACCAAGTCAGTGCCAACGAGAGTAGCATTGGTAGAATTAGCAAGAATAGGAAGAGAGGAAATAATTATGACAATAATCTTTAAATATTGATAAATGTGCCTTCAGAGAGAAGAGAAGATCAAGGTATATTTAAAATTTGTGTGAGCCAACATAAGATAACTTTATATAAGTATGACTGGTGGGCTGGAATAGGAAAAGAGTTGGAGGTGATTGAAATGGGAAACATTTGGCAATTATAGGAAAATTATGATAGGCTTTGGATAGCAGTGAGAAATAGGAAAAGGTCGCTAAGTTTATATAGAACAATTAAGAACAACCGGTGAGAGAAGATTGTTTATTTAGGTAGCAAACAGGAAAGAGAAGGTTTAGCACGGGTGAGGACAGCAGCAATGTTCCTTAGAGGGTTAAGAGGGAATGAATTGGGAACATATGTCATATATGGAGAGGAGGAGAACATGATGCACTACTTGGTAAAGTGTAAAGAGTTAAAGGAGGGGAGACAGGGTATTTGGGTTATAAATATATGGAGCAGTTTACAAGGAAAATGGTTAAACAAAGTAAAAGATGCAAAGGGAAAGGAGCAAGAAATGCAAGAGAAAGGAGAGTACTGAGAAAGTAACTATTAGGGAAGAAGAAGGAAAAAAAAAAAGGGAGAATATGGCTAACTGAAAACTGAAGGACCAGGGTGCCAGATGCAAACTAGCCCTTAATAAAAGGAATGACATCACACTCAATTTGTACTGGAATGTTAGTAGTTTTCAGGTCTTGATATAAATTTATAAAAAAATTGTATATATATATATGTTTTTTTTATAGATGCTCATACAAATAGATATTCTGTTGTCTTTCTCAAAAAACACTGAACTTAATGTTTTGTTTTGACTGTATCTGCTCTGGTTTCTGCTGCATAAGTTAAGATTGATCTATCGTTTCATAAATGTGGACTCTATTCTCTGCCATATACTTTCTCACCAAATTGTCTTTTATGCATCTTGATATCTGTGCTGCTTTGTTAGCCTGTTTTTTTACTTCCAGATTTAAATTTTTGGTGCTTGTTATTTGAATACCTAAGTAATTAAAATCTGAAACCTATTCAATAACCTGTTCATTCTACAAAGGCATGGAAATGCAGTTTTGTTTACTACTGTAGCTCTTGTTAATTTCATGACCTCTTGGATGCACACTACCCGTGTACATACCTTTATCCCAGGATCCATGCAAATCTTAACCTACATGTACTTTAGTAGTAAGTAACCAAGTGTTCAAATCATACTCAAAACATCTACACTCGTACAAGAAATAAAAAAGTTTGCAAATTACTCCCTATTCACAACTATAAATGCAATAATCTGAGCATGATTCTTAACACAAGATATAGGTACTCTAACTCTGTACATACCATGGGTGAAGTGCACAACACCAGTTTCCTTCAGCTGATGACAGATACCATTGACACAAGCTTTGTTTCGAAACATGTGTTGCGACAAAGTTATGCAGAGTGGCACGAATTCAAGACATAATTTTTAGGAAAGCTTGATTTTTAATGACATTAGATAGATTATGTGCCACAAAATTACAGTGAACACCATTTTTTCAATCAGTTTGAGGAAAATTACAGGGTATGTAATACATCTGTCACATCCTTTGAGCTATGTCCCTGATCGTGTATTACTTTCCGATCTACCCTCGTATTTAAATTATATCTCTGTCCTGGAAATAATTGATTATTGTTTAGTGTATCATATGCTGTATGAATTGTAAAAAGGCTGTATCGGAAATGTGCATAAAATTAAAAAAAGAAAGGTAGAATCGGAACTGAAAAATTCAATGCCACAGTTTGGATTTGAACCACAGATCCTCATATCTGGTGAGTGGAGGGTCTGTGGTTCAAATACCAGCTGTGGCATTGAATTTTTCAGTTCCGATTCTACCTCTCAAACATAGCCCACACACAGCTTGTGTGTTAAAAAAAACACTAACAGTAAGTTAATTAAGGAAAATGAAGCTATTAACAGTGAAGCAACACAATTCCAAAGTAAGAACAAATTAGAAACTAATTTGCACGAAAAACTTGCAACATTACTAAGATAAGCGAAGTTTTTAGTTTCTAATTTGTTCTTACTTTAGAGACTAACAGTAAGTTTGTTGGCATAAATAATTAATAAAATAATTTGATGTAAATCCTTTATCACATTCACTCTTTCTTAATTACTGTTTCAACACTGATTAGAAAACTGTTTTATTAGCATATATATGTAACATGGACATAGCATTACCTTATCACAGAAAACATTGGGCTCTTTGTTTGTAATCCAGATAGTATGCTTGGAATGATCCAGAAAATTTTGGCCATCTTTCACCCTCAATGTGAGCTCATAGCATTTCGGACAGCCAGAGTAACCTCCTTTTACACTTGAATTAAGAAAGGGGAACTGTATGAGAACAGTACCCTCTGTGGCATCCATTACTGTCCATGTCGTCTTATTTTCTAGGTCTTGCACTGTGCCATCTACAACAAAAAGTAGTACATCTCACATTCATATTAATTTCTCTACTCACTCTTCTATGTCATATTCTTAATCTTCAGTCTACTTCCTGTTAATCAAGGTAAATTTTCGTTACACACTGCGTTGTAGGTATAAGGTTGTCTCATAACTTTGTTTGTTTCGCTTGCAACTTACATCTATAGCACCTGAAAACCCTGAACTCACTGTATACTTAAGTTATCATAGTTGTCTAACCACCCCTATGACAGGGCGGCGCCGTGGCCGAGCGGTTAGCGCGCTCGCCTACCACCTAGGCGGCCCGGGTGGTATTCGGTATGTGGTATTCGTGGTGGACGAAGCGGCGCCAGGGCGGGTTTTCTCCGGGTGCTCCGGTTTCCCCCGCCATCTCATTCCACCGGTGCTCCATCTTCATTCCATGTATCATCAGTGTCACCACCTGCGGTGCCGTAGTAGTAAAAGCGGGCGTTAAACACTACAACAACAACAACAACAACAACTATGACTGAGAGGTCAGTGTGTCAAAAAAGCCACAAAATCCTTTGCAGGCAACCTATCTCCGGTAGGTTTAGCTCAGTTTTATATGGAGGGTGACCTATTCCTCGTGTACCTAGCTCAAACTTCCAGTATTTTCGCTTTACATTACACTTTTATTTCTAAGATCTGTTGGTGTTTTGTTCTAAGCTTGAAATTGTAATTTTCCACTCTTTTCCGTTTCTCGGTAGTCGTGTCCACTATGGTCCAATCCCTTCCATGAAGTCCTGTGCCCATCTCCTTTTCGATCTTCCCCTACTTCTTTTCCCTCTTCTTGGGTCCCACGTCATGACGGCATAGGCCCATCTGTCTGCAGATAGTCTGGCCACTTGTCCTCCCCATTTCCATTTGAGTCTTCCTGTCGTTTTGTGTGCATCTTTGATGCCGCTTCGCAATCTCAGTTCTTTATTCCTTACTTTGTCTTGTAGTTTAATTTCCAAGATTTTTCTCTCCATTTTACGCTGCCATATTTGCATCTTCTGTTTTTGTTGTTTTGTTAGCATCCAGGTTGGGCTATCACAATGCCGGCAGAGAGTTTGTGCTGTACAGGGGATGATCCAGTAATGAATCGAGTATGTCAAAAGTGGTTTAGTCTATTTCGGCTGAGAAAGTTTGGCAATTACTTTATTGTAGCTGTGCTGCGGGTATGGTGCGTTCCCAGGCGTTCCTAGTGATCGAAGCGTAACAAGAAACGAACTTATGAGACAACCTTATCAAGAAGGATACAACAAGCTAAAGCAAAGCGGATTTTCAAAATGCAGATTGCTTTGCAATGGCTTTGAAATTCCATGTTCCTTGCAACTAAGAGAAAACAGAATAGTAACTCATCACTTGCAAAAGAGTTTTTGATAATCCAAATTAATAACAAAGACTATCTCAGAAATGGTAAATGCTATAAATGTTAATTTTATATTGTGCTGTTTTGATTTTGTCAATTTCTTATGGTTTGCCAATTATATGTACATAAATCATTCATAATGAAGAGGACTTCACATGCAATTCACAGATAATTCAAAATATTCGCTTTGTCATACAAATATCTTAAACACATGGTATTTTAACCAAAATCATTACAGCCATTTAAAAAATAATTAAAAACTTATCCATCTAAAGGACGGTTTTGGGTGGGGAGAGTTTATTGGAAGTCTTCATTTCACATTCTTGGAAAATGCTGAACTTAAATATCAAACTGATTTATGCTGTTAACACACACACGCACACGCACACGCACGCGCATTCGCACACGCACACGCGCGCGCGCACACACACACACACACACACACACAGAGGTATTTTGCTTGAAATGCTATTGTTTTTATTGAAGGCTTTTAAAATCGTATTTATAGTGAAATCTTGATATTACACTTTTGAGTAGAAGACAATGCCCACCCGTACTAGGCATAGATGTACATAATAGGTATGAGTGCGCAGATTGGCGTTATGGTAGATTTAAATACGACGAATAAAAAGGCTCAATAACATTGATCTATCTTGAAAGGTAAAGTACATAACTGAACATTATTCAATATATTATCTGCACAATCTGACAACAGAGTAGAACTGAAAAGGCTAATGTTTTGTTTACTAACGCGGCTTCCGCTACCATGTAAGGGTTTACACCTATGACGGATGAGTGAGAGTTCAAAGTAGGCCAGCACTCGAAAATTGGTTTCCCACATGTCTGTGTTTATCAGATACTTCAAATAACAAGGTTATGAATGATTTGTTTTTGCAAGGTTTCTTAGCAGTATTCGGGCAAGTAGTTTTTACTGTTAGCATTCCGGACCTTCCGCTCTACACACATGCCAATGTTGCCAAGCGCGTGTCCACGAATTTATTTCAATAGACACGCTGCAATCCAATTATTTAATATTCTGACGTCGGGCTCGGCGCACAACAGTAGACAGACAGGATCAAGTTACTTCGCACCACATGCCGAACCGGAGAGCGGGCAAAGACGTTAAAAGGAAGGCTGCCTCGTGCGTCTACTGTGTGTACGTGACTGTTAACAATCGAAGCTGCAGAAATAAAAGTGGCTGCGTCATTTCGGGAGCGTGTGTGTGGAATCGAGAAAGGTTCATGTGACGTCATCTCCAGTATATAAGGAGGCCCAAGAGTGACTGAGGGTTACAGTTACAGACACGAGTCAGTCAGGGTGTCAGAGAGTGCAAGACAGCAATCGTAAGAAAATTCAACGAGCGTCGCGAGTGATTACGTCGTTGTAATTAGTGTATGAGATACAGAGGAGGTGAAAGACACTAAAAGGACTGAGAAAGGTTATGAGAAGCAACATTTGAGTTGTGATAGCCTTAAAGACTACCTACATACTGTGTTAACGACGGGAAGAAAACTGTATTTGTAGTAGTACTTTAAAAGAACAAAATGATAGAGAAGTAACTGATTTTGTCGTTTTGTCACAGTATTTTGTGGATAAATGACTCATTTTAGCAACAAATGCAAAAGACATGAATAACCCACCTTTTAAAGATGTACCTTCCTATGCTAATTGCAGAAGTAAGCGATAAAGGATTGTTGACATGTGGTCAATCAAACATTGGACCAATTATTCCAGGAAAACGGTAGAGGAATTTAGGTTTCAGTTTAATGTCAAGAAGTCGCTGTTAAAGTCTGCACACTAACACCTTGTACATTATGAGGATATATTATACATAGTCCCACTATTTTTACATAATTTAAAATCTTTCAGAAAGATGCTTATATAACATCCGAAGTGGTGGTTAGATTCGCCAGACTGAGGGTGCTCCAATAACTGGAGCACAGCACTCCACATAGGCCATAGTGGATTCTTTGAGGTTCCAACATAACGTGTGGGACAAAGAGATGAAGGGGAGACCCAAAGGGCAACCAGATGTAGATGTGCGCTGGCAAGGACTGGGTCCCTAACGATTCAACACATCAATTTTGATGCAAGATTGCTCTGTCTTAGTCACCCCCACCTGGAGGTCCCAGGAATAGATCAAACCAGCGATGTCCAACGTTTGCGAAAGAGGGGAGGTTGGATTTACCTCCTTCCACTTCATGCGGACTGTGCCACTCACTCAGACGTGCACTGTTTTGCAGTGGCAGTTTGGTTATATGTACGCTGCGTTTGAGTTACGAAACCTCTTTCAACTCTTATGCGATAAACATCTGTTCATTAGTGACTTGTTTGGTACTGCTTACGTTTAAGAAGTCTATCAATATTTGGCGATAAAGTCGAAGTGCATAGCTTTAGAAGATACATCAAGTGATCGTCGCGTAATCTACTACGATACAGACTTTTAATGTAGTTCAATTTGGTGAAACTCTGTTCGCAAATATATGTAGAGCTATACTCACTCTTACACATACTATTCTTGCAAATGCTTATTTCTCTATCTACTACATTTTAATCTATGTAAGCATTTTCAGAAATTATGTTACTGCTAATTTTCTTGTAGGTGCAAGGGGAATATGTGAATACAGTAGGCTTTAAGCAATAGTAACATGTTTTAAGAGCTGGTTGCTATGCGAGGTCTTTGAAATTCCGAGGCTAAGAAATAGAAAAACGAATAACATATTCCGATTTGAGAAAAGTATAAATATTGGCAAATTCAAACAAATAATAGCTCTGAAATGGTTCAGTGAAAAGAAAAAAAGAAGTATTTAAGATCAATTGTGCGTTTCAATGAGATCCACATTTTTTAATTAGTAAGCCTTTGTCGGTCTCTTACTGTTTACTATGTATGCAAAAACCATCCAGAATGAAGAGATCTTCTGCGAACATTTCCAGAAAATTCAAGTTATGACATAGAAACTGCTATGGAATCGCCTGTTTGTATCCGTCACTGGATACTGACTGTCTGCTTGTGATTTTACACGTTGCAGGCACTAGCTAACGCACCCTCCGACTGAAGGTCGAAGTTGGGAAAGCAGCAGCTCTTTACGTAGCAGCTCCAAACAGATAAGGTTGGACATCGCTGGACAAGACACTCCCATTAAATGCCAGGGAGAAATTTTTCCAAAGTGTAAATTCACCATTCTATTGCAGCACACCAGTCGCTGTTGCTTGACGCAATAACCCTGAAATAGATGAAAGGAAATGATGGGAACAGGAAATCATGGACAGGAAATTTGTGGTAGAAGGGGAGCCGTCCTATCAATGGAAGAAAAAAATAAATAAATAAAAAATAAAAATAAATAAATAAAGAAGATCTGATTTGAAAAAAGTAGGAGAAAACAGTCGATTTTTTAACCGGCAATTTTGCTTAGTGTGTACATATTTGTGACAATAATAATAATAATAATAATAATAATAATAATAATAATAATAATAATAATAATAATAATAATAATAATAATAATAATAATAATAATAATAATAATAATAATAATAATAATAATAATAATAATAATAATAATAATAATAATAATAATAATAATAATAATAATAATAATAATAATAATAATAATAATAATAATAATAATAATAATAATAATAACAGAATACAGTAAGACTAATAAGAAACGAACAAATCCAATGAAGCATTACGTGCCCTCACGTTTGCATGTATTTTGTTACGGCATTTTACAACCTGTAACACGTAAAGTTAGACAATAGCAGCATATACAGGAGTGAGTTTATTCCCTAAAAAATAAAGTCCCTATAATTAAACTTAAAAACATTGTTATTTATACTGTTCTTGCATATTATCACGGAATACACACGCTAGTTCAAGCTTGGGAACTGCCCCTCATCTGTCGTCTTCTCTGACAAGCTGTAAGAAGTTCGTTCACGCCTCTGCCGCCCGCTTCACAGGAATTGCACCTTTGCGTTCTGCAACTGTTTTAACACACGAAGGGATATCTACTTATGCCAAGACGAATGACTTGGACCACCTGGTTGTAATCGCTCAATTTGGATGATTAGAACCTCCTCCAAATGACACAAATTTATAAAAGGCATAGACTCACTGGTTTTTTTCCCCCTCCCTTTCTTTCATTCTAGCCATTAAATTATGAATGAAATTTTATTTGTTAAATTTACTCACCAACATCATCGCTGATGGAACACCTCGTGTTTTTGGAATCCTATAAGGAAAAGAAACGTTAACATCAGAATTCTTCACTCAAAATCCTTAGATAAAACAAGAAATTATATTTCACAAGCTATATTTTCACAAAATGGAAGGCGTATACTTTATTATATAAATACCTTAAACATTGGTATTTTGATTAAAATCATTAGTTGTGTTTGAAAAAATAAAAAATAAGGAAAACACTCATGTAAAGGGCAATTGTTATACAGATTTTGTGACATCCTTGGAAGTTTTCAAAATGTATGTTTTGAATTTTCTTGGAATAAATTATGAAGATCTCTTCGTTCCGCACGAATTTTGCATAACTCTGTAGAGCTGGCAGATCATAAAAAACACACAAAAACTTGCTATACAAAAAATGTAAATCTCGTAAAGCCCCACAGTTTTTGTCAAATCAATTTTGTGGCCTTAAACATTTTAGGGATATTCTTTGTTGGATTGAATTTTCAAGTACTTCAATTTTTTTAGTGTTCAATTCTTATTTGTATTTTTTCTTTTTGCATTTTTTGGGGGGGAGAGGGGCTTTCCGTTTTCTTATTGTAGCCACTCAAAGAGTATCGCATTTCAAAACTGCGCGCGCACACAAGTGTCCATGTATGCAAGCAAGCGCAAGTAAGAATAGCATGACTCAAAAACTAAATATTGGATTAATACCAAATATGGTAATAAAAGTTGAGTATTTTCCAAAGATGCAATATAAATATTTTCAAGTAAATTCCCTTATGCCACATTAGTCCTTGCGGGAAAAATCATTCATTATTTTTAATGTTTCAAAAATGGCTCACATAAGTGTGATTAAAATAACACACGGTTAGGATACAAATTAGGTTGACATATGCTATGGATAGAATACATGTTGGATTGACAAATGCTATGGATAGGATACATGTTAGATTGACATATGCTACAATTTAGATTGAAATATGTTATGGAGAGGATACAAGTTAGATTGACATATGCTACAGATAGGATACATGTTAGAATACCATTTCCCTTTCATTCTATTTCCTGATCATGTGAACCATATTTCGCGCAGTGTGCCGGACAGTTGGTGCAGATGCTTGTCAAAGGAAGTATTTCCCAAGGACGCTAGAGGGCTGCTTGTTTGAACGGATCGTTCATCGCCTTCTCTGGGTAAGCTAGTAGTGGGAACTGTTAGGGACTTCCGCGCGTCTCTTTGGTCTTTAGCCTCCTGTGCCTCCTTCCCTCGTCCTCTTCCTTCTCCTCCTCCTCCTCCTCCTCCTCCTCCTCCTCCTCCTCCTCGGGGTGGTAGTCGCAACAGGTCGCAGTGCGCTAGGTGTTCCCCTCTGTGTAAACCCTATGCTTTTGTTTCGCATCCCACAAGGACAACCTACAGATCTTTTGTTTTCATTTTATAAGTGGATATTTATACCAAGCATGGGCACGAGAGGAGAGGTAGTGATTGAACTTGCCTTACCCACCTAGCATTCTCTTGCGGAGTGACGAAGGTTGTTTTGATACAAGCGCAGTGGTGGCTTCGTTCCATCTGCGCGGTAGTAATAATTTCTACGCTGTTATTAACTATTTTGTTTATATCAAATACGTTTTGCATACAATAATTATTACAGCCACCTACTGTGGTTTGGGAAATTACATAATCAAGTTTATAACCTTCCTTATGCACTGAATATTCTTACGCTGCCTTATGATTGACATACTAAATTGTTTCTCTTTCACAGTAAATAAAGCAGCAAAGTTCCATTGCTATTTAGCCTTAAAATATTTTAAAACTATTTGATCAACATAATAAATCGCTAGGCTTTAAACTCAACATTGTGTTCAAACTTTGAAACACGAAATGTAGGCCGATAGTACTGGTTTTAATGTTTTTGTTGTTCTTCCCCCTCCCCTCTCCACATTTCTTATTAACTAAAAAGGATATATTTGGACCAAATTGAAAATTGCAAATTGAAATCCGCGTATTAAACAGCAAATGTTCCTGTCTTTGTAGCTCTTTGCCACTCTTCATGAAACAGATGTCCCAATGAAGCCATACTCGCCACTGAATGGGGGGTGTTGGAAGTAAACGTACAGCCGAATAGCAGTGAAGGGGAGGGATGGCCGGTGGAGTGAGACAAGGACGCGTTGCAGTTGAGTCGCCCCTTTGAGCCTGATTTATGCTACAATACTTCTCCTTGTTTGGAAGCCTTCCCTTCATTTCATGTAAAACGACAGAGAGACGATAACACGGATGTGGTTTTTGGAAGGCATTTCCTCAGTAGATAGAGTAATTGTATTTTGGAACGTTGTTTTGTTAATAAAGGAAACGCGCATCTATCCTATTTGAATCACGCGCGGTTCCTTTCTTTAGCCTTCTAAACCACGCAATGTCCAACCTTGTTTCTTTGGAAACACTTATGGAATTAGCTGCTATTCCCCAACCTCCTCCTTCAGTCGGAGGCTGAATCAGCTCTTGCCTGTGGCCTGTAGAACTCACAACCAGGCAGTCAGTATCCAGCGACGGACACAAACAGGCGATTCCATGGCCGTTTCTAAGTCATAACTTGAATTTTCTGAGAATGGCCTCAGAAAACCTCTTCATCCTGGATGATTTTTTAATCAATGGTAAACAGTAAGAGACAGACAAGAGCTTACTAAATAGAGAATGTGGATCTCGTTAAAACACCCAATTTACGTCAAATGCCGTTTTTTTTCTTTCTTTTTTTCTTTTCTTTTGAGTGAACCATTTCCGAGATATTCTTTATTATTGGTTTAAATTTACCAATATCTATACCTTTCTGTAATTGGAATATGTTATTCGCTTTTTTATCTCTTGGCCTTGCGAGAGAACAAAATGTCAATGGCATCGCATAGAAAGCAGCTCTTAAAGCATTTGACGATCACTTAACTCCCACTGTGTTCCCATATTCCCCTTGCACCTACAAGATAATTAGCATTCTGAAAATGCTTATGTCGATTAAAATGTAGGAGATAGACAAATATAAGCATTTGCAAGAATAGTGTCTATAAGAGTGAGTATAACTCTACATATATTTGCGAACAGTTTCTCCAAATTGAATTATATTAAAAGTATGTATCGCAATAGGTTACGCGAAGATCACTTGGTGTATCTTCTAAATTATTAAAAATCATTTTGTTGTTTAACGACGTTGTCAATTGCCAGGATCACATCAGCGTCGCCGGTGTGCCGGAATTTTGTCCAGCAGGAGTTCTTTTACATGCCAGTAAATCTACTGACATGGAGCTGTCGTTTTTAAGCACACTTAAAAACCATCGGTCTGGACCGGATTTGAACCCGCGACCTTGGGATCAGTAGGCCAACGTATAACCAACCAACTGTATCTTCTACGGCTATGCACTTGGACTTTGTCAACAAATATTGACAGACTTCCTAAACGTAAGCAGTACCAAACAAGTCACTCATGAACATATGTTTATCGCATAAGATTTGAAAGGGTTTTCGTAAATGAAACGCAATGTGCATGTAACCAATGCACGTCCGAGTGTCAAAGAATGGCAAAGTCCGCGTATAGTGGAAGGAGGTAAATCCAACCTCCCCTCTTTCGCAAACGCTGGGCATTGCTTTTTTAAATCTTAAGCTGGTGTAATTCACAGGAATGGTGTAAATTCTGTTTAGGATATGGTTGTGATATTTTGTCTGTGAATCTCGTTTTAGTCGAAATTCTCGTGTGCAATGAAAGATCTAGCGTACAGCATTAATAGTTGTACCGTTATTTCTGGCTACACTCATCTACCTAGAAATAAATGTTTATTAAATGTTAATTAAGAAGTTATTGACAGAGTATTCCACTCATGCCGAATTATCACCTCTGGGTCATGATATTGTCGCTTTGGTTATATCACCTCCATTTCTTACATTTGTGCACAACTGAAGTATCCATGCGCAGTGGGCAATTCCAAATTGCAGACAAAAGATTGCACGAATATTCTAGTGAGGCTATTTATATTTTAACTGAAGAGGTGAAGTCAAACAACTGAAATTTTAAATATAGCAGATCTACCTTAAATTAACACCATATTAACACAAATTCGCTCATTTATATTAATCATATGTGTAATTCCTCATTCCCCTGGATTAAAAGCTAAAATTGTTGTTGTCATAGCCTAATGATTGGATTAGTTGTAGTGCCAGCTGTAAAATAAATCTTAATTAAAATATATAGAATGTTTTTGTAAGTTGTTAATTTTAAATCTCTATTAATATTAAATAAATGAATTATTAATTGGTTCGTGGAATACTCTGAACAAACACCACTCGAGGTTTTTATGTTTGGGATAAATTTTCTTGCGCTTCGTGCTTGCAGACTTATCGTCATTTGAAGCCCCCCTCCCCCCGTGGTATTACTACAGATAATTAATATCCAAATTGAAAAACTCCTAGCGCAACAGCCCATGAAGGGCCAAGGCTTGCCGCCCAGCCGGTGCATCCCCAACCTTTGCCCACTACAGGCATCATTGGTGGGGTGCATTACTGGATGGTGGAACGTGGTCAGCGTTCCGAGCCCTCCCGGCCTTCTCGACCTGAGGCCGCTACTTCTCCATCAAGTAGCTCCTCAGTTGCCCCCCCCCCCGGGACCTAACGAGCCTGAGTGCACCCCGTTCCAGACCTCCCAGAGGGGATAAAATCCCCATGCGGGTACCGGGGAGTCGGTCTGGGTGGCTCAGTTGGTTAGACGCTGGCCTACTGATCCCAAGGTCGCGGATTCAAACCGGCCCAGGCCGATGGATTTTAAGTGTGCTTAAAAACGACAGTTCCATGTCAGTAGATTTACTGGCATGTAAAAGAACTTCTGCGGGACAAAATTCCGGCACACCGGCGACGCTGATGTGATCCTGGCAATTGACAGCGTCGTTAAGCAACAACATAATTTGAAATAAATAATTTGGTACCGGGGATCGAACCCGGGTCCTACGCACCAGAGGCAAGCGCGTTGTATAAATAAACACCACAGTTAAGCAAGAAAATTTGCAAGATTCTAGCCGAAAATTACAAGCGAGGCATCTTTCAGACCTTTGTTATACTCGGAACGTTAGGTCCTAAAAGTCACGTGTTTATATTGCGAGGGAGAACCTATATTTATGTAGGCAAAGGGCACTTTTCACAAAAATTATTTTGACAGGCTCTTTAAAGCTTCGAATGTTGCTTAAAATCTACTGTATTCACATATTCCCCTCGCACTTACAAGAAAATTAGCAATAAGATAATTTATGCAAGAGCTTAGCTCGTTTAGTAGATAGAGGAATAAGCATTTGTAAGAATAGTTTATATAAGAAAGTCATGTGAGTGCTATACATCAGATTTTTTGTTGATGAAACAAAGTAGCGTTGTTCACGTCACTTCTATTTAAATGCATGCATTGAAGCTTTAACTTGTTTTGAGATGTTTGTTGACAATTTTTGCTGCACTATATCAACTATCTAGTTTAACAAACCGCAATGCCGGAAGTGGAGTTAAACATAGCAAAATATGGCTGAATATCTTCCGTTTGTTCAATTTCCGTCTTGCACAGGCCAATCCTAAGAACCAGTTTTGTTAGCTTGGTAGATTCTTTTGTTTATTCTGGATAGTTGAACACCTTTTTGTTACCTAAATCATTAGGCATGGCATTTTACTCCAGTTACTTGATGGCCATCCTTAGATAGGATAGACAAGATTTGGGGACGGGGAGGAATTAGCACCGTGACCTGTAGATGTTTTGTGCCCGTACCCCTGAGGGAGCGTCCTCCTGGAGGGGGAGTGAGGTGAGAGAATACTAAGAGTGGTCGGAACTGAGCAGGATGGCTCACGCGGTAATGTCTGTGGCCCACATTCGGGAGGTCGGGGTTCGATCCCCGTGGCTGCGCACTCTGATATGAATTTTGTGTGGTTTCCCCATGTCACTTTGGCGAATGCTGGGGTGCATGAATCTCTTCTCCATAGATTCCTTTCCCCTAATTTCTCAATTTCTTCCCTTGTCATCTTTCAGATTTGGTCGGTAGCGCGGTACGTTCCGGCGAATGCGGACAAATGCCACAGTTGTTTGCGCTCTGGAACCTCTTCCCTGGTCGTTCCTGGAAGTTGCTGCCTGGGCCGCAAGGGTCGCATCGTCGACCTCTCCCGGGGTGGAGGCCAGGTGTCAATATATGTAACTGTTAGGGACACCTGTGCGTCTACTGGGCTTCGCTGGCTCCGCTTTTTGACTAGCCTTTGGTCTCACTTCGCCTCATCCCTTCCCCTTGGGTACACGCAATAATTTTTTTTTAATGTTGTTGTTTAACGACGCTGTCAATTGCCAGGATCACATCAGCGTCGCCGGTGTGCCGGAATTTTGTCCCGCAGGAGTTCTTTTACATGCCAGTAAATCTACTCACATGGAGCTGTCGTTTTTAAGCACACTTAAAAACCATCGGCCTGGGCCGGGTTTGAACCCGTGACCTTGGGATCCGTAGGCCAACGTCTAACCAACTGAGCCACCCAGACCGACGTACACGCAATAGATCCATGTCGGGCTCACAGTGGGTCGAGGTCTCGAAATATTTCTAATACTTTGAGATAAACCAGCGATGTCTAACGTTTGCGAAAGAGGGGAGGTTGGATTTACCTCCTTCCACGATATGCTGACTTCACCATTCTTTAACACTCGGGCGTGTATTGTATTGCTGCAGGGAGCTGTTTACAAGTACTTTGCATTTCATTTACGAAAGCACTTTCAAATCTTATGCGATAAACATTTGTTCATCAGTGACTTCTTTGGTACTGCTTACGTTTAGGAAGTCTTTCAATATTTGGCGACAAAGTCGAAGTGCATAGCTTTAGAAGATACACCAAGTGATGGTCGCGTAATCTACTACGATACAGACTTTTAATGTAGTTAAATTTGGTGAAACTCTGTTCACAAATATATGTAGAGTTACAATCACTCTTATATATACTATTCTTGCAAATGCTTATTTCTCTATCTACTACATTTTAATCTACGTAAGCATTTTCAGAAATTGTGTTACTGCTAATTTTCTTGTAGGTGCAAGGGGAATATGTGAATACAGTAGGCTTTAAGCAATAATAACATGTTTTAAGAGCTAGTTGCTATGCGACGCCTTTGAAATTCCGTTCTCTTTGCGAGGCCAAGAAATTAAAAATGAATAACATATTCCAATTTGAGAAAACTATAAGTATTGGCATATTCAAACAAATAATAGCTCTGAAATGGTTCAGTGAAAAGAAAAAAGAAGTATTTGACATAAATTGTGCGTTTCAATGAGATTCACATTTTTTAATTAGTAAGCTTTTGTCGGTCTCTTTCTGTTTACCATTTATGCAAAGGTCATCCAGAATGATGAGGTCTTCTGAGAATATTCCCAGAAAATTCAAGTTATGACTTAGAAAATGCCATGGAATCACCTGTTTGTGTCCGACACTGGATACTGACTGTCTGGTTGTGAACTGATTCACCCTCCGTCTGAAAAAGGACGCGGGAAATACCAGCTAATGACGTAACCGTCTCGAAAGGGACAAGGTTGGACATCGCTGGGATAAACATTAGATACCTCGGTAGTCGATGCTGTCGAAACATATCTAATGCTTTGAGATATATTTTTAAGTTCACATTATTAAAAGCCGCCGCGTTTAGCTTCATGCTAGATAAGGAATGAAGTGAGTCGCTATTAGCTTGCACGTGTCCCCAGAGTTGCTAGTCTCTAGACCTTGACTGCGTTTACTCTGAGTGAATGATTGCAACATTCCTTAGTCCCTTGCATATAAATGGAAACATGCAAAACAATGGCCGAAGGAGAGGAAGCATTCCTATAATATGCAGCATTAACCGAGTAGTGAGGGTGTTTCTGCAATAGCCTGGCTCTCATTTACCAATTCCGGTGACCAAAAACAGTGAATCCAGTTTTGGTCTCCAGGAGTCCAGGAGTGAGTACGAGTCGCCTGGGTTAACCCAGGCGGATGGTAAGGTGGCCACGGTACCTATCCGTTTAATTACGGATTTACCCGTGAGGTGGTATAGGTTTGTCGTTTATACAAGCTTTAGTGTTTTTATGTCTCTGATGGTGCAGGTTGGCTTCCTGTGTTGTCACTGGCGGTGGGATGTGTCAGATCTTGGATGTCTAGTTATCCAAGCGACCATTGCCCTACTGTTTACTTCGTCGGCCGCTTGTGGAACCGTCGAGCAATGCAGTGCAAGTGACAGGAAACCGAGACAATTTTGGTCTTTCCTCCCGTCTTTGTGTTTCGCAATGCAAACTCTGATTACGACAAGCAAAGAATGATGCGACGTGGCAGAATTTTAAATGGTCTATTTATGTATACGACGTATAGGAATATTTATTGTTAGGAAATAAGTTCCACCAGCCCGTGGTGGAATCTTAAATGTGTGTGACAAGCTCTGTGTGTTCTCGTTCGGTCTGCGCAGTGATGTCACCTTGACTGCAACATGAACTAGGCTAATTGCGAGGACAACAACACAGTCGTATAGCGAACGTCTCAATGCTTTATTTATCTAATACAAGAGAACAAATGTAAGCAATACGAAGTATGGTAGTTATATAGTTCCCTTTATAGAGTACGAGATAAAGAGTAACATTGCGTTGCAAGTTAACAGTGCCACAGTTACAAGATGCAGTCCAAAAGTAACGCATACATTTTTGTTATGACCGTACGATTGTTGCTGCAGCAGAAACGATGGTAGGGGATGAAGGAGACGACCTTGGGCAACGAGTATACCATCAGTTCGACTCCAAGAGGAAGTGCATGAAGACACAGTGGCGGTTTCCTTAAGAGGCTATTTTGTATACTGCTTATGATGGAGTTTTCGTGAGAAGAACAGCATGCTGTAATCACATTTGTTTGTGTAAAAGGTGAAAACTTTGTCAGTATTGAGCGTGAACTTGTCTCTGTTTGTGTAGATGATGCACTGGACCATAGTAATGTGAATAGGTAGATGATGTGACCAGCACCGATTTGCTGCGCTCTGCTCCGGCAGGTCTTGCTCATCTGCAAAGTGAACCCTTATTCAATATTCATTGTGTCATATCCTCTTCCTAAGGGCATGGCAATAACCGGAGAATGTTAGACATTTTGCCTGCGAGTGGAGAAAATCGGCTTGAACTGGTGGGGAAGTTCATCCTCCACCACACAACGCTCGGATTGTCACTGAATTCCCGCTGCAGAATGGAATTGAGATGCTTAAGACATGCTCCCTAATCACCTGACCTGGCTCTGAGCAATTTCTGGCTGTTTGACATCCTGAAAAACACTCAGTTGAAGGAGACAATTCTCTGAAATCAAGACTAGGACATGCAGTATACCAGTGTCTAAAACATATACCTACCCAAAGACTCCTACAAAAATGTTTTGAAAAATGGGTTGAGCTTGGGCAACTGTGTTTAAATGAACGAATCCATGTGGAAAAATGACATGCGTGTTATGGAATTATTTTGTGTGTATAAAGAATATTGAGAATTTTTTATGCGTTACTGTTGGACTGCATCTGTGCTTCTTCCTAGGATATCTACTTATCGCTGAAAGTAGCGTCAAATATACTAAAACAAGTGCGGCTGGATTTTAGTGTTTAAACCACAGGAAATGTGCTTTTTAAAAGTTTGTAAACTCAGGTTCTTAAGAAATTGTGATCAAAAGAGATAAACTTTGCGTAAATGGAAGTGAACAAAGAAACTATAGAAACGATAGTTATTTCAATTATCTTTTTACTTCCTCGGTTAAAAATCAAAGTTGGTATTTAAGATTAATATCTTTCAAGGATGCGACACGAAGATTTTGAAGAAAATTCCTCCACCCTAAACCACCCTTTACATGGAACATTTTTCGAAAAGTTTCGTTTTCTCGAAAACGGCTCTAACGATTTTGATTAAAATGTCATATGTTTAAGATTGTTTTGACAAACGAAGTGTATATTTTGAATTTTCTGGCTGTAGCACATGTAGTCCTGTTAACTATTAATGACTTTTGCATAACTGGCAAACCGTAAGAGCTAGGCCAAATCTTACTATACAAAAATGTAGATCTGATTAAAACACAGTTGTTTTTTTTTTTTTTTTTTTTTTTTTTTTTTTTTCCCTCCTGTGGAGTGAACCATTTCGGATGCGTTCCTTGTTATTTGTGTGAGTTTTGCAATACTTAAAAATTTTCTCAACTGGAAAGTCGTTATTCACTTTTTATATGTTAGCCGTGCAAAGAGAACGTAATTTCAAAGTCTTCATATAGCGATCAGCTTTAAACGATTTTACTATTGTTCAAAGCCAACCGTATTCCTCTTGCACGTCCAAGAAAATTAACAATAAGATAATTTATACAAATGTTTATCTCGATTAACATGAAGAAGATAGAGGAATAAGAGAGTAAGAATTGTTAGTACAAGAGCAGGGAAAGTCATGTGAGTGCAACACATCAGATTTTTGCAATTTATAACACACACATTTTTATTTATCCAGACTGGGGAGAATGGGCAATAATCGTAACTAGAGAAAAATTCCCACCCACTAGTCGGAAAACGAACCCGGAACCTCTCGCATAACAGGTTTATATATGTTCTACCTCCTGAGCTACGAAGCCATTCAAAAATAGATTTAGTTTACCAGGAATTTGTGTGGGAATAAAAGAGAATCGCCTAGGGGCGAATGTTCACGTGCGACAGCTTCACTCCGGGGAAATCTAAATTGGCCAATGCTATAAAAATTACAGTGGTTAAACTCTATATTTCAATGCCTTCATACGTTCGTTTAACAGTTGTAAATTTATTGCATGGATCACAAGTGTCACCATCTGTGGTGCCGTTAAACGACATTGCAAATATCCTTGTTCCGCTACGAAACAATGAAACAGTTCTACAAATGTGTATCTCCATTACCGAGCGGGATGGCCCAGGTGGTTGCGTCTGTGGCCCGCATTCGGGAGGTCGCGTGTTCGATCCCTGTGTTCTTTGTTCCCTGTGGCACCAGGCGAATGCTAGGAATCATTTCCATATCCTCCGAATTTCCTGCCCCTCCATTTTGTTACATTAATTATTTCATTTCACCCTACATCCGTTAGGTTTCTTTCAGGGTTGGAAGCGTCGGCGAGTGTCGCGGCAGCAGCACGGTAGGGAAACAAATGCGTTCTGAAAATCTCGTTCCCCGGATTGGAAGGCGTTCCCCATGGAATGTTACAAGCCCGAGGAGGAAGGGGAGCCGGTTTTTGAGTCCTATGCCCCCCCCCCTTGGGAGTACGAACCTGAAGGGGTGGGAGAGAAACCGAGCTGATCCAGCCTCCGCCGGGGTCTTCTAACTGGGAAAATGTAGGGACCCTGCTCTCTGCTCTGTTGTGGCAGCGTTCCGGCCGCCCTTCGGATTCATTCACCTTATCCATCCTCCCGGGAGGTGCCCCGTCAGGAGCATAGGCACAAAAGATCGTCTTTCGGTCGAGGTGCTAAGTCCACCTCCGCAAGTTGTCACTGAGTCATCTCGATGAAATGAATGTACATATCAACTTTTGTACGAGTAGAGGTCTTAATGTAACACGTCAATTTTATTTATTTAGTTTTAAACTTGAATGATCAATCACTTACGGACCTAATACCTATTCACCAATTTGTGACAACATATTTATTCACAAGAGCTGTCTAGTAATTTTATTAAATATGAAAGATACTAAGCAATTTAATACTCACACTGTTTGCTGGAAGAGAATCACTTGTCACAGACACGATGACGGAAATCAGTATACATGCTGTGAGCTGCATATTGATGCACTGTGCCTGAGAAGGTCACTCACACATTCCTGCTAAAGAGAAGTGCTTAGTTTAGCTTTTCATTCTAAACTACTTGTAAATAACTTCTTTCTTGTTTCCGGTATGGGCCACATCTTGTTGGCTTATTTAAGGAATTAAAAATTATGCCGACCTTTCGCTTCTTCAATGGGCGACTGCAAAACATCCAACCAGTGGATCATACCGGAAACAAGAAAGAAGTAATGGACAAAGGCTGTGGAAGTCTACGTAATCATTTACTATCTTCATATCAAGAAAGGTAATACGGGGTATTTTATATCAATCTATATAACATTCAAGTTTCTTAAATGACAGAAGCAATATTTCTGGGAATCTGGCTAGATCAACATTTAGATTGGGAAACCCACATTCAAAAATCTGATGTATTGCGCTCACATGACTTTCTCTACTCTTGTACTAATCATTCTTACAAACTCTTATTGCCATATCTTCTTCGTATTAGTTGAGGCAAACATTTGCAGAAATTATGTTATTGCTCGTTTCTTGCACGTGCGACGGAAATATAAGAATACGTAGGCTTTGAGCGATAAATATTTTAAAACTTTCAAATCCCGTTCTCTTTGCACATATAAAAAAATTAATAGCGATGTTCCATTTTACAGAAGTATAAGTTATCCAAAACTTACACAATTAACGAGGAATATGTCCGAAATGGCTCACTCTACAAAAGAATTTATTGAGACATGAATTGTGTTGTTTAGTAAGATCTATATTTTTTGTATAGTAAGATTTAGTCTATCTCTTACAGTTATCCAGAGTAAATAGGGCTTCATGGGCTATAGCCAGAAAATTCAAGATATACATTTCATTTGTCATAAAAAATATCACAAACATATATTTTAATCAAAATCATTAGAGCCATTTTCAAGAAAATCAAAATGTTTGAAAAATGTTCCATATAAAGGGTGGTTTAGGGTGGTGGAATTTTCTTCAAAATATTTGTGTCGCATCCTTGAAGGACATTAAACTTAAATACCAACTTTGGTTTCTAACCGACTTTTCGTTTTTGAGTTATGCTGTCCACAGACTGACAGAGACGCACGCAGACAGAATTTGATTAGGAGATTTCAGTGGAGATGGAGTTTTGAACTCCTGAAACTTAAAAACAGTATTTTAAGAAGGCACGATTGTTTGTGTGTGTGCGCGCCTGTTTGTCTGTGAACAACATAACTTAAACACCAAAACCTGGCGTTTAAGATCAGTCTTTTTAAAAGATAGAACATGATTTGAAGAAAATTCCCCACCCATTTATCGTTTACATTGAAACGATACATTGATTCGCTACTTCTTACTGTCTCAAAAGTGGCTCTAACGGTTTGATTAATATGCCATACGTTGATATAGACAAAACCTTACTATATAAACAGTAGCGCAAAAGTTATGTCGAACGAAAATGTTTGTGGCGTTGACCGTTTCCAAGATATGCTTTGCATTTTTAAGTGATTAATTTACTCATCTGGTAAGTTGTTAAATGTTTTTTATGCTCAACCTTGCCATTATATAGCGCTTATACGCATTGTAATGGATGTCATTATATCCACCTCTTCATAATGACACTGCTATCCACCGATCCAAGATGCACAAGTCCATAAGAATACTGCTAATTCACCAATCAAAGGTGCCCCAGTTTATAATCATGGTGCCATTAGACCAATCAAAATTACACCTATTCATCACGATGCTGCTAGCCGCCAATCAAAAGATCCGCATGATCCATCAATGCTTCGGCGTCTGCGCACATTCCGACGCACTTGAAAGTCTATACGGAATAAAGCTACTCTGTTTATTTAATAATTAATGCTAATGTTGTAAGTAACACTGTAATAAATTAATTAGTCTTCTCGTTTTTGAAAAGTTTTAGAGGTTATGGCATATATGTACGTACGTACTGAGTGTCATTGTGTCAAGACCAACATAACAATAAAAGTTGAAGGTGCTACTATCGATTCTCGTATATACAATTGAAAAACAAAGAGTTACAATAAAATACAGGACACCAGTGACAATAGCATGTAGCGTAGAATATTAAAAACATTTTATAAATATTTTAAACTTAGACACATGGTCGACACAAAGTCGTATGAAACTTGAGTATAATGACAATTAAGACGCTCGTATGAATATTATGAACTAAATCATTACCGCTCGTTTCATAAAATATACTCGCATCTTAATTGCTGCCATTATACTCTCGCCGCATAATATGTTTTCATGATCATGCAAAGAGCTTGGAATTTGAAACCCATCACTAAGTGACCCGCTTTTTACTTTCTCTACTGGTAAGTAGGGGAAGTATTGTATTCCACCCAAAAATTTGATGTGAGATTTCACCGGAAATACATGTTTTGAGGCCCCCTGAATCCAAAAAAAAAAGCATTTTTAGAAAAAGGTCCGTGTGTGTGTCTGTGGGTCAGTCTGTCAGTCTGTGGACAGCATAACTCAAAAACGAAAAGTCGGTTAAAAACCAAAGTTGGTATTTAAGTTTAATGTCTTTCAAGGATGTGACACGAAGATTTTGAAGAAAATAGCCCCACCCTACACTACCCTTTACATGGAAACGTTTTCGAAAATTTTGATTTTCTTGAAAATGGCTCTAACGATTTTGATTAAAATGCCATATGTTTGAGATATTTTTTTGACAAATGAAATGTATATCTTGAATTTTCTGGCTATAGCCCCTGTAGTATTTACTCTAGACGACTTTTGCATAACTGGTAAACCGTTAGAGATAGACCAAATCATACTTTACAAAAAATGTAGATCTTGCTAAAATACACAATTTGTGTCTCAATAAATTTTCTTGTACGGTGAACCATTTCGGAGATATTCCTTGTTATGTGTGTGAGTTTCAGAAGACTTAGAACTTTCGTGAAATGGATCATCGTTGTTCATTTTTTTATATGTTAAGTGTGCAAAGACAACAGAATCTCAAAGCTTTAAAAGATTTGACTATAGGTCAAAGCCTACTGTATTCTAATATTCCCCTTGCACCTACAAGGAAATAAGCAATAAGTTGTACAAATGTTTATCTCAACTAACACGAAGAAGTTCTAGGAATAAGAGTTTGTAAGAATGGTTAGTACAAAAGCAGAGAAAGTCATGTGAGTGCAACACATCAGATTTTTAAAAATGTGACTCGCTTGCTTACTGTATCGTTTTTATATCCACAATGAAGTGTGCAGATGCATAATTATGTAGATAATAATGTTTAACAAGAACAATTTGTAGGCAAGTAAGTAGTTAGTCTTCTGAATGCAAACACCGGAGTTTTTTACTCATGGAAATGTTCTATAGTCTTATTTTGAGACGGTAGGTATTTGGTGTGTGATTTATTTTCATTGTGTTGGTATAATGGGAGATAAACTTTCCTCTATATGACGCTAAGCAGATAGAGAAATGTCACGTTAACTTCCTTTTCCTGCCGTTTCCTTACTCAACCGCTAAAATGTTTCTGTATTACTAGAGATCTGAATCATTCATTCTCGACGGAGTTGTCAGTCCGGTTTCATGCTGGCTCCAGGAACTTAAGGTCATTTCTTCACAAGTGCAATGCATGTTTGTAGTGCCGCCAAAATAACAGAACAACTTGTAGCGGCTGTAAGCACGTGACCACAGACACCGCTCTGATTGGTTCATCACGGAAGCTCTCGCAGGAAGAAAACTAAATAGATCCATGTTTTAAATAGTTTTACTGTTGTTTCACTGCTGTCTCGGTGTTGATATCAAGCGGCTTTCTTAGGTCGGATTTACTTCAAAATGTGATGTGTTGCATTCATATCCCAAATAACCTCGCTGTCGACGGGCCCTTAATCCACCCCCTCCCCTCTTTACTCATTCTTCTATAAACTATTCTTACAAAATATTATCTTAACCCTTTCATGCCTGGTGTGTCTTATAAGATACATAGGCTTTTTTTCCTATTTGTACTAGTTTTAACTTTTTTTCCTGCTATATTCTTGTTATACTGTCTGTCACCAATTAAAATACATATTTGAGATGGTTTGAATTGTAAAAAATTATTTTCTTTACAATTTATATTGTAGTGTGTGTGTGTTTTTTCTTCTTCTTTTTGTTCTTTTTTTTTTTTTTGTTATTTTTTTTTAAAGAAAAGAAGCAAAATCCATGCAACCGTAGTCAAATGATACCCCGTCATCATACACGCGTGCCATCACACCGATTATTTTATGTGGGCCCTCCCCGTCCTTTACCACAGGCACATTTGACTGCGGTTGCCCAGACTTGAACTCACGACCTCAGGCTTTGAGTGCATGGTCAGTGCACTACGTGTTGCCTTAACAATCATAGCTATCCAAGCCAGCAGGCTGACGGTCTCCCAGACCGCCTAATCTAAACCGGTTTCGAATTAGAGGAAGAACGGCATATGTAGTAAACTAATTCAGGCATGAAAGGGTTAAGTACTTCTAGCTAATTCAGATATACCTATTTTCAATTCACACTTATATATTTCGTCGTAAGATGCAGTAAATAAAGCAATAATATAATCAGCTTTTTACTTTCTCTCCCAAGGTAGAGGAAGTATTGCATTCCACCCGAAAATTCTATACTATCCTTGCACTGGAAATAGTTCCGATGCCCCCTAAATAAAAAATATTGTGTGTTATACTCACATGATTTTCTCTACTCTGGAATAAACTAATTTCAAGGACGCTTAATCCTCTATTTCATGTTAATCGGGATAAACATTTGCAGAACTTATTACTAATTTTCTTATAGATGCTAGAGGAATATGGGAATAAGTAGGCTTTAAGCGTTAAGCTGGTCGCCTTTGAAATCACAATATCTTTGTACGGTCCAGAGATAATAAACATAGCGCCACCAATGACCTACTGGTGCACTGCGTATTTTTAGTATCATCAAATATATACTGATTTTGGCTAAGAGAACCAACAATCACTTTCACTGTTTTCACTGCAAAGGATTTCCTAACATTAAAGTTAAAGTTCGTTTTTTACAAAGCATTATGGAAAGTCTTGGAACATAAAAATAAACGAATGGTAAGAACAGCTGAAAACAGCCTTACAACAATAATAAATACTACGTATTTGGTTGGATGGTAATTTCTTGGGGTTCAATGCGCTGATGGACAGCTTCCAAAATTCTTTAATTTCCTTACTACAGATTTTTACTTTCTCTACTACGTATAGTAAAGTGTGTGTGTGTGTGTGTGTGTGTGAGAGAGAGAGAGAGAGAGAGAGAGAGAGAGAGAGAGAGAGAGAGAAAGATTCAGTCAGTCTGTCTGTGGATGGCATAACTGAAAAACTAAAAGTCGGTTAAAAACCATAGTTGGTATTTAAGTTTAATGTCTTTCAAGGATGCGACACGAAGACTTTGAAGAAAATAGTCCCACCCTAAACTACCCTTTACATGGAAAATGTTTAGAAAATTTTAATTTTCTTGAAAATGGCTCTAACGATTTTGATTAAAATGCCATATGTTTGAGATATTTTTAAGAAAAATGAAATGTATATCTTGAATTTTCTGACTGTAGCCTATGTAGTCCTGTTTACTCTGGATGAGTTTTGAATAACTCCTAAACCGTAAGAGACAAAATCTTATTACACAGAAAATGTAGATCTCGCTAAAACACACAATTTATGCCCCAAGTACATTTTTTTGTAGAGTGAACCATTTCGGAGACATACCTTGTTATTTGTATAAGTTTTTGAGAACTTACACTTCTGTCAAATGGAACATCGTTATTCGTTTTTATATGTAGGCGTGCAAAAAGAACGGAATTTGAAAGCTTTAAAATATTTGACTATCGCTCAAAGCCTACTGTATACGGATATTCCCGTTGCACGTGCAAGAAAACGAGTAGTAAGATAATTTCTGCAAACGTTTACCTCAACTAACACGAAGAAGATAGAAGAATAAGAGTTTGTAATAATGGTTAGTACAAGAGTAGAGAAAGTCATGTGAGTGCAACACATCAGATTTTTATATATAATAAGTAAATAGCTTACTAATTTAAATTCATGGAAAAATAAATTTGTGAAATCTTAAAAGCTGAGGAAACATTGATAATAATTCCGGACTGATAATTTTTTTTCTTCCGCCATTTCAAGATCCATTTCTGCATAATTTCAATATTATACTAACAAGATTGACCTGCTAAATTGATGCAGTGTCAATCTGTAAACATGATATACAAAGTTATAATTCCTTGTAATTCTCAAAAATAAAAATATAGAGCAAACTGAGGTTTCCTATAAAATGCGACAATGCAAACAAATATCCTTTAATTCACTGTTCTACAAAGGTTCTATTTCGGGGGTGAAAATATAAAATTCTAAAGGAATTAATATTGCTAAATTCAAATATGAAATCAGAATTTCGCTATCAGGGATAGCTTTCCTGTAATCTAAGTGTATTAATCATATGCGGAAATTTTATTTGCAGAAAATATGGTAAATTTATAAAAACAATTAAAATAGTTGGCAACATTAACTTTACTATTTCTGATTCTTTTTCATACATTGCTGTGATTGTTCAGATAGTGTGGCAAGTTAGCCTCAAAATCACTGTGGGAAAGCACCAATTTCTACCACTTTATATTTATTTATTTGGATTTTTCAGAGAGGGGAAAATCCACACAGGATATATAAGGGAAACCATAGGGATGCCAGACAATAAATTAATGGTATAAATAATATAAAGTGAGCTATGAGAGAGTTATGACATATTAGCAACTATGCTCAAAGCAATTAGAATGAGCATAAGTGGAAGGTGTGTGGCGATTTCAAAGTAATAGCATCGTTATTGGGGATGCAACAAGGTTACACAAAATAACGGGTATTTCCTTTGCCAGTCTAGATTGAAGATCCCATTGCGTAAAAAAAAAAAAAAAAAAAAAAAAAATTGGCCTAAACGAAAATGGAAAGTTGGTATAAAATGTGCAGCGGGAAAATCTGGTTGCTCGTGAAGATATAGTTCTTTTACCCTTCCACATAAAACTTGGCCTAATTAAACAATTTATAAAGGCCAAGGAACCAACAGTTAGAGGGTTTATACTGACAAATTCCCTCGTCTGTGAGCTGCTAAAATTAAAGAAGGTCCATTTGTGAGTCCGCAGATTCAACAACTTCAAGACCAAATTTTGAATCAAGCATGACAGACGAAGAAAGGCAAGCCTGGGTATGTTTCAACAAAGTACTCGTAACACAAAACTAACATGGAAGTAGAAGAGACCCTAAATGTAATTGAGTTTGTGAAAGAAATGATCAAAGCTGCAATATGTCCTTGAAAGTACTCTTCATAGATCGCATCTAGATTTCTTTCCAGAGAGTTGTGGGATGTATCTATTGAACATGGAGAAACGGTATGAAGGGAAATGAATGTTCACAATGTTAGTTGATTATTGCTGGAGTATATTTCGGGACAAGAAGGAAGAAATAAGACACGAAACTTTGTGGTGGCAAATTTCTGTCCATATTTTGTATTTTTATAAACATTCCTGTGAATGACTGTTAAAAAGTGAACATTATTTGAGTATTGCAACTGTCACCTTCTGTTACTATCCTAATGTTTATAGACCCCCTTAACTTAATTCCTGTCAGTATGTCTATGACTCTATTTAATGATATATATAAAATATGAAAATATTTGAAAGAACTAAAAATCGGATTATTCTTAAACTATCCCTGATGTATAAAACTAAAAACAGATTTGAATTTAGCGTTAAAATGTCTATAAGAATCACTTATGCTTCCTCTAGAAATAGATTTTTTTTTTTTTTTTTTTTGTAAAAGTGTTATTTGTGCATATTACAAACGGCATTCTTCTCCCCATTACTTTTGCTACTAGAATGTGTATCGACCTATATGCATGTTGCTGCTCAGATGAATAGGCATGTACATCATGCGTTCACGCGACGCTTTAATCACACAAGGAAATTACGCTTGTACATATTTTACACATTGTTGCAAACAAAGCCATTCCTTTAATGTGCCTTCATTTTCACAGTCAGCCTATATGATGTAGTGGAAATATCATAATTACAATCAATTGTATCATTTAGTGCGCATCACTTACCCCATAAACGCGAGCGAAACCACACTTCCTTCTGCAACTAATCTGACAGAACTGACCACATGACAGGAACTAACTCTCGAGCAAGTTTACGGAATTGTCTGCACAGTCGCCGTCAGTGTGACCAACTACTGAAAGTAATCGATTGCTAAATGGGCTTCTATAGCACGCAAAGCTAAATGTCAACGCAAATTTATAACATTGTGAACAAGTGCATACCAGTTAATGGAGGCCTCTGTAGGAAAAAATGTAGAAACTAGCAGAGAAGCTGTTAAGCTGCGTTAGGTGACCTTGAGAAGATTAAGCACGGAAAAACCAGTGTTAACTGCTGCCACCACTGGGACTTCAAAATGGCTTGCTCCACCTTTTCCACATGAAGTCCAGCATCTTCCACGGATACGACACATAGCTTTCCAAGAAAACAGCCTCCCCCATGCCACTCTTTTCTTGGAAAGTTACATCATTTTCTCAAAATGGATTTCATGATTTTGAATAAAATATAACGCCACATTAGATATATTGGCGTGATAAATCAAATGTACATATATTTTGAATAGCCTGTAAATTCCTTTTATTTGATTAAACTTTGTGAAATGTTATATAACTGGGAAATTATAACGGTTGCACAAGAAATTACGAAAGTAAGTCAGTTAATCTCGATAAAATACAGAGCTTGTGTCAACAAATTCTTTTCGTTGCATTACCGTTTCCGAGACATTTCATGTCGCAAGTTTATAGTTTTCCCAGGTGTGTGTCAACGGACATGCTGGAAATTATAAAATTGTTTTGTTTTCGTTTTTTAAATTTAACATCAATCTGATAGGCCATATAGGACGATGAATGAAATGGGTGAAATCATGTTCAAATGACCCCGGATTCCATAGAGATTAAAGTTACCCAACATTCATCATCTTAGGATAAGGGAAAACTCCGGAAATAAGAAACTTCATCTGGATAACTTCCTAATCGAGATTTCAACTCTGGACCTCTTGAATATAAGACACACTACCCCTACACCGCCACAGATGGGTCAGTTTCCATATTTATTTACATCACAATAGTTTACTATCACAAATAAACATTTAAATGTTGCTTATGCATGTTGTAACTAAGCACTTTTTTTAAAATTAATTTTAAGTAATTTCTATGTAAACTACACAATAAGTAGTGTAACGTGAATAAAAGAATTAGTTTTTCAATGAATAATATCATATACAATGGTCCTCCTTGCTGCAGCCTGGGGCCTCATCTTTTGACGGGCTCACATGCCACAATGCCACATCCAGCAACACACATCACCGGACTAACGGGGGTGGTTATGCGGAACCAGATTAACCTTCGCACTAACACTTAAGAACACTCCCTGCATGTTAGACTGCTAACTGCAGAAGGGAGGCAATGTAGACACACCGCTGTGCACGCCGGACGACCGCCACCAGGATGAGCGGGTGTGGGCTCTTACTTTGCCTCCTTAGAGTGGCATTAAAAATGGTTTACATCTATTGTAAGACAGACACTTGCCCTCAATCTGTGGTACGCGTACCTCTCAAGGGCACGCGAAAATTTCTAGGGGGTACGCAGCAAGTCAATAAAAACTTAAATGTTTGTGGAATATGTGAGGATGAAGTGCTTGAAAATCTTTTATTTTGTTAATTTCTAAATACTTCTACAAAAGGGGAAGAAATCAAACTGTTTGATTTTTCTTTTTTCTTTCTTTCTTTCTTTCTTTCCTTTTTTCCTTCTTTCTTTCTTTCCTTCCTTCCTTCTTTCCTTCTTTCCTTCCTTCCTTCTTTCTTTCTTTCGTTCTTCCTTTCTTCCTTTCTTTCTTTCTTTCTTTCTTTCTTTCTTTCTTTCTTTCCTTCTTTCTTTCTTTCCTTCTTTCCTTCCTTCTTTCCTTCCTTCCTTCTTTCTTTCTTTCTTCCTTCCTTCCTTTCTTCCTTCCTTCCTTCCTTTCTTTCTTTCTTTCTTTCTTCCTTTCCTCCTTCCTTCCTTCCTTTCTTTCTTTCTTTCTTTCTTTCTTTCTTTCTTTCTTTCTTTCTTTCTTTCTTTCTTTCTTTCTTTCTTTCTTTCTTTCTTTCTTTCTTTCTTTCTTTCTTTCTTTCTTTCCTTCCTTCTTTCTTTCTTTCTTTCTTTCTTTCTTTCTTTCTTTCTTTCCTTCCTTCTTTCCTTCTTTCCTTCTTTCTTTCTTTCTTTCTTTCTTCCTTTCTTCCTTCCTTCCCTCCTTCGCTCCTTCCTTCCTTCCCTCCTTACCTCCTTCCTTTCCTCCTTAAAGGGGGTACAGTGTTTGAAAAAGGTTGAGAATCCCTGCTCTAAAGGAATGTGGAGTGAATCTAGCTGCTACTTTAGAGGGTCACATTGTTACAGTCTTTACAGAACAGATGTCAGTGGCTGGGGTCATAATTGTATTTCAACATGCCCAAAGTAAACACAGGTATTTCCGCGAAATTGAAAATCAAATAGACTTAGTGAATTTAGCTGCAAGTAATTTAAGTCGTGTGGAAGATGAAGTGGACAAACTTGTCTTTGCAAACATGAAAGGTGTGTTGAACATAAGAAACAGTATATGTGATACAAATACAAGTTTGCTGATGTAAGAAGTATTCACTTGATGAAGAAGAGCTGGAAAACGGCAATATTTATTGCTCTAAGCAACAGTCCAAATTTGAAAACTTACAAAGGGCGTTTGTAACGCATTATAATTCAGTATTCAGTGATAAAGTATAAATGAAATGTGCCAGTAGATAAAAGTGAAAGTAATTTTAAGTAATTGTTTGTTCTTTTAGGTCATTTTTAATCAATTATGAGGTCATAAAGTTATCATTTGGGTGATCTTTAATATTCTTTAGGTCATCAAACTCCGGATCTTACTAGTGATGTTTGCCGTATATAAAGTGAAATCGGGAATAGTTTTGGATGCTGTTAGGACGAATAAATAATAGCACGTTCAAACATAAATAAAAGGGTTTAACTGTTACATGATTTACCATATTTTTCTGACTTAACTCTATGACAACTTGCGGAGGGGGACTTAGCACCTTGGTCGAAAGGTGATCTTTTGTGCCCATGCCCCCAAAGGCCTCCCGGGAGGATGGATGAGACGACAGGATCCTAAGGGCCGCCATTTCGTTGCCACGACATAGAAGAGGGCAGGGCCCCTACAGTTTCCCAGTTAGAAGCACTCCGGCGGAGGCTGGCTCAGCCCGGTTCCTCTTCCACCCCTTTCGGGTTCGTACTACCAAGGGCGGCAGCTCCCTCCCCCCTCGGGCTTGTACCATCTTATGGGGGGTCCGGAAACCCGTAGGCTTACCTTATCATCCGGGCTCTAGGTTTCCAGAGCGCATTTGTTCCCTCTGCCGTGCCGCTGCCGTGACGCTCGCCGACGTTTCCAACCCTGAAAGAAACCTAACGGGATGAAGGGTGAAATGTAATGGTTAATGTAACGAAATGGAGGGACAGGAAATTCGGAGGATATAGAAATCATTCCGCATTCACTTGGCGACCCGGGGAAACCTCATGAGCCAGGAAGGTCGAACACGGGGATCGAACCCGTGACCTCCAGAATGCGGGCCGCAGACGTTACCGCGTGAGCCAGCCCGCTTGGTCTTTTTGACTTTATTACATATATATCCAGCAGGTTCCTATTTTTAAAAAATCTGATGTGTTGTACTCGCATGACTTTCTCTACTCTTGTACTATTCTTACAAAACTCTTATTCCTATATCTTCGTGTTAGTTGAGATCAACATTTGTACAAATTATCTTATTGCTTATTTCCTTGTAGGTGCAAGGGGAATATGGGAATACAGTAGGCTTTGAGCGATAGTCAAATTTTTTTAAGCTTTCAAATTCCGTTCTGTTTGCACGGCCTAAGGTATAAAAAATGGATAACGATCTTCGTTTGACGAAAGTTTAAGTATTCCAAAACTCACACAAATAAAAAGGAATATCTCTGAAATGGTTAACTACACAAAAATAAAAAAAATTAATTTGGACATAAAGTGTGTGTTTTAACGAAAACTACATTTTTGTATAGTAAGATTTGGTGTATCTCTTACGGTTTACGGGTTATTCAGAAGTCACCAAGGGTAAATATGACTGCATAGGCTATAGCCAGAAAGTTCAAAATATACATTTTGTTTGTAATAAAAATATCTTAAACATGTGGCATTTTAATCAAAATCGTTGGAGCCATTTTCGAGAAAATAAACATTTTGGAAAAATTTTCTATGTAAAGGGTAGTTTAGGGTGGAGGAATTTTCTTCAAAATCTTCGTGTCGCATCTTTAAAAGCTATTAAACTTACATACAACCTTCGTGTTTAATCTGGTGTCTAATGCTATAAGTATAAATCCAATTCAGTATTTTCGAGGGATCTAGTCGAACATAATTCATTAATAACAATATTTGAAAGGTTTCAGCATTTCCACAACTTTCTCAAAAACAAACAAGAAAAGCAAAATGATACCCTAGTCCGACGTCGTGTTTTTGTAATATGGAATAAACCATTAATTACTCAATTTAACATTTATTTGACTATTCCTGGTTCATCGTAAGTTATAAAATCGGAGTTATAAATTTTACACAGGTTTGATGAGACAGTTTTCTCGGCACACACAGATTGTCCCGATTTTTGGGGTGTATAGCAACCCTATACTTGATACATCGTATTGGTTAACAGATCCCTTCATGTACAGTGCGTTTCAAAGTAGGTTCCACGAAGGAACATTTAAATATGAACGTTTTATGCTTGCATCTTGTGGTATGCTTTCTTTAGTCTTGAGACTTACAGGGTCAAAACATGCCAAATATGCAATTCAGAAACGTAAGCAAGTAATGAAGATAAGAAGCTATTACAAAGGTCAAACCATGCAGGGTAGACCTTGGAAGATTGCTGCAATTTTATCCTTATAATTTCTAGTATTTGAGTAGATTATATTGTCTAACATAGCTTTTCCTTGTGCTACGAGAAAAAAATTAATTTCTGAAGGGGTTTGTGTACCTGCCCGGGTAAGGTTCAACTCGGAGCTGTTGAATTTCAACACAACTAAGGTAAGCTAAAATGTCTCCTCAGCTGATTAACTTAACTTAAACTTATTCATCAACTGTATTGCTAAGAATGGGTTGACTAAAGAGTAGGCCATTATAATTGAATTACATAGTAGTATTCCTCTCAGAGTATATTTATGCTATTGGTGAACTCACTGATCCTTCTCACATTCGATTTATATCCAGAATCTCTAACAAATGTGATAAAGTGGCACTTTAACAAATCCCACTTCTGACACCAGTGTGAGAAAAACATCAGTCCAGTGACTTTTTCTCACTTTATTTTCTTCTAAATTTTACAAAAATACACAGTTATTTTCTACAGACGTTAGCATAGCCTCCAGTCCTTCGTGATATTGCAACTCACAACTGTTTTCTTTTCGTAACTATGACTCACTCCTTTTTGTCTTTTTTCACTTTCTCAGTCTCTTAAACGACTGACTTTGACGACACAATTACTCAACAGTCATTCACTGCTTCGCTATCTTCCTTTCGACGTGGCCGTACATACACAGCTGACACACACATTAAAAACTGATTGACTCCCGACGTCTCATGTCTGTAATTAAGTTACTGCTACTTCCTTGTCTCCTTATATAGGAGTTATGACGTAACACGATGTTTTCTCCAACTTCTACGAATATGCCGGTCGCCGGACATTTCACGAATTATGTAGAACACCTCTTTTGCTTCTACTGCTGATTGTTGTCACGTGTTCACAACAGTCGCGAGAGGCAGCGTGGCCTTGAGCGCCTTTAATACGCGCACCGCCAGTGGGATGGATTAACAGAGAAGTTATGGCAGAAATAAGGTTTCGATTAATTGTGACTATTACGCGTAGAATAAGATAGCTAAGTCAAGTTTATTTAGTGTTTCTGAAAGCTTTTGACGATACTTTTAATATCCTGGCTTGTTTGTTGAAATTGGTCAATTAACAGAGAAATTATGTACAAAATAAGATTTAGAGTAATTGTGACTGTTACGCGTAAAATCGCGCTTTTTTCAGGAATTACGCCTATATAGATAAACTTAAAAGCAAAACCCTATCTGAATACAAAATTTGATCGAGATCTTTAGAGCCGTTTCCAAGTTACATGGAATATATTTATATATCACAAGATTAAACAAGCAATTCTTGTATATAATTATAATAGACCAGCCATGTTTAGAACTAGAGATAAATATATTTATGCATATGGTTTAAATTAATATGACAAACATATCATGGCAATCAAATTGTGCTGTAATTGTGTCAATGTTCCTGTTGTATTCCTATGATCAGCAATAAGTTACTGAAGATAAATTAACCAATAAAATTATAGTTTGATATAGGGAAAACATGTTCGTTTATTTATTTGTTTATTTATTTGTTTATTTTTACTTCTATGCAGCAATAAACATTGATATTACTGTGAGGATACTGTTCTGTTTACTGTTTTCTTATATAGTTCTCCCTTGATAAGTACTTAATGAATACCATTCAAGCTTTAATTTGCATCCCCTCAAAATCATCTACATATACGTTTCGCTAACTTTTGCGCTAATTAAGGTAATTAGCCTTCTATAATAAAAGTACGCTGGAAAGTGTATGGAAGAACAAAGGTATAAAAGTGCCTGAAATATCTAGAAAGATAGAATTGTCAACATGGGCGGAAATGTTAATACTGCCAAATTAAGCGACAAATGTGGCATTACAGAGGAAAGGTTATAGTTAAAGTCGACAGGAAATAATATATAGATAAGACTGGATTGCGTTCAGCGATTTCACAAGTAGGCATGGAAGTCCGTGAACATTGAACATGTCAATGGAAATGCACAATATAGCACAACATACAGAGGCCCAAAAAACAAAACAGGGATACTTGTGAAACACAAATCTTTCCTGTATATATATAATTAGCAATGAATGGCATCTTCTGTCAGTTGTTCAATACATAAACAGATACCTTTCAAGCAGTCATCAAATGTAATTAACAATGATTTGTCACTAAAGTAGCTAGAAATTACTCACAAAGCTTAATAAACATTAATAGGATAATTTGTCATTCAGATAATCTTGTGCAGAATAAAATGATTTTGAACACAGGTACTCTTAGCAGCAATTTTAAAAGCGTTGAAGTTGTTAACTTTTTCCTTAAGATCATTTGGAACAGCATTAAATATTTTTATAGTTTCATATATGCACCTTTCTGGAAGCAAGAAAGTTTTGCACTGAGATGTTGGATGTTGCTCTTTTGTCTAGTGTTTATCTCATGGATTTCATTGTTTATTATGAATGTGGAACGATTGCATATAAAGAATTTTAGGATCAAGAATATATACATGCAGGGTAAGGTTAATCTTAGCTTCAGTCTTCTAAAAAGATCTTTGTATGAACGTCTGTTATGGGTACTGGAAATTCTTATAACCTTCTTTTGTATGAGGAATAGTCGTTTACTCTCTACTGTATTGCCCCAAAATAAAATGTCATATTCCATTATAGAGTTAAAATATGCACAGTAAACTAATTTAAGTAAATTAGCCGTATATAAAGATGCAGTCCAGACCAAACATAATGTCATGATTTGAACTGATATTGCAACTTATCTGAGTAGAGGAAAATAGAACTTTACTTGCCACCTTGCAACATATAAGGAAATTATATGGAAATAGTGACAAAAGAACGTGTAATATTATTTCCCTTGCCAGATGCCGTTGACATAATTGGATTAAGTCAACAAATTTGCACACTGACCCCAATGAACTTATGGATTTGCTTATAAAAGCCTATAAAAACAGATATGTGCGAGCTACGAAAATTATTTGAGGACCTGGACATTGATATTATCTGCACACATGAACCTAGTACAGTAAATTTAATATTTTTTATACAAACACAAAATAGACCATACATTAAATCCAAGTTAATGAAAATAGTGGACGAATGGCGTCAAATGTCAAAACTGAAAATTTCATTGTTTACGATTGTTTTAAAAAGAGACCCAATAATAAAATTAGCAAACAGTAATATAAGAAAGAAGCCAAATACTTAGAATTATGCTACATGACATAATACATTTTAGAAATATATTAATTATGTCAGAGAAAAATCGAAAAATAATTGTGTAAATTGCAAGATGAACTCTACAAAATTTTAATATATCACTAGAACAATTAGCATCTATCATAAATTAATCTTTGCAGCTTTTATTAGTCACAGGTCCAGCATTTGGGCAATTAGGGTGGATAATGTTGAGGTTAGGGTAGTTTGTAAGAAGAACACAAAAAAAAATCTGAATTGGAGCTACAGGCGGAGTGAACACGATATCCACAATGCCACTTTTAATTACCCTAGCAATTAGGCCAATTGATTACCTATATGGTTCGAATTATTCAAGAAGTAACATTTTGGGTAAAGAAACTAATATTTATGTGATCAGCGTTAACAGCATAATTAAAAAATAAAAATCTAATGAGTGCACGCACATGACATGACATAACGTTATGTATTTTTTTCCTATTATTTCAAAATCTTCACTATTTCGATTATTATTATTATTATTATTATTATTATTATTATTATTATTATTATTATTATTATTATTATTATTATTATTATTATTATTATTATTATTATTATTATTATTATTATTATTATTATTATTATTATTATTATTATTATTATTATTATTATTATTATTATTATTATTATTATTATTATTATTTACCCATGTGCGTGCCTGGGTGTGCGTATGTGTGTCTGTCTGTCTGTCTGTCTATCTGTGTCTAACTCTGACTGTGCTGTCAGTCTGTGGACAGTATAACTCAAAAACGAAAAGTCGGTTAAAAACCAAAGTTGGTATTTAAGTTCAACATCTTTTAGAGATGCGACACAAAGATTTTGAAGATAATTCCTCCATCCTAAACTACCCATTACATGGAAAATTTTGATTTTCTCGAAAATGTCTCTTACGATCTTGATTAAAATGCCATATGTTTAAGATATTTTTACGACGAATATAACGTATCTTCTGAATTTTCTGGCTATACCTTATTCAGTCCTGTTTACATTGGATAACTTTTGCGTAACTGGTAAACTATAAGAGATAAATCAAATCTTACTATACAAGAAATGTAGATCTTGCTAAAACATAATTTATGTCCAAATAATTTTTTGTGTGTGAGCCATTTCGGAGATATTCCTTGTTATTTGTGTGAGTTTTGGAAAACAAACTTTGGTCAAATGAAAGGTCGTTATTCATTTTGTATACAGATCAGGGACGGCTCCGGAGTTAATATACGTATTTTAAATTGTTTATATATTCCGAATGCGCTCATGCTTACTATTCTCAAGGCGCAATGAAATGTGTTGCCTAATAACAGAAAACCACAGAACCTGAAGGAAGCAACCACAAGTTTGCAACACTATATATTACTGTTTTATGGATCCGTGCTATCTTGATTTTGGCATGGAAGAACAGCATTGTGGAGGTTCACTCTGGACGCTAGTGGTAAGTGGAGGGGCATGGGGATAGGCCAAATCCATGTCAGTTAGTACCTGTCACGGCTATCGTTGGCAGCACTTGTAAAAGGTACCAACTTATGTATACGCCTAAGAAAAGGATGCTTATTGAAAAATGAGAAACAAGGTACTTATCACTGCTTTGCAGTGTAAAAGTTAGCGAAAAATTATATTTTTATGTCACATACGTCATCCATTTTCCAATGTTCATACTGGAAGTTAAATTAATCATTGTATCCTAATAATGCTATCTGCATTGCAAGCAGATGACGATTAAAAGAGAAGTTTATTCTGCTAGGAAAATTATTGCATACATGAATAATGTGATGTGATATTTTCTTTATTCAAGGGATCCTGGCACTGAAAAATGACCGAAAAATTACCAAATTGACGATTTTTAGGTTTATGCATATGACTGTTCTCAAAATCTTCAGTCATTGGCTGGTAGTGAAATAATTTAGATTCGACCATTTTTAAAGGTTTAAATGCCATAGGCTCT
Organism: Tenodera sinensis; assembly: GCA_030765045.1. Taxonomy (NCBI): domain Eukaryota; kingdom Metazoa; phylum Arthropoda; class Insecta; order Mantodea; family Mantidae; genus Tenodera; species Tenodera sinensis. The sequence goes on from CM060972.1 coordinate 90,101,740, forward strand.
ACATTTATTTCTGCTTAAATTTTCGACAGTATTTGAATATTTTTAATACACTATCTCCTCCATGCGCATTAAATTTTGTTCTATGCTCCTAGAACTTTTCCAACGTGTGTTTCATTTATGTGAATTTAATTTCACTCTTTCGCTTCAAAATACGAAAATTTGTTTAGCTTTAACAAAATTAAATACCCAAAAAGGTTAGAAAAATATTTTCAATGTCCAACAAAGCAGGGAAACTAATTACTTCAAAAATACTAATTTTTCTTCCTGCTAGAGATTTATGATGTTTGCTAGGCAATTAGAATTTATAAAATAATAAAACTGTTGTGATATTTTAGTTTTTGATACGTCTGGAATATTTTGAATATTAAGGTATTTTCGCATCTATATAAATAACAATGAATCCGGCTAGGTTCTTATGAAGAGAAAAATTGCACGGAAAAACGTAAAAACCACATTTTCTTTTTCCCATTCAAACAGTTCCTAGCTGTCAATTCTAGGGATGGAGATCTAAGATAGATTAATCAAAGAATCGATTTTTTGGAGGATGTAAAGATCGATTTGAGGAATGAATCGATCTCAGACACCCTAAAATCGACTTTGGATTCATTTACTTACTATTTCGTTTTATTCAAATACAAAGATGATATGTGTGACGACATCTTGCAGTAAATCGTATTAGAACAGTAAATCCAAATTTACAAGTCAGTGAAGAAATTTACAACGAGGCGCTAATATCAATTGAGGACATGACGTGCTTGATGATGTCAAACAAAGTAGGTATTATCTCAATTAGGCATGGCCGCGCCCAATCGCCCGATGCACGACGCTTTTAATCAAGAGTTGCAACGTGAAACTGTACCATCTCCATGCTTTAAGAGAATCAGTTCGAATAAAGAGTATTTAATACTCTTATGAAAGTTGTAAATGATGGAACTGGAGCGTTTTACTTCTTGGACGCTCCCGATAGTACAAGAAAGTCTTTGTTGATTTCATTGGTTTTAGCAACAATTCGCTCACACAATGAAATTGCAATCGCATTTGTTTCATCAGGCATTGCAGCTACATTGTTGGAAGGCGGTCGAAATTGTCGTTGAATATGCAAAGCAACGAAACTCCAAACTGCAGCATTTCGAAGAACTCTGCAATGACAAAGGTTCTGCAGTAATATAAGTTGATAGTGTGAGATGAATGCACGATGGCACAGAAAAAGTTTTGGAGGCATTAAACCGAACCATGCAAGATCTGAGGAGCATTCAAAACCGATTTGGTGGTGCGATGATTTTGTTAGCAAGAGATTTTCGTCAACAGTTGCCAGTGATTCCATGGTCAACGCCAGCTGATGAACTTAATGCATGTATAAACTCCTTCATTTTGTGGAAACGCGCAAAGATACTAAATTTAAGCAAGAATATACATGTGGAGCTGCGAAATGATCGACCTGGAGAAATATTTTCAAAACAATTCATTGACATAGACAGTGGAAAATTCCCTTTAGACGTTTTGATTGTCCACGTTACCCTCCCTGAAAATGTTTGTCAGTGTAATGAATCAAAAACCGAACTCATTCAAAAGCTGTTCCCAAGCATTACTCAAAATTACAAAGATTATGTAAATCCCAGGGGCAGTCATTGAATGTTTGCGGCATTAATCTTGAAAACCCATGTTTCTCGCATGTTGGAAGACTGTTCCTGTGTTGGAAAACTATCAGCCATGTTTATTTACGCGTGTATCATAAAGCATTACAATAAACATATCATTTAAGACAATATCAGTAAAGTATTGCACTGTACGAAATAGAAAACTGAATTTTGGTGATCATGACATTAAAATACATAGAAAAGTATATTAACATTATGCAAATTTATTGCTGATATACGGTAATTATTTGATAGTAAATAAAGTGATCACTCTGAAAGAAATAAGTATCTTTATTCGATTTGTTGTTTAAATTACACATTTGCGGCTGTATATTACCAAAAACTTATCTGCCCTTGTGACTATTACTGAAAACTAAGGATGTGATCACGATATGTAGGTACATCTTACAAGCGCCGCCATCACCAGAACTTGACCAAAAAGATAGGTTTGTATGACTGCCACTACAATAGCTTTTGACAGAATGAGGTCTGTCGGGCCATCTAGTTATGAATAAATTGAATAATTAATTCCTTCAAAACTATAAAACATATTGTGCTGGAACTTTGTGTGATAGTTTATAACATAAACACCCTTAAATGTGCAAAGTATTGACTTAATACCTATAAAATATAGAAAATTCAAATTTCAGTCCCAGTATCCCTTAATTAATATGAATAAATTAAGTCTTTTACTAAGTAGCCCATTTCTACATTATGATTAGAAGACAATGTGAAGCTGAAATACATGGGAAGACGTGCTCCTTATTTGCACATATACAGCCAAAAAGTTTTGATTTGCCGGTAGGAATTAAATAGGGCGTTCACGCAAGTCGCTATTAGTGGCAGTGGTGTATATATTGTATCAACTGAGCATTCTTTCAGTCATTTCTTTCATTCACCCCTACGCTATTGTCATCTTTAAAATCGGCGAAATAATGTTGGCACTACCAGTTCATTATGCTTCAGCCGCCATTGACACATACACACATTCATACACACACAGGAACATAGTTTCTAAAAATCTGATCTGTTGCACTCACATGACTTTCTCTACTCTTGTACTAACCATTCTGACAAACTCTTATTCCTATATCTTCTTCGTGTTAGTTAAAATAAACATTAGTACAAATTATCTTATTGCTTATTTCCTTGTAGGTGCAAGGGGAATATTAGAATACAGTAGACTTTGTGCGATAGTCAAACCTTTTAACGCTTTGAGATTCCGTTCTCTTTGCACGCTTAAAATATAAAAAAAATGAACAACGATGTTCCATTTCACAAAAGTTTTAAGTTTTCCGAAACTCACACACATAATAAGGAATATCTCCGAAATGGTTCACCCTACAAGAAAATTTATTCGGACATAAATTGTGTATTTTAACAAGATCTACATTTTTTGTATAGTATGATTTGGTCTATCTCTAACGGTTTACCAGTTATGCAAAAGTCGTCCAGAGTAAATACGACTACAGGGGCTACAACCAGAAAATTCATGATATCTATTTTATTTGTCATCAAAATATCTCAAACATATGGCATTTTAATCAAAATTGTTAGAGCCATTTTCAAGAAAATAAAAATTTACTAAAAACTTTCCATGTAAAGGTAGTTTAGGGTAGAGCAATTTTCTTCACGTTTTGAGTTTCCGTGAATACAGAGGTATAGCATTTTTACTTTTTCTACTACTAAGTAGAGGAAACTCGAAATCGCAGTATAAATACACTTACTGCTGTATTTCTTCTACTTTAGCCTCTTCTTCCCTTCTGTGGCGTAGGTAAGGTTTTGGGGCCCCCCTGCAAATAAATGTTGGGGGCCCTACTTACTAACAAAGCTTAAAAATGAAGAGATTAAAATATTACATATTTATTCGCAAAGAATAGCATAAGTGAACGTGAAATAAACTCACCTAATGACGAACTCTATTTGGAACAAAAAAACTAGCGAATTGTTAAAATAACATTTTCCTAAAGGGACTCACTAAACGCATAATGTACATAGGTGAAAAACAAAATCGTTGCCTGTCAATATTCTGGGTAACTCAGGTATTAACCCGAGCAAACTTCTATTCTATTTGATGTCATTCAGAAACAATAACACTGAACAACTGGTTAAAACACATTGATTTATACTTATATCTTATGACCAAATTCTAAAATAATGCAATTTATTGGCCAATCGACTACATTTTCTCATAGAAACCAGTCGTATTTACTATGTAGTTTGTTCGACTATTATAACAACCGTATTGAATAAAATGCCGTGATTTATGAATTTCTCTATATGATTGTGAATGCATACACACTTTTAAGCAAGAAGGTTTAGGAAATGCTTACGTGATACACTTTTGTTGTCAGTATATTATCAGAGAGCTGCATCTGTTCCAGCGCTTATTCCTAGCGCTTTTCCATGTTTGAAATTAATATAAAATGTCGTTTTTAAGAAAACTATTAAAGGTAGTCTGGGGGCCCCTAAAGATCGGCGGCCCCCCGCACCGCGGGTCCTGCGGGGCCGTTATTTACGCCATCACTTCTAGGTAAAATACGGAGAACTCAACAAAAGAGCAGACATACAAAAACAGATCGAGGGCGTGAACCGTATCCTTTGTGATAGTATCAAGAGAAACAACAGCAGTCGAAGGTTCAGCAGATATATTACTAGCTTCAACTGTTTTCCTTGTTTCCCAATGTCACTTGTTGCGCAGCGACCATTAAACATCATTTCACCAGCATCTGCGGTGTGGGGATAGCGTGGTTGCCTCACGTTTAACACTTCCTGACCGGATAAGGCTTTTCTTCCTAGGGTTTTCCATTATCCCGAAAAATGAATGTTGGGTAACTTTAAGCCCAATGGAACTCGGGCTCATATGAGCACCATTTCACCCATTTCATTCATCGTCCGGAATTTGACTAATCGATTAAAGGACGCTGAACTAAAAACAATAATACATAAGTAATATGATTAATGCATTATTAATATATTATCAATAACATAATAATACAAATAACGTAAACAAGAATAATAAAATTAAATTTCCTATTAACATTTCATCAGCACGATACGTATTGAATCGGAGGGTCCCAACTGCGCGCAAGGCAAATTTCTACCTGTAGCGTCTGAGGCTACGCTAACGCTAACTTCTCCGAGGAGACTACGACCGCGCCACTGAAGACGCCCGCCGCAGCTGTGGACGAAACTTCTGGATACTCAAACTCCAGTAGACCACTGCATAACAGCCCGAAAATAACTCCTAGTTATATGAGCTAAAATGCATTCCCAGGCATACGTATTCTGGTGAAATCACATCGTCTAGGTTTTTAAACTTTTATTCCAATGATTTCTTGTGAAATAACAGGTTCGGTATCGAGGTTAGGCGAAATGTTGGATAAGTAATTATCAAAATTGGTATTTAAGTTTAGTGCCCTCCAAAGATCTTCTTTATCTGATTACCCTCCCCTTGTGTAGGACTTACACCCCCTAGAACTTACAAGCTTGTGCCTAGGGTCAGATGCCTGTCGGGGAGCAGACGAGCTTATGGACCAGACAGAGTGAAGACCTGGAAGCGGGTGGTCAGCCCAGCACCAGGTATGAGAGCGAGGAAGAGGATGATATGAAATACAGGCGAAATGAATTAATGGAAAGGTGATAATGGAGCAGTTGGTGCAATAAGTGACGGGGAAAACCGGAGAACCCCGAGAAAACCCGTCCAGACGCCGCTTCGTCCACCACAATGTGGGTCCCTGAGATCGAGCCCGATAACCTTGGTGATAGGCGGACGGTCTAAACCACTTAGCCACGGGGCCGACCCCTCCAAAGATACCAGATGAAAATTTTCAAGAAATCTCCTCACTCCAAAGTAGACTGTGTGGAGAAAGTGTCCTAATGTTCGATTTGCTCAAAAATATAGGACACTAGTACGATAGTCAACTGTTTAGAAGGAAGTTCGCAATATATGCACTCGTATGTGCTGGATTTAATATTGCATATTTTTGGCATGACCGATTAGGACTTGTAGGGCTTGTCCCCTCAGGCTTGTACCTTCCCATGGGGGGCCCGGAACCAGTGTCTCGCCTTCCAATCCAGGGAACGAAATTTTCAGAGCGCATTTGTTTGCCCTGCCGTGCTGTTGCCGCGACGCTCGCCGGCGCTTCCAACCCTGAAAGAAACATAACGGGATGAATGGTGAAATAAAAGTATTAATATAACGAAATGGAGGGACAGAAAATTCGGAGGATATGGAAATTATTCCAAACATTCGCCTGGAAACCTTCGAAAAAACCCATGGGTCAGGAAGTTCTGCCACGGGAATGGAACCCGCGACCTCCGAATGCGTTCCACAGACGTTACTGCCTGAGCCATCCCACTCGGTAACAATCACATAAATGCTATGACTTTCACGGCCTGCATAGTTAGCATTATACCACATGTTTTCCGGGCTTGTTAGCCGTGGTCCAGTTGTTTTCTTGGCTTTGATATCCCTGAAGATGCTAGATGCAATTTTCGGCGAAACGTCCGAGAAGAAATCTGGATCACGGCCTACAAGCCCAGATAACATGTATAATGTTAGGAACAATCATGTAAGCATTTATATACCTCTTAAGCACGGACGTATTTTGTTACTTTTTAATCCAAGATGTAAAAAGGTTAAAATCGAATATTGAAGGAAGTGAATAAAACCATAGTTACCCAGTATTAATAACAACAGTTTTGGTATAAACCTGCAGTAGATACATATTATCATGGAAATAAGTATTCATACAGTACCACAATTTAAAATTGATGACTGTTATTTCCATACTAAATTAAATAAAAGCAATAAGATTTTGACTAGAAAGACTAGACCATTAAATAGACAATATACTAGTAACACAGCTTTAAGTATTAGATAAACATGCTTCAAGAAAACTAAGAATATCCCAATTCTGACTCTATTTTACAGGGAAAAAAGTATTCATACACTAATGGAAATGTAAACATAGAAACCACGAACGAAATATTTGCAGCAAGGAACACCTTCAATGACAAGCTGCACCTCTTTCGTGTTGGTTCTGGTACGTGGTAAATAAGGTGCAACAGAAGAATGGGCCGCTAAAGTAAAGAAACAACTTTATCGGAAATAGAAATAGTTATCTCCCAATATCAAAAGGAAAAGTTATTTCAAGAAATTACTGATAGTATTGGAAGAAGGTGGGGGAACTGCGCAGTTCATAATAACGCTATGATGAGAAAAAACACTTTCATTAATAGTAAAACAAGAATGACCACACAGAAGCTAATGCAAAGAGAAAAAAATATCTTAATAAGGATGGTCAAAAAAGAGGTTGGCAGCTTCTGCATTATTTGTGCATGTTAATGATCAGCTCGGAAAGGAAACTACACCAAGGGCTGTTCTCTATACTCTAAGTAGTGCAGATTATGAAGCTATCGTGCCTGGACAAAAATCATACATCAGCAGGAAGAACAAGAAATTGAGACTTAAATTTGCTCGAAGCATATAAGCAACAACGCAGGTTTCTGCGACAAAATACTGTTAATATACGAAAGTAAATTTAACATATTTCTAAATGATAGTAAAATTTTGTTGTGGAGGAGACCAAATAGTGGTCTTGAACCTAAACACATTCAAGCCACAGTGAAGCATGGTGGTGGAGGAATTATGGCATGGGGATGCATGGCTACATCTGGTGTTGGGTAATTTCTTTTTGTTGAAGGTAACATGAATAGACTGTAGTATTTAAATATCCTAAAGGAAAATCTGCAAAATGGTGTTGATAGCTTGCATTTAGGCTCAGATTACTACCATCAGCATATGTGGCATATGTGGTTGTTGTCTCATACTGCCCACGTTCTCAAGCTTCCAGAACAGAGTACAGACTAATGCAATTGTACATCTTTGAAGTGTTTTGCTCCTTACTGTAACTTTTCTATCTCATCTTACCTTGGTCATCTCTTGTTCTCTTCCGACCCCGATGCTATTAGGGTTCCTGAGGGCTAGGGAATCTTTATTTTTCCAACGTCTCCATTTCTCTAATTTCTCTCTAAACTCTTAACCCCTAACATGCTGACCTGTCATGGCATGTATACGTCCTCTGATTGGTAATGAGGATATGGTCGGTGAATTTATTTTGATAACTCTCCCGGTCAGGTCGGTGAGACCCGTAAACCAACGACAGGTGCGGTCCTCCAGACATTTTGGGGGTTGTGAGAGAGCGATGTGACCGCCAAAACATAAAAATATGGTGCTCTCTAAAAAAATGGTTACTGTTACTGCTATTGCTCTCTTCAAATATTGGAGAGTAAGAGGATTAATGACTTCATTGTCAGAATTCCAGCATTAGCTAACAAAATCTTTGAAGTACAATAGAAAAAATGCCCAGAAAACATGAAATGCGAGGTAAGGTGGCTCTGAAATAATACAACACGATGGCAAAATATTAGATCAGAGCCCCAGAGACTATCAAACAACTGGTTCATTCTATGCCAAAGAGCTTAACAGAAATGGTAGATATAAGAAGAATACGTACAAAATATTAATATTGTTATTATATTTATGTAAATTGTCATTTTCTTTGAGTGTATGGACACTTTTTTCCCCATTGTGTGAAGCTAGCCAGTACAAAGTTTGTATGTACTTTTTGCAGATGACTAATTTCATTGAAATGAAATTGAAATTGAATGAAATTAATTAATTTCATACTTAATGAATTGGAAGGAAACCCCATACTGTTAGAGTACTAAATAAATCTTTAGTTTTGAGGTGGTTCTAATAAATAAAATTATTCCCCATAAACAACGGTGAATGAATACTTTTTTCCATGGCAGTATATATTAATAGAAAACGTAATACGGTGCCTTTAAAATCCCATTGTCCTTTAAGTAGAAATTATTAGGGTTTTGGGTTTAAAACTAAGGGAATATTTACTTGGATTAGTTTCAAATAAGTGAAGCAACATAAAATAAAAGTAGTAATAGGGTTTGGCGATTTCTTCCTTTAACTAAGCTCACGGCACGCTGCTCATTGTTTCAGTTCATAATGTGTTTGTGTGCTGTATCTTTTGATTGCATATTACGCACTACTACCGCCGACAACCTTACGTAATTGTTTTTCCCATTTGGATTGAATGACCTATAACAAGTAGACGAATGTGGGTGATTGATGCTTGTGTTCTCTGACGACACAGCCATTGCTCTGTGTGCATCACCTCTATTTGCGAGTAGCAATGTTGATTCTGGATTCAAGCGATTTCTTTTTGTTTCGTTTTGATTGCTGTCAACGCTGAGAAACCCTGCTCACACAAATATGTAGAGGGGAATGGAAGAAGGCAATGTCACTAAGTTCATTGTACATTAGAAATCACAAATTGACGTATTTTCGATTTTTATTTTCAGTGAACTGTCAACAGCCGTTACCAAAAGACTTTCTTTTAATTTTATGGGAAGATCAGAGGAATTGATGGCGGCGGTGCAAAGTGAATTTGTGATCCATGCTAGTGTATTATCGTCTTTCTTAATTTCTAGAAAGTACAGGTGGCGCATAGCAAGCTCCCTAGTTTCAATTGTATCTCTTGGGAACATATGAAGCCATACAGTTGGTAATATCTTTGCAATGAACGATGGGAACTATGCAGTTTTATTTTGTTTACTTCAGCATTAGTAGCTATGGAGTATGGGTCACTGGGACATGTGTTTCAGCCATGCGTTTCTTTCACGAGAGTTGGTCTGTTCAACAACGCAGAGATATTTCACGTTCATTTCAATGTGCCAAGGCAATGGGTGAGTAAGTTTGCAACAGGTGCTAGTGTCCTAGACATTTAACATGGTCCACCGAAAACAGTGCCTACACCAGAAAATTCTGCTCGAGTGAGGCACGTTTTGAACGCAGTGCGCGTCGTTCAGCTCGTAAACAATCAAGAGTATTGAGCATTTCTCGAAATTCCTTAGGATGCATATTCCGTGAACTCAGAAGGATTGGAGTGGATCCAAAGAATGTTTACTTCCAACAAGACGGTGCCCATACGGTACACAACAGCACGGCGTTCCTCAAAAATGAATTTAACTCGTCATCTCAAGGTTTGGAGACATTGCATGGCCTGGCCGCTCGCCCGATCTTACAGTTCCCGATTTCTTCTTGTGGGGATTTTTGAAAGACGTCTTGCAACTGTACCAGTGCCGAAAGAAGCCATTACTGAAGAAATTGCGGCCATAGATGGAGATCTGCTGCATCGTGTGTTTTCCAGTTTCATTACACGTTTACAGGAATCCCTGCACTGTAACGGAGCCTATCTTAAAGATGTAATATTCAAACAATAATTCCATAACATGAGGTAAATAAATGGCATGTTTTATACTTTCAATTGGCACATTTGTTATGTTCCTCTTCTGTCTGAGTAGTTAGTTATAAGCCTCCAAAGCTGGGAAACTTCCTATGCACTACCCGGTATTTTAACAATGGGTGGAATTTGATTATTTCCAAAACTTCTTCACCAATACTAACTAACCGGTGGAGTAAACAAAATGGATTCTTAGAAATAGGGCAAATCAAATCTCTCAGGCTGAAATATTTTTCGTTATTTGTGATAATTCAGGAGATTCATTATAATGACTGTATGCGCACTTCAAATGTTTTGTACTCCCTGAGAAGTCATTGCGTATGTTGAATGTCTCTGATTTAGCCTACCTGAAGAAGAAATTAGGGGCAGGAAAATGTGTGGCAGAATATAATCCACCTATTGATGGGAGTAAATTTCGAAAAAAGAAGTCAATGAAAGAACGATCAATCCAACGGGAATCGAACCCAGTATGTCCCGGATGCCAATCTAAAGTAAAGCAGAACGCGTTTTAAGTTAGACAGACACACACACATATACACACGCACACACAAACACACACAAGCACACGCACACACACAGAGGCACACACACAGCAAGGACACACATAGGCAAACACACACACACAAGCGCACACACACACACACACAAGCACATGCACACACACAGAGGCACACACACAGCAAGGACACACATAGGCAAACACACACAAGCACACGCACACACACACAAGCACACGCACACACACACGTGCAGGGCGCGCTTGAATTTTTCTAAAACAGCGTTTTTGTGTTTGACATATCAAAGCGTAATTCCGGAAAGCCCAGTTACCAAATTTTTCCGTGAAATACAACACATTCTCCTCAAAATTCCTAAGTAAGTAATATGTAGAGGAGCTCAAAATGCAGCCTTAGTATATGAATAGAGCAAAGATTACAGTTTTTCCTTTTTTATTATGACTTTGTATATTTACAAAAGACAGTTTTAGGCACAGAGGTATAAAGTCTGCCCTTAGTACGCTTCATTACATATTCCTTCTAAAAATTGGTTGTATTTGCCGTCATTGTAACATACGATTATATATCATATGCAATAATATATATAAAATACACTTTAATATATTATTAAAGTCTACTTATCATTAGAGTTTATCATTTTCATTAAACACTTGTATAACAGGTTTAGTATATTCTTCAATTTTCTCAAAATGAATACCAGATGCTTCCTTCTTGCCACGAATTTCTGAAAACAAAACAGTTACACTTTATAAAAACCAGGGTTTACATTTTGATGACCTAAAATGTTAAAAATTATCCATGAAATGAATAAAATTTTTAAAAAAGTGACAATCACAAAAAATGGTTATGTTGCAACCTCATGACTTTCTCTACTTACTCTTATGCAGTATATTCCTAACTTAATCTCATTTAATCTAGATAAACATTTGCAGATATTGTTTAATTGCCCACTCCTTGTAGGTACAATGGGAATAAGAGAATACAGTAGGCTTAAATGCTAGTGAAACCTTTTAAGAGCTGATCGCTATGGTATGGCTTTGAAATTCTCTTCTCTGTGCATAAACAAGGAAAAAAAATAACATCTTCCCATATGAGATAAGTTAAGTATTTTAAAATACAAACAAATGACAAGGAATATCTCGTAAATGGCTAGTCTCAGATGTTAGTTAAGATAAACATTTGCAGAAACTATCTTATTGCTTATTTCCTTGTAGGTGCAAGGGGAATATTAGAATACAGTAGTCTTTGAGCGATAGTCAAATCTTTTAAAGCTTTCAAATTCCGTTTTCGTTGCATGGCTAAGATATAAAAAGTGAATAACGATCTTTCATCTGACGAAAGTTTAAGTATTCCAAAACTCACACAAATAACAAGGAATATCTCCGGAATGGTTCACTCCACAAACAATGCATTTGGACATAAATTGTGTGTTTTAACGAGCTCTACATTTTTGGACAGTAAGATTTTGTCTATCTCTTACGGTTTACGAGTTATTCAAAACTCGTTAAGTGGTAGAGGAAAACCTACCGCACGAAACTTTAAAACACACAATGTATTTCAAATAAATATTTCGTGCTAAGATATATTTTCGAGATATCTATTGTTAATAGCCGAGTTTTTCAATGCCTAGGTCATTCTTTTGAAGTCCTGTAATTTCCCGGTGCTTCTCGGAATTGCATGGAAAGAGTATGCGATTTTATGGCCAGCGTATTGCGTGCTTCTTAAACATTTAACTGTGGCTGTTTCCTTTGCATGCATCACGAAATTGCAATGTATGTGTTTCTGCGAAGGATTATCTCGATTAAAATGAAGTACCTAGGTAAAAAAATAAACTCTGGTAAGAATAGTTCATATATACACTAGTAAACGATAAAGGGTAGAGGAAGTCATATGAAGGTAACAACAGATTTTTTTTAAAAAAAATAACGTAAATAAAGGATATACAAAATTGGATAGGATAAGATAGGCAAGGTTCGGAGGGGTGATTTAGCACCTCGAGCAATGAAATCTTTTGTGGCCATAGCCCTCACAAGGCGCCCCCTGGAGAGAGGGGTGAAATTAGAGGATACGAATGGTGGTCGGAGCTAAGGAGAGAGAAGGGTCCCTAACGAGTACAATAATTTGGAACTCCCCGGTGGCGACTTATACGACTCGGAGCCCGCCCCAATCCAGAGGACGAGGATTTACAGAGAGAAAGCACCTGCCATGCACACCGAAACTCCCGCCGACGCTTAGAACCCTGAAACAGCCAAACAGATGAAAGATGAAGTGAAATGAGAAATGAGGTGAAATGGTCTGTGTGTCTGTCCTGTGGCACTCGGGCCTTCGGAGCGTAGTCTTGGCCTACCGCCCGGCCGCCGGGTCCCCGCCTCAGCCCACTACAGGCGTCATGAGCGGGGTCCAGTGGAGGAGAGTGGAACGTGGTCAACGCTCCCAGTCCTCCCGGCCAGTGTATGCGGTCTTCGGGATGGACGATCAGCCTAAGCCTGGTGTAAGAGCGAGGATGTGGATGAAATGAAATGATGGCGAAATGTGATAGTCAAGGTAATGATGGGGCAATTGGTGGAATGATTGCGGGGGAAACCGGAGAACCCGGAGAAAACCCGCTCCTGCGCCGGTGTCCGCCGAACATACCAGATGTGGACGCCTGGGATCAAACCCGGGTCGCTTTGGTGAGAGTCAAGCGGCGCGATCCGAGGTGAAATGGAAGGACAGGAAATTTGGGAGATACAATTACCCCCGAAGTAGGGTTAGGAAGTTTGGTCACGGGGATGTCCATTTATCTTGTTTTCTGGCTATTTCTCTTGTATGTATTGTCTCTTTAACCCCATTTATGTACACCTTTTTAAACCGCTACAGTACTTTGTATACCTTTAAAGTATTCTTCCAGATCTTTCCTAGATCTCCGTATATTATGATGGCAGCATCTCGAGAATGGCTTAGTTTTTCTGAGGCTCACAGAATCAATCTAACCTAACCTAACTACCCAACACTAAACCAATCTGAACTATTTAAAACTAATCTAAACTTACATTCTGGTTACATATGTGCTTACATTATGGTTGCTTAGATTACATTTTGGTTACATTTCGGTTATCTTTGGTTACATTTAAGTGCATCACTATCTAATCTTCTCTGAAGGGGTATGTTCTTCAGAATCACTCATTCAGAATAAATTAGCAGATTTTTCTTGATTCAGGATAATATATACCACTCTATTGTTATTCGTAAACAAATGAATATAGTTACTACCTGGCAAAGCCACGAGGCGTATCGTGAGGAATGTGAAACTGCCCAGCTCGCGATATGTGCTCGTACAGTTGGTCCAGTAGATCGTGGTGACACTCCATATGCGCAAGAGAGGAGAAATGATGGAGAAGTGATTGGAGTGGTGAGGAACAAGCGAGTGATTTCAGAACTCAGGTAGTCACATGAGGGTTGCCAACATTTAAACGTAAAATTATCGTACCAGTCACTCAAAATTATAGATTTGGATTCAAAATTATCGTACATCTTAAACCAAATGCTACAACAATAAAAATATCAGCATAACACTTATGAAAATGTAATACTAATGATGTTTATGATATTCACTTACAAGATTGATGACCTGAACCAGTATTGCAACTTTAGAACTTATGTTCTCGCATTATTTATCGGAAAGTTCATCTTCCTCAACCGTTGCAGCATTATACAAATTTGTGTTGAGATAAACCATAACATCTTCTCGGTGACTTGGAGATTTTCGGATCTACCGCATTATTTGAAAACTAAGGCGACAGAATAAGTTCATTTACCCTATATAGTGCCAATCTGCTTCTAACTTTAGTTTTTATTAAGCCCAGTTTAGAAAAAAGCCTTTCACAAGAAGCTTTTCTGCGGGGAAATTAAATCACTGATAATGCAAAGGCTGCTAGTTCTTTGAAATCAGTATTTCCACCAAGGTGGCATGTGTTTAGCAACACTTCAAAACTTGTCAGGTTCAGATATGTTCTTTATTTCACACCGAATATCACTTATTCAGAGTTTTCTGCATTGATCATCAATTTTCTGAACAGTGCCTTCTTCATTGAGATTACCAGATCTGAGCACACTGGCAAAAAGAGGATAAAGGGTAGAAGGAGTAGTACGATATGAAATTATTGCTTTAGAGGAGTGGGGACAGACCATGAGGGCATTTGTAATTAGTTTCATTTCGCTGGTGTGACAAACCAGTGAAAATGATATTTTTCCGGTATCGAACTATCATACATTCAAATTATCGTACACCCCCATAATTATCGTGCGGGTTGTCAACCATGAGTCACATACACAAGTAGTATATGTTTACATGTTGTAAACAATTATTCCTAGTATCCCTGCCAGAGCAAAGATATACTAATCCCCACAAGTGGGCAGGTCTCTGCTATTACGCATCTATCCTTCAGGAGTGGGGGGGGGGGGGGGGTGCCACCACGAACTGGACGAGCTGTACGCTCTGTTCGGATGCAATCATATCTTCAGGACAGCAACATCTCATATATCGGCAGCACGCGATATCATTCATTTGCATTGCATTACTGACTGTACGCCAAGTTGCTGGTATTTAGCTGTTCTAGTAAACAAGATAAGAACAGATCGTAGCGCTCGACGGCCAAGGTTAGTACGTCTTGTCGCTTTGCTACATTATTTATTTCCAGAGCACCATTGCTATAATCAACGTAACAATATTAACTTCTTTGGTTTACATTGAATTACAGTGTATATCAATGTTAGTTGAGTAATGGTGCTGTTATTTATAAATAAATAATCGTATCGTGGATGCAGTTAAGGCAAGCAGCCATTGTTAAATGGTTGCGAATCGAACATTGTATGAAACTAGCGGGATGAGTATAATTTCTACTCTTTTGCAGTTACAGAGCTTGGCTTAGGACTTGTTCTTTCAGAACACATTTGAGTTATTATGCTCATATGCCATTGCAATAGTTGCATAAATGAAGGCCACTCGTGCAATGCAGCGCAAGTCACCTAGGCAAACGCAGCAAGTACTACGTCGCGACGCTGCTATCACCGACACTTTGTGCAGAATTTAGCCAGCAACGCCCATATTTATGGCACACGATACGAGTAGCGTGTGTAACAATCGTTTGGAGAAAAGCAGCTTAGGGAGCAATCTGATTGGTCAGCTTATTGCATTAGTTGTCCTTTGTGTACGACCTGAACTTGGTCACTGGTCACTGGTCTTCGAAATTTATTTTTACCATGCACAAGTGAATATATAAAAAATAAACCCTGCGTTTTTTCCTTGTTTCATTTTAGTCACAACTATGGTCAAATGAGAACTTATGGAAACTTAAACCGCAAAGTACATGTGCAACCGTCATGACTTTTTGTCAATCCCTTAGTATATAGCCCTCCAGCAAAATACTCATACAAAGCTTTTAACCTCTACCTATGTCGGGATTTTATCGTTTTGCGATTATGAACGAATAAAATGCAGTTTTAGAAAAAGATCGGCGTCGGAGCAGGTTATTCACTTTTTACGTAGATATATCTTAGCCGTGCACAGAGAACGGAAGTTTCAGGACTTCATATGGCGGCTAACATTAAAAGATTTCGCTATCGCTCAAAGCCTAATGTATTCACATATTCCCCTGCACCTACAAGCAAATGTTTATTAAATCAAGTAGATAAAAGAATAAGTGTTTGTAAGAATGATTTGTTCAAGAGCAGAGAAAATCACGTGAATGCAACATATCAGATTTTTTTTATATAGCTTCTGCGACTATTCGTACGGAAGCTTGTATTTTGTTTATCACATTCATGTAAGTCAGATGAACCTTGCAGAAACAGTTTCATGCACATTTTATTGTAAGCACAGAGGGATGGAGGAAACCGAATGAATAGTCAGATATTTGTGCTGGCCTTTAAATTCCACTCTTTCTATAAGTTAGTGAGAAATAATGTTGTTTAATCTAGCAAACAGCCAAAACCCATTTCATTAATCCCACTAAACAAAAGCATTTGCTCTGAGTAAAATCACAATAGACAAAATATTAAGTTGTATCATTTAAGTTGTGTCTCATAAAATTAAAGTATTAAAAACTTGGTACCAATAATAACGGATATCTCGAAAACAACTTATGCCATTTTGAAATAAATTGTGGGTTTAAAACGTACATTTTTGTGTATTACGGTTTTTTTCCTCCTTTCATTCCCTACCTGTTTAACGTTTACCAGTTTCTTTCGAATGCAGAGAACTTCACAGGCTATTCCCAAAATTTGAAGATGTGCACTTTGGTTGTTAAGTAAATATCTTGTGTTTATGCTACTTAATAAAATGAGACTTTTTGAGAAATTTTAGAAATATTTTCCATGTAAAGGGTAGTTCGGGGTTGAGTGAAATTTTGAAAATCTTTCTTTCCTTGCAAGATGTGGAATCGGACATTTAGTTTTTGAGCTATGCTATTCTCATACATACATAAACATTCTAAAAATGGTCTGTTTTGGATGCAAGAGATCTCAATTCTCATATTTAAGGAAAAATTTCGATATCGACATTTTGGATGAAATGCAGTACCTATAGTAGAGAAAATAAAAACCACGGTATGTTGAGTAACACGATAGGTACCACGCGCAGGTACTTCTTCTGCTGTGCAGCAAGTTTACCATATTTCAGCATCCTGCGGGATGACTTTTGATCACACTGACCAGAAGAGGCACTCCGCTGAAGTATAGATATGACTACCTCTCTGCTCACTGGTCTTTGTCACTAATTCATTTACACTAAATACTGACATGATTGCCTCCAGTTCTTGCATTTCCTTACAGCCCGTGTTGAAATCTGCAACAGCACATGTCACTTCAAGCTAGTTTTCTTTCTTGAAACAAAAGTTTCATTCGCACACGCATTCCATTACAGGGAGTATAAGCATTCATTTGCATTCTGTGTTTTCCCTGCCGTGCATCTTTCCAGCAGCTCATCAGAAGCTAAATGAATGTACAATAGCACCACCTTCAAGATAACTTCTTTTGAAAGGGCTGTCTTCATGTGTGTGCTGTCTTGCTTCGATGGCTGTTCTTTGGCAACGACAAAATTAGTATACATCATGTCCCAGTGTCAAAGTTTTCCATTTAGCTTAGTGAAACTTGCAAGTTAGGTGCATAATATGTAAATAAGAAACTTTACATTCCCCTTTTCTTATAAATGCTCATGTTTTGAAAATTGTATGTTGTTAAAATATAAAAAGTTACAATTTTCAGAGTTTTTTAAATAACGTACAAGGGGGAAAAATTGAACAAATGCTAAAAAATACTCCAAAAATTATAATATGGGTTTTCTTATATTACAGTGCACTAGAGAAAATCAGAAATTCACCATTTTACATAGCGAGTAATTTTTACAATATTCTCACACAGAATAATTGATAACTAATGAAGTATTTGATATAGAAGCATGAAAATTGGGATGTTAGTTTGGACTAATGTTCTCATTATGTGGTTAAATTTTCACAGCGATAAGGTCGATTATTAAAGAAGCTGGAATCTTCAGTGTAGCCTTACAGGGCTTTTAAGCGTCAATGACCACCTGTAGGCGTCTCTTTAAATGGTCATATAAAAAACTATTTTGTTGTTTAACGACGCTGTCAATTGCCGGGATCACATCAGCGTAGCCGGTGTGCCAGAATTTCGTCCCGTAGGAGTTCTTTTACATGCCAGTAAATCTACTGACATGGAGCTGTCGTTTTTAAGCACACTTAAAAACTATCTGTCTGGGCCGGATTTGAACCCGCGACCTTGAGATCAGTAGGCCAGCGTCTAACCATTTGAGCTACCCAGACCGACAATGGTCATATAGTGACCTAAGGTGGTACAAATAATAAAAATAGCATGTCTTCTATTTCTACACACCCCAAGTTACCAAAACAATGCCATAAAACAAAATTCCAAGACTTTAAACATTTTACCAAATGTTCAGTGTAGCCTTGTCTTAAAATCATTGCTTAGGGTACCACAACAATTGCTTATGTAAATAATGTGAATATTCAGATTTAAAATGTGAGAATAATAATAAAACAGATCGACGAATTCGTAAATAGATTTTTTTTTTTAAATGCTGACTCGTTCTGAAAATAGTATTTCCATATATTGCATACAGCTAATAAGTCACCACATACTATATATTACGACAGAGGGGTTTGGGAATTTGCTTGCATTAATATTGTGTATCATACTGCACGCATATTTCACATGTTGTGCTTTTGCTTTCCGTGTTCCGGGCTTGCGTAAGTTGTCATTGCTCTTAGTCCGAGAGGTAGGGGTGGACTACCATCGTATTTTCCCTTATCGGAGAGCAGCGCGCGCCGGAGCCTGTATTTTACGTTAGCCTCGCACGGAAGTGTACTGTGCATCGTGCTGGTCATACCTACAACATACCGTGGTAAAGGCAAACCTGTAAATATCGTCAGCTAACCTTTGTGTATGGAGAAGGATATATGAAATAATAGCGCGCGCGCGCGTGTGTGTGTGTGCGCGCGCGCGTTGTCAAAATGTCTCTTTCTATTTTGATTAATATACCATAAATATATTAAAGATATTTGTATGACAAATAAATTAATATTTTGACTTTTCTGCCAAAATTCTGGATGAATTTTGTGTAACTCATGAACAATAAGACGCGCGCACCCCCACCACTCTCATCGTGCGCCCCGTCGTGGCCTAGGCTGCTGCTAGAGAACGCAACTGCCGGAGCTACCCTCCGTATAGGGGAGACGCTCTAGGGCAGGGGTGTCAAACAGCACTCACCAGGCGTGAAAAATGTTCCCCTATTTTCCCTCCCTCCTTGATGATCAAATCGGAAAACGGGAAAAACAAAGCGAAAACCGGTTCTACTAGTGCGTGCTACTGCAGTTAAGGAGGGGTAGACCCCTCTCTTCACACCCTCGGAGTGACGTTTGACATGCCTGCTCTAGGGGTTATCATAAACCGTAAGAGATATACAAAATCTTACTAAACAAAGATACACTTTGTGTGTAATAATTGATCCTTTGTTAGATATTGATTTGAGTTTTCTAAGGCGTTTTAATTTTTCAAGCGTTATGTCGCTACTATCCCCCTTCTATTCCTCTCGCTGTGTGGAATTCCAAAGTTAGGACATATCTATCGCTTCCAGCTGTACACGTCATTCACTTGCTGATGACGAGACAAAACGAACAAGGAAAGCGATACCAAAAAAGTCAAGGTCATGCACTCAGCAGAAATGTTTTGGTAACGATGCTTGCTTCACATACTGACAGTGTGATGTCAAACTCTTATTCCTATATCTTCTTCGTGTTAGTTGAGATATAAACATTTCCAGAAATTATTTTATTGCTTATTTCCTTGTAGGTTCAAGGGAAACATGGGAATACAGTAGGCTTTGAGCGATAGTCAAATCTTTTAAAGCTTTGACATTCTGTTCTCTTTGCATGGTTAACATATAAAATTGAATAACGATGTTCTATTTGGTGAAAGTTTGTTTTCCAAAACTCACACAAATAACGAGGAATATCTCCGAAATGGTTCATTCTACCCAACAAAAAAATCTGCATATAAATTGTGCGTTTTAACATAATCTAGTTTTTGTATAATAAGATTTGGTCTATATCTTAAGGTTTGCCAGTTATGTAAAAGACATCCAAGGTAAACAGGACTCCCCTTAATACGAATAGAAAGTGATGCAGTACAATGAAATACGTAACAGTAAGTCACGGAAGAAAATAAGTTATCAGCCCATGATCCCCTTAAGGATGAAATGCTATACAGAATGTCCCAAAAAAGCACCGACAATGCTTAGTATGTTGTACGGGACGGCAAACTGATCAATTTTCAAATAGGAACTCCAATCCGGAAATGCACAGTTTGGACGCTGTAGCGCATCGAAGTGTGACATGGGTGTTCGTTCACATTTCGTCAATAAACCCAACATCGAGCTGGCCATATTAGAAACGGGTTGTTGTTGTAGTGTTTAACGCCCGCTTTTACTACTACGGCACCGCAGGCGGTGACACTGATGATACATGGAATGAAGATGGAGCACCGGTGGAATGAGATGGCGGGGGAAACCGGAGCACCCGGAGAAAACCCGCCCTGACGCCGCTTCGTCCACCACGAATACCACATGCGGGTCCCTGGGATCGAACCCGGGCCGCCTAGGTGGTAGGCGAGCGCGCTAACCGCTCGGCCACGGCGCCGCCTAGAAACGGGTTTCGAACTGTGTACTTACTATGTCATTGCATAGCCTACATCGGCGATGCTGAGCCTCATGCACATGACCCAATACTTGGGGCTAACTTTGAAGATTTTAGAACGCTCAGTGGGCTCTAGGCATAAGATCCTCCGCTGTCGTTACAGGAGTCATACCCCATACTCTTCATACAACTCCACAGGAAATAGTCGAGAGGCGTCAGATCTGGTGGCGGTGCTGGCCATGGAACTGGTCCATCTCTACCAATCCATCGACTTGCATATGCGACGTTGAGATGATTCCGCACATTTACATCAAACTGCGCTTAAGTTGGCCATTTCAGCAGCTATGCACTGAAACGTGTCGCACTGCTGTTAAGAAACGTTTCTGTATTGGAAACTACACAAGTAACACAGCAGGATGCGCACCAAGGACTCTGTGTAGAAATTTAGCGCATGCGCAGGAATGTTATTATGCTCAGGCCGTTCCTCCCAGGCTACAGACGGCTAACGGGTTGCATACCTTCCGTTTTAGGATACCAAAATCAATGTTAACAAATTGTAACAACCGTTCATTCTCGAGCTTCGATGCTCGCGTCCAAACCGTGCATTTCCAGACAGGGGTTCCTGTTTTAAAATCAATGTGCCTTCCCGCACAACATACTAAGCGTTGTCGGTTTTTCTTTTTTTTTTTTTTTTTTTACTTTGACTTTCTTACCTCAGTTCTTCCCAGTAACTTGTATACCTTCTGCTGTTCTTGCAACAAGTTAATTGTGAATGTTTCAAAGTAGTACTTTATCTTGCTATCACCTTCATGATGTCTCTCTTCTACGTCTTTTTCAAATTCAAATCCTTTCATTTGTATGAACCTTTGTATGTTAGTAACATAATCATTAAACATTTCACATAATATCAACTTGTGGTCTATTAAGTCCATCGCGAAGCTCCACCTTGCACAAGTTGTGTGGGTTAGGTCTGTGTTGAGCATCAGTATCCCGCCTCGGAGTACTTTCTTGCATCTCAGGAACACGAGTAGAGGCAGAAGAAACAAGATGGCCACCATAAACAATCGGAAGTGGCAGTTGGCGAACAAAGCCTCAGTATGCCTGTGTTCCAGAAATTTGAATAGATGACAAAGATGAAGAAGATATGACTTTCATAGACTTATTAGGGGGTCATTTGAAAAGTTCTCAGAATGGAAACAAAATCATGCGGCGTATTTTTAAAATTATTCTTATTCTTTCTTTATAGTCTCCCTAGACATTAATGCACTTGGCCTAGTGACGTTTTAGATCCGATATCAGCAGTCTCGGCAACCATCTTGAAGAAGCTTTCATCATATTTGACTGTTCTCTGAAAATAAAACATACTTCCGCTGAAATGTGCAGGGCTAAAGCCATGTCGGGCATCTTAATTTTGGTGATCCTGCTGAATCGTGTCGTATACTCGATGATTTCTGTTATCATGGTGGATTTTGTCACCTTCCAAACTTTAACAGTTGCGTTTAAAGTCCGTACTCCACTTGGAAATGGTGGAAAACTATGTGCAAGGTCCCCTAGCTGAGTGCGAGTGCTTGTACTAAGAGTGGTCGGAGCCAGGCCGGAGAGGGAGCATGATAACAAACACGTTACTGGGTGAATTTGTTAATTTCCTGTCAGTATAGAGGATGTGTCGTTTCTTATAACAAGCCGGGGAGGCTCGCTCACTATTTCGTGGGAAGAACAGTTTTTGTTTACCGAAAAAGAGGACTCCCGCATTCTCTTGTATATCAAAAGGTGCTGAATTTGACGAGGAAATGGAACATACAGCAATACAGCATTGACGACAGCTTGCCCCTGTGTCGAGCGGTGTTGAATGTTGCAGGAAGATTCCTGCGAGGCGTGGGTATTCCACTGCTCGCTGCCGCACACCTAAGCTGGAACTGCCTGCCTTAGAGGTCTGTCATAACGATATGATTTTCTATTGCATTTATGCCCTTACTTAGGAAGTACTTAATATCCACGCGATATTCGATACTTGTCATGTTTATCTATACACACATTTGCGCTGAAACAAAACAGTATACCTACTATGATTGTTGAACAGCCTCTGCAGAACTGTTTCCATGGAAGATTGCTGGTTTTGAAATGCTGCTGCAATCTGTAGATCGTTCCCAGAACTTTTCAAATGAGCCTCCCATTTTAAAATGTAAATGAAATAAGAGTCAAAATGTTATATAATGAGGATTACATAGCAGGGGAAATTACACTTAATCGATTTATCTTCTTAGTTTTAATATTTGTATTGTCAGTAATATTTTAATTATTAGTTCTAATTTAATCAGAATTGCTATATCTATGACAAGAGAGAGGCTGAGTATAACGGAAATTTTTCTCGAAAATATTAACATATTGGACGAAATATGAGAAGAAATTCCAAAATGAGATACAAATAGTTTAGTTTCAACATATTATCTTTGTTCCTAAACGGTTTAGAACTATATTAATGCCTGAAAACAAGCAACATTAAATGACATTTTAGATTAAATGACATCTTAGATTTATTCACATTATAATACGCAATATGAGTCCTATATTCTAAAACCTGCCTTTTCCAATTTCAAAAAGTTTTTGAGGAAAGAGAAAAAACTTGCTTTATGATGCTGATGTACAATTAATAATGTATATCCTACCATTGAAACCGCAATGAATTGCCGAATCAGAAAATGTTACATCTAGTTGTTTTAGAGAAACCTGTTAATAAATATTTAAAGTTTAAGTGTGCATACGACCCTTTCGGAATTGTGCAATACTTTCATGAAATAAACATGGCTGGATAAGGCAGTTTATGGAACAAAAATGTTAAATATGCAGAACGCATGTTTGGAACTAATAAAGTAAAACGGCATTTACTGGAACAATATTTGTTAGTGTGGATTGGGTATAGTATGAATATAGTACATTAATGGATACTGAGAATGCAATGTGATTGGATAAACCTAGACTCTCAGATCATGGTGTTCAAAACAGTCCTCTTGATGCCCACATCGTCAGATTCAGTATCATCTGCAGGTGGGTTATTCAAAACTTCTGCATATGACAGCTCATTCAAGTTTTCCAATCTTCACTATGATGACTAGGGAGCGAACCTTCATACAGGGAGTATGGACTACAGGAAGTGGGACGCGTCAGTCTGTCACATGATCACAACACAGAGTAGGCCAGGTACAGTCGACGCAACAATATTGTAGATAATGTTGTTGCATAACTTACATTCAATGCCGTCACCATTTACAGTAAAATATTCACTACCAAATTCTTGTACACATTCAGCAGCACGTGAATATTTCGATGTTCGTGCTGGAGGCATTTTATTGTGTGAACACATTCGAGAGACACTGCACATTGTAGGCAGTGAGCCCGGTTGTGTTTTGTGCTGTCACTGCACTTGCGCAATGACGTCACCCTCTGTCCAAGTGGCAGGTAACTTGCGATCACCTCGATTCGCGTTTTTGCAGCGTTTCGTTTATGTACAGGAGCTGGATGGATGTCACTAATGATGTTCTTGAGTTACAGATTTTGGTTTGTTGATGTCATTTTGAAAACAGATTTTCCCCTTACCAGAGTGTTTATCTTGCTTTTCTTTCGGTTAATGATGAACCTTTCTGAAAATAAAACTGAAAATGCAATTTTTCTGGAATCCTAAAGTCCTCGCTAACAGTTTCTTTCCAATTAAAGTTAGGGCATTCAGATCCAAGTTTAAACACGGTCGAGTAATTAGAGTAAAAGCCCGTATACTCCTGGAGTGAAAAGATTGTGTCCTATTATTTATTTATGCCAACAAACTTACTGTTGGTGTTTTTAAACACACAAGCCGTGTGTGGGCAAAGTTTAAGAGGTAGAACTGGAACTTAAAAATTCAATGCCACAACTGGGATTTGAACCACAGACCTTCCGCTTGTTCCAGTTCTACCTCTTAAACTTTGCCCACACACGGCTTGTGTGTTTAAAAACACCAACAGTAAGTTTGTTGGCATAAATAAATAATAATTACCATGTGAAGGTTATTTAATCCTGGGATATAAAGTACTTACAATAGTAAGTCACCATTGGGGTAATTGTTTCTGATGTGAGACTGCCTTTGTGGTTTACCAGGAGAAATACGAACTGGCTTGAGAATTTAATGCCATTCTGGCATTTTGTCACAATAGCTCAGTGGTTAGAGCGTCCGCCCGGCAAGCGGAAGGTCTGTGGTTCAAATCCCAGTTGTGGCATTGAATTTTTAAGTTCCAGTTCTACCTCTTAAAGATTGTGTCCTTTTTGCGAACTTCCTCCCCCCCCCCCCAAAATGCAAACACCCTATCTGGGGGATAAACCAGTGGCCAGGAACAGGAAAGGTAAGCTCGACATCATAGACATTTGCAGGTGCATGATCAAGTAACCATTTTGATACCATTTCGATGTAATGCTATTTTATGTTGGCCTCCACAGCCATCTGCAAGGAGGGGATCTGTCTTAATACTAGAACTTATAGCCATTATATTGAGGGCTGGAAAACAGCACTTGCAATTTCGTTGGAGCCTTCTGGGTATTTACGTATGTTCACACCAGCTGTATGAACAGGCGTTTTCTTTACCAAATGTTTTTTGTGACAAGCCTTTGACAACTGTGAAATAAAATTGTACATGTAAAGTTGTGGAAAGTAATACGCTCTCTGATCAGGCACTCTTGATAGGACCTGAGATTTTTGGCAATTATACGAAAGAACGAAAGTGTCTTCAGGTGTGTTTTGCCCAAGCATTTAAAAAACTACTTTAGCTTTAAGTCTATGAACTCATTATGCCTTTCGATTGCAGTTGTTGCATGTTTTAATTGTTCCTCTAACTTGTCCAAATTGTGTATTGTGCTCTCAAGATATAGAAATAGATAGAATAGAGAACATCTACAAAACTGCACAGCTTTACAAAATTATAAAGGTATAATATCTAAGTACTGGGAAGCAAGAAGGAGAATGACTTCATTGTTGACTCCAGAGCATTAGTTACATACATTAATTGTTCCTTAATTCTAAGCAGCGTGTGCTGCACTGCTGGAGCTCCGAACCCAATATTACAATTAATATTGATATGATTCATGAAAAAAGATTGTTTGACTTTTAAGGCTACATGGCCAGTGTGATTTAAGTCTTTTGACAAGCTTGTACTTTGGCTGGTTCTCCAGGCTTCAGGGGTTGCTTTTTTACACAAGACATACTCACAACCCTCTCGAGCTGTGTTGTAACTTGTTCATATATATTACTGGTGGCCCTACTTGGCAGTATTTTACAATAAGTGGTCTTTAAAATAAAATAAAAACATACTTTGAAAATGATGCACGTCCCTTTTACTGACATACATTTCACTTTATTGCTGTTGGGACCACAATCTGGATAAGCTGAGGGCAATGAGATGAGCACCTGAAGCAAAACAAAATTACACGTGTACAATAGAACACGGTAAGACTGTGGTCTTGATCAAATGAGTACAATCTAATGTTCAATGCTTGAGGTTAGGCCTAGACTAGTTTTGCACAACATAACCTGTTCATGACTCTAATGTAAATCTTACCTCTCTCTCTTTCCTTCATACTTCCTCCAATTTTCATCTCACACTCGTTTTTCCCTCTATTTTGCGGAACAACAAAACTGGAATTATTATCCATTGTAATGGAAAACTTTTAGCAGTTCATAGCGATAACAGAAAACAACGAACACCGTTTATCCCAGACAATCTGACAAACCCCTAAAACAAAAATAGTGGCGAAATTATAGGTTAAAAATGTAAAATCAGAAAAGTGATTAAGGTACAATTTGGAACAAATGGAAGGCATTGGGAGTAAACTGCTTTAGGAATGAGATGGAGAAGGCATTTTTGGAAGTAGGTGGACAAGACTGCTGTTGGGAAAAACTTTGATTTTCTTTGTTGGTTTTTGAATAGGTTAAGGATTTTTGGAAACTACTCGTGGCTTAAAAGATACAGTTCAGAAAGTAAAACAATAGAATCATTAATTAAATTTCAGATTTTTGTGAATAAGGCAGATTTTGGATCTACATATACGACTCATATCCAACTTTTCAATATTTTCTAACAAAGATTGCTTTTCTATTTACATTTTATAAGATGCCAGTTCTGATTTACATGACTTTCTCTACTCTGTATACATCTTTATTGCAAATGCTTATTACTCGTCCTAGGACCCGCTTATAATAGATGAAATATTGCACTTCACTGAAAAATTCTATTTAGGTGTTTCACCAAATATCCATCCTTTGAGATCTCTTGAATCCGAAAGAGGTTTTTTGAAAACAAAAAAAGGGGGGACGTTCTTGTCTGTCAACAGCATAACTCAAAAACGAAAAGTATGATAAACACCAAGCTTGGTATTTAAGTTCAGAAACCTTCTATGGATGCGACATGAGCTGATATAAAATATACAGCGGAATACTTACACGACTATATGTTGAAACATTCCGTCGGTTTTGAATTCGTGTTGAAGTATCGTTGCAATGAAAACAGCATAAAGTTACTTCGTTTGTTTGGTTACCTACACATGTTTCCACAACTAAGAAATACTTAAAAAGGAAATGGGTGCAAATTTACCCCAAATTGGAAAATTAACATGCAGTATGTGTTAGCAAATGTATGGTTTTGCCCGGAACAATGCAATATCTTATCCAATTGTTCCGCATACGGCGGTACAGTCTTCAAATCGCAAGCCGAGTCTTCGGGTTTCAAAAGATACATTTCTCTATTTTAAAATCTCACACGTCCATGCCCAGTTTTCTGTTCCAAGCGTGTTGCTTTAATGTAAAGTTCAAATCTTTGAATAACACCTGATTCTGCCATTTTTGGTCGCACTCTATTTTTAATTTCCATACCACGCACATACTAGTAATTATAGAAGATATTGCATCCCCACCCAAAAATTTCCTACCGAGATTTCAATAAAAATACACAGTTTGAGGCTACCTGAATCCCCCCGCCCCCCCCCCCCAAAAAAGAAAACATTTTTAGAAAAAGGTTCCCATGTGTATGTATCCATGTGCCTGTGAACAACTCAACAGTCGGTTAAATACCTACCAAACTAGGTATTTAAGTTCAGCATCTTCCAAGGATACGACACGAGGATTTTCAAGAAAGTCCCCCACCCCAGACTACCCTTTACGTGGAACATTTTTCGAAAATGTTAATTTTCTCAAAAATTGCTCTAACGATTTGTATTAAAATACCATATGTTTAAGATATTTTCATGACAAATAACGTGTATATATTGATTTTTCTTGGAATGCCCTCAGAGACATTCTGGTCAACTTTTGCATGACAGATAAACCGAAGAGGCAGACATAATCCTGCTACCAAAAAATGTTGTTGTTGGCTAATGCTGGATTTCTGACAATGAAGTCATTAATCCTCTTGCTCTCCAATATTTTTCACTGATGGATGGGGCACTAGAAGTGGCCGGGCATATTTGAAGGTGGTCTCGATCCATTTCCTCTTGCAGATCACATAGAGGACAGAGTGGTGAAGAATATATCCCAATTCTGTCTAAATGTTTTGCCAGACAATCATTGGACAGAGCAATAGCAGTAATAGTAACCGTTTTTTAGAGAGCAGCATATTTTTATGTTTTGGCGGTCACATCGCTCTCTCACAACCCCCAGAATGTCTGGAGGACCACACCTGTCGTTGGTTTACGGGTCTCACCGACCTGACCGGGAGAGTTATCAAAATAAATTCACCGACCATATCCTCTGTTTACCAATCAGAGGACGTATACATGCCATGACAGGTCAGCATGTTAGGGGTTAAGACTTTATAGAGAAATGGAGAGGTTGGAAAAATAAAGATTCCCTAGCCCTCGGGAACCCTAATAGCATCAGGATCGGAAGAGAACAAGAGATGACCAAGGTAAGGTCAGATAGAAAAGCTACAGTGAGGAGCAAAACACCAGTAAGTGGAAGTAATGTTCTGCTCAGCTTGGGTACCTTGTGGTCGCCATTCACATATCCCCTAGACGGAGACCCCTGAGAAATACCAAAAAATGTAGATCTCGTTAAAACACAGTTGATGTCAAATACTTTTTTGAGTGGTGTAAACCATTCCCGAGATACTCCTTATGTTTCTGACTTTTACAGTACTTATACTTTACTCAAATGGGAAGTCCTCATTCCTTTTTCTATCTATTGGCTATGCAGAAAGAATGGAATTTCAAAGCCATCTCATAGCTATCATTTGCGCTCTAAGATTTGACTATCGCTCAAAGCCTACTGTATTCCCATATTTCCCTGACATCTGGGGTTAGTACAATGCAGAGAAAGCCATGTGAGTGCAACAAATTGTTTTTATTATTTTTTTTTTTTTTAATTTCTCTACTACATACTTACATGAACTATCGTATTCACCTAAAATTTCGATGCAGAGATTTCTTTGCAAATTGATGTTTTGAGCCCCCATAAATAAAAAATCTGATGTGTTGCACTCACACGATTTTCTCTACTCTTGTACTAAACATTCTTACAAACGCTTATTCCTATATCTTCTTCGTGTTAGTTAAGATAAACATTTGTAAAATTAATTATCTTATTGCTTATTTCCTTGTAGGGACAAGGGGAATATTAGAATACAGTAGGCTTTGTGCGTAGTCAAATCTTTTAAAGCTTTGAGATCCCGTTCTCTTTGCACACTTGACATATAAAAAATGAACAACGATGTTCCATTTCACGAAAGTTTTCCAAAACTCACACACATAACAAGGAATATCTCCGAAATGGTTCACCCTACAAGAAAATTTATTCAGACATAAATTGTGTATTTTAGCAAAATCTACATTTTTGTATACTAAGTTTTTGTCTATCTCTAATGGCAAAAGTCGTCCAGAGTAAATACGACTACAGGGGCTATAACCAGAAAATTCAAGATATACATTTCATTTGTTATAAAAATATCTCAAACATATGACATTTTAATCAAAATCGTTGGAGCCATTTTCAAGAAAATAAACATTTTCGAAAAATTTTCCATTTAAGGGGTAGTTTAGGGTGGGGCCATTTTCTCAAAATCTTCGTGTCGCATCCTTGAAAGACATTAAACTTAAATACCAACTTTGTTTTCAACCTATTTTGAGTTATGCTGTCCACAGACTGACAGACACACGCGCGCGCGGACCTTTTTCTAAAAATGCATTTTTTGGATTCAGGCGGTCTCAAAACACATATTTCCGGTGAAATCTCGACATCGAATTTTTGGGTGGAATAGAATTTTGATTGAAACACATAGATCAAAGACACTTGCATAGAGAATAAAATGTACGTATATCTTGAATTTTCTAGGAATAGCCTGTGAAGTCCTCTACATCCAGAAGGAATCGTGCATAATTTTGTATAAAACTTTACGCAATAGACGAAAACTCATTACAGAAATGTACACCTCTTTAAAACACACTATTTATTTAAAATAAGTTTTTTGTGGCATACGCCATTTACAAGGTATGTATTATTAATGGTTCAACCTGTTTAATACTTAGTCATTCTTTTAAATCCCTGTAGGTTTTCAGTTATTTCTCCCGATTGCGTGTAAAGAGTATGCTACTACTCGCACACTTTATTTTGAGCCATGAAATGTGCTACGAACGGTCCGAATCAAGAAGGCCTGTGCTTTGCCTAAGTAACAACTGAGCATCATTGTTCCTACTCCAGTGTTGCGTTGTGCATTTCACTGTATCACGTTGCCTTTGTTGCTGTTCTCTTGTGTTATCATGCCGGTTTACTTTTGTGTTTTACTTCTGTGCTTGATCAATTCAATCAGTAATTTTAAGCTCTAAATGCCTGAAGCAGATCCAACATAGACACCGCAAACTCCTGTAAATAGTAAATGAAAGAGCCTTTTACTTCAGCGCAGGTTAACCTGGATAATACAATTGCGGAAACTGTAACTCACGACCTTCTGTGATATTGTTTAAAGTACGACGGTATAAACGACATGAATAGTCTTGTTGCTGTGTCCGATAGCAACGCCATCTGAGAGCACAAGATAAAAAGTGCGAGTAGCATTCAGTATGACCAGCTTATAGCGTTCAGTTATTAAACATATGAGTATTGCTATCCCCTTTGTATCAAGAACGAAATGTGTAATGTAGCTATCTCTAGAAATGTTTATCTCGATTAAAATGAAGTAGATAGAAAAATAAACAGTCTGATCAATTCTTCACGGCTGATCAGCCGTGAAGAATTGATCAGTAACGTTCGCCGTGAAAGCTTCAAATCTTACATACAAATAAACAGTCGTAAGAATAGCTTCAGGAATATCTACCCAAGACGCCAGATTTATAATTGCTGTTTTTGTTTTAGATATATGTGCGGTGGTAGTGTAGCGTGACACTCTGTAGGTTGGTAATGAAGTAGATTAAAAATTAAATTCTTCCTTACTTAACTTACTTTACTTAGTCGATCCTCTTGTACCGTCCGGTGTCGAGGTTTTTAAAAGAACCTTCCATTTCACTCGGTCTCTTGCAAGTTTCTTTGCTCCATTCAGACCTTTTCCCTACAAAGTCCATTCAATCCAATCTTCCCAGGAACGTCTAGGCCTTCCCCTTGGTCTCCTTCCCGCCACTCTCCAAGCCTGTTTTGGGATCCATTTTTCACCCATGCGTTGAACGTAGGCAAGCCATCTCAATTGCTTATTTTCTATTTGTTGTTGTAAAAGTTGAATTTTCAAACGCGTTCTTATTGTCTAAGTTCCAATTCTATCTCGTTTAGTTTTGGCTTCCACTCTTCTGAGGTAATTCATTTGTTTCTAGTTTGCTAATCGACTTAGATGTTAATGGCCAGCGTTTGCACCCATAAATTAATGTTGGTGCATAAGTTGTTTTGTATACTGTTAATTTAGTCTTCTTCGAGATTTTTTCTTGCTAAAAGATGATACAATCTTCCAGTTGCTGCAGTTCTGTTCATAATCATCATAGAGATCTTAAATATTTACAGCTTATTACTTGTTCGACTACCTCCATTTCTAATTTTATTTGGTGTCTTAGGTTCTCTACTTATTACCATAGATTTGGTTTTACTGGAACTAATTTTCATCTTTAGTTTCTTTAATTCTTCATTCCATACATTTAAATTATGTTGTTCCCCCCCCCCCTGAATTCGCCAGTATTATCAAATCATCTGGATAAACTAATTGAGATATATGTATGGGTTCCTTACATAAGCGTTATTAAAAGGGTTTAGATGCATAAACGTCATTACATACACCTATAGAATAGATTGAAAGTTGATCATAGGCTTTGATACTGACTTTACGGAAACTTTCCGCAGTATTTGATCAGCTGACCTTCCTTCACTTGATCTTTGCACTTAACATTTCACATCGCATTAACCACTAATGAAGAGGAAGTTCATGTACTGTGTTATGCAAATGAATCGAACGTCCTTAAAGGCGCGCAATTTACTATTTGGCCTAGCTTCTCTTACTTGGTTACGCCCCCCCCCCCTCTCTCTCTCTGTCTCTCTCTGTCATTTCGGAAAGTTTTACTTAAGCCAACTTTTGGCGTTAAATAACTACCATACTGCTAAGCAGTGGTAAGCATATGGTTCAAAGTCCTTTTCTTCGTGGTTTTCCCAAATGGTAGGCGAATGCTGGGTTGGATTTACGACTACTATCACGACTTTTCCTTCCTTATCTGGATTATAGCATTGAATTTTCCCCTTAGGAAGGTGCCGACACTGTACGTTGCACTCGTGGTACTTTTGAAGTTGCCAGATACACGACAGGCGGAACGTGAGCCAGTTTCCTAAAGAAAGTTGTTCGGATTGGGTTGGACTCGGCGCGGCGGTACTTCCCAACACCCACGGGAGATTGGATGCAAATTAGTTCATCAGTTGCTCAAGCTGTTAAAATTGTGTGTGTGTGTGTGTGTGTGTGTGTGTGTGTGTGTGTGTGTGTGTGTGTGTGTGTGTGTGTGTGTGTGTGTGTGTGTGTGTGTGTGTGTGTGTGACATGTACTATTTAACTATTCTTAACTCTGTGTGTGTGTGAGTGTGTGCGTGCGCAATAATTTACACATGGCATTACGCTGAACATTTCTACAAAAGGGGAAAATATTCTAACCGTCGATAAATTCACGTACAGAAAAAAAGTAACTCTTAAACAGCGGAGAGGGGTTTTGGACGATATTAATGAAAAGATTGTGGATAATGGGTAGAAATGGTAATTTGATGATCTAAAACTGTTAGAAAAATGCGATGCGTTGCATTCATACGACTTTCTCTACTAATATTCTTACAAACGCATATTCTCCAATCTGGTCCATGTTAATCGAGATAAACATTTGCAGAAAGTGTTTTATTCCATGTTTTCTTGTAGGCATAAAGGGATTGGGGGAGTGCAGTAGGTTTCAGCGATAAACAATTATTAAGAGTGATTAGCTGTGTGATGCCTTTGAAGTTCTATTCGTTTTACATGGCCGAGAAAGGATGGAAGAAACACAAGCAAAAAAGCAAGAGGTAACGACTTCCCATTTGAGAAAAGTGTAAGTATATTTTTAAAAATGTAAATCAAAACAAGTATTATCTCGGAAGTGGTTAACTCCACAAAAATAACTAAATAAATAAAATGTATGCTTTAATAAGATGTCTTTTTGTGTAGTAAGATTTTGTCTATCTTAAACTATTTACCATCATACAAAATTCATTCACAATGAAGACGTCCAGAAGTTATTCTCAGGAAATTCATAACATACATTTCTGAGCTATATCTGTAACGTACGATATTTTAACCAAAGTTGTTAGGGTCACTTTTGAGAAAATCAAATTTTTGAAAAAAACTTCCATGTGAAGGGCAGTGTCGCATCCTTGGAAGATACTGAACTCTGTGTGTATGTGTGTGTGTGTGTGTGTGTGTGTGTGTGTGTGTGTGTGTGTGTGTGTGTGTGTGTGTCCGTGAATAGCATAACTCAAACACTAATTGGAAATATTTCGCATCTACGGTAAAATCTCGACATCGAAATTGTTAAATGGAATACTTACAATACTTCCCTTACTTACTATACATATTTAGTAGTAATAGTAGTACTAATGGTGGTGGCAGTGGTTGCGGCGATAGTGGTGGTGGTGTTGGTGGTAGTGGTGGTGGTGTTGCTGTTGGCGGTAGTAGTGGTAGTGGTGGTGGTGTTGGTGGTGGTGTTGGTGGTAGTGGCGGTGTTGGTGGTAGTGGTGGTGCTGGTGTTGGTGGTGTTGGCGGTAGTGGTGGTGATGGTGTTGGTGGTAGTGGTGGTAGTAGTGGTGATGGTGTTGGTGTTGGCGGCGGTGGTGGTGGTGGTGTTGGCGGTAGTGGTGGTGGTGTTGGTGTTGGCGGCGGTGGTGGTGGTGTTGGCGGTAGTGATGATGGTCGTGGTGGTGGTGGTAGTGGTGGCGGAGTTGGTGGTCTTGGTGGTAGGTGGCGGTAGTGGTGGTTGCGGTGGTGGTGACGGCGGTAGTAGTGATAGTGGTAGTGGTAATGGTGGTGGTGTCGGTGGTGGTAGTGGTGGTCTTGGTAGTATTGGTGGTGTTGGCGAAGGTAGGCAGTGGTGGTGTTGGCGGTAGTGGTAGTGGTGGTGTTGGTAGTGATGGTGGTGGCGGTGGTTGCGGCGCTGGTGGTGGCGGTGGTGGTAGTGATGTTGGTAGTAGTGGTGGTGTTGGCGGTAGTGGTAGTGGTGGTGTTGGTAGTGATGGTGGTGGCGGTGGTTGCGGCGCTGGTGGTGGCGGTGGTGGTAGTGATGTTGGTAGTAGTGGTGGTGTTGGCGGTAGTGGTAGTGGTGGTGTTGGTAGTGATGGTGGTAGCGGTGGTTGCGGCGCTGGTGGTGGCGGTGGTGGTAGTGATGTTGGTAGTAGTGGTGGTGTTGGCGGTGGTAGGCAGTGGCGGCGGCAGTGGTGGTGTTGGCGGTAGTGGCAGTGGTGGTGGTGGTGGTGGTAGTGGTGGTGTTGGTAGTGATGGTGGTGGCGGTGGTTGCGGCGCTGGTGGTGG
The DNA here is from genome assembly GCA_030765045.1 of Tenodera sinensis. NCBI lineage: Eukaryota > Metazoa > Arthropoda > Insecta > Mantodea > Mantidae > Tenodera > Tenodera sinensis. The sequence goes on from CM060972.1 coordinate 90,136,435, forward strand.
CGGTGGTGGTAGTGATGTTGGTAGTAGTGGTGGTGTTGGCGGTAGTGGTAGTGGTGTTGGTAGTAGTGGTGGTGTTGGCGGTGGTGGTAGTGATGTTGGTAGTAGTGGTGGTGTTGGCGGTAGTGGTAGTGATGTTGGTAGTAGTGGTGGTGTTGGCGGTAGTGGTAGTGGTGTTGGTAGTAGTGGTGGTGTTGGCGGTAGTGGTAGTGGTGATGGTAATAGTGGTGGTGTTGGCGGTAGTGGTAGTGGTGTTGGTAGTAGAAGTGGTGTTGGCGGTAGTGGTAGTGGTGTTGGTAGTAGTGGTGGTGTTGGCGGTAGTGGTAGTGGTGATGGTAATAGTGGTGGTGTTGGCGGTAGTGGTAGTGGTGTTGGTAGTAGTGGTGGTGTTGGCGGTAGTGGTAGTGGTGTTGGTAGTAGTGGTGGTGTTGGCGGTAGTGGTAGTGGTGTTGGTAGTAGTGGTGGTGTTGGCGGTAGTGGTAGTGATGTTGGTAGTAGTGGTGGTGTTGGCGGTAGTGGTAGTGGTGTTGGTAGTAGTGGTGGTGTTGGCGGTAGTGGTAGTGGTGATGGTAATAGTGGTGGTGTTGGCGGTAGTGGTAGTGGTGTTGGTAGTAGTGGTGGTGTTGGCGGTAGTGGTAGTGGTGTTGGTAGTAGTGGTGGTGTTGGCGGTAGTGGTAGTGGTGTTGGTAGTAGTGGTGGTGTTGGCGGTAGTGGTAGTGGTGTTGGTAGTAGTGGTGGTGTTGGCGGTAGTGGTAGTGGTGTTGGTAGTAATGGTGGTGTTGGCGGTGGTGGTAGTGATGTTGGTAGTAGTGGTGGTGTTGGCGGTAGTGGTAGTGGTGTTGGTAGTAGTGGTGGTGTTGTTGGTAGTGGTAGTGGTGTTGGTAGTAGTGGTGGTGTTGGCGGTGGTGGTAGTGATGTTGGTAGTAGTGGTGGTGTTGGCGGTAGTGGTAGTGATGTTGGTAGTAGTGGTGCTGTTGGCGGTGGTAGGCAGTGGTGGCGGCAGTGGTGGTGTTGGCGGTAGTGGTGGTGGTGGTAGTGGTGGTGTTGGTAGTGATGGTGGTGGCGGTGGTGGTAGTGATGTTGGTAGTAGTGGTGGTGTTGGCGGTGGTAGGCAGTGGCGGCGGCAGTGGTGGTGTTGGCGGTAGTGGTAGTGGTGGTGGTAGTAGTGGTGGTGTTGGCGGTAGTGGTTGTGGTGGTGTTGGTAGCGATGGTGGTAACGGTGGCTGTTACGATGGCGGAGGCGGTGATGGTGGTGGTGGTACATTCAACAGAATTAAAATGTTCCTAAAATACCAAAAAGTTTTATGCACCTTACACCAAAATGTAGGCAAGTGAGCTAAACTAAAGCTAATGGGTGGTGATGGTAGTAGTGTTGGTGGTGATATATGTGGGGTTGAATTGGAAGAATACCCGGGCTTAAAAGCCCCACAGTTTTGGTTGGAATCAAACCCGGGAACGTTCTGTGGCCGGGAACTAGAGCTCTAGCCCACTGCTCCACGGCAGGGACTACCATATGTAAGTAGCAGAGAAAGGAATTATAGACAATGAGTGGGTAGAGAAATTCATGTTAATCAGACATCATTTGGAGTCGAATAATCCATAAGTATTCTAGTTTTATGACAATCTGTCTCAAATAAAGCAAACCATGGGGAAGTCCAAATTAGATGATTGGGAATCCCAATGCTGTGACGCCCAGTGTCTTCAATGGTACATATGGTGTCGGATCTAAGAGCATATTCATGAGCTGGCCCCTAAATAAATAAAGATGTGCGAAAGTTTGACATACGTCACGGAAATGTGGAAGAGCAACAGGAAAGTGGAAGTGATAATCTGGTTAGCACCTGAGACAACGCAGTGCAGTTTCACATCATACAGTCGACTCCACCATGTTCAGACTTCTCACGCTCGCAGCTGTCCTCAAGGTGAGTACTTCTTAAGGAATCTGATTCTCTACTTGTGTAATAGGAATTGTATGTTAACGTTTAACAGACGCAATAAATATTGTGAAGTGCGTGGTTTCATAATTTTTCTGCAGTGGCGCCATAAAATCATGTTACTGGGTATTCAGTAGAGGTCGATATCGACTTGAGTTCTTATTGTATGTCGAGGTCTTGGGTCGGTTGGAAACTTATTCCACACTATAGCAGCATTGCAATAAAGATTATCTCTATGATCTGGTTCGATTTCTGGCTGGAGAATGGGAAGTGTTTCTTTAGTGCATTATTTCCCATTATCCCTAGAGTCTAGAAGTATGAGTATGAGTGAGACTATAGATGTGTGTATGTGCGTGTGTTTGTGTGTATGTATGTGAATTTAACGCTTATAAAGGGAAAAAACTCAACGTAAACAAACCAAAGTTACACAAGTGGTAAACGAATGAACATCCTTGCCGATGCGCAATTGTTCCAACGGAAAAAGCCGCCGATTTGACTAGATGTTAAAGGCAACATATAAATGGAGCAAAACTGGCAATAATCCATGATCTGCTTTACAGCTTATTTATGTTTACTTTCTCTACACATATTTACACACGGTAGAAAAAGTATTGTATTTTACCGAAAAATTTGCTGTCCGGATTTCACCAGAAATACAAGTTTTGAGACTCCCTAAATATTTTCGTGTTGTATGTACCTATATGTCTGAATAGTATAACTCAAAAATCTGATGTGCTGCACTCACGTGACTTTTTCTACTCTTATAATACAAACTCTTATCCCTGTACCTTCTTCGTGTTAGTTGACATAAACATTTGCAGAAATTATCTTATTTGCTTATTTCCTTGTAGGTGCAAGGGGAATGTTAGAATACGGTAGGCTTTCTGCGATAGTCAAATCTTTTAAAGCTTTGAGATTCCGTTCTCTTTGCACACTTGACATATAAAAAATGAACAACGATGTTCCATTTCACGAAAGTTTTCCAAAAGTCACACACATAAGGAATATCTCCGAAATGGTTCACTCTACAAAAAAAATGTATTCAGAAATAAATTGTGTATTTTAGAAATATCTACATTTTCTGTACAGTAAGATTTGGTCTATCTCTAAAGGTTTATCAGTTTTGCAAAAGTCGTCCAGAGTAAATACGATTACAGGAGCTATATCCAGAAAATTCAAGATACATATTTCATTTGTCATATTTCATTTTTCTTAAGAATATCTCAAACAGATGACATTTTAATCAAAATCGTTAAGGCCATTTTCAAGAAAATCAAAATTTTCGAAGAATTTTCCATGTAAAGCGTAGTTTAGGGTGAAGCAATTTTCTTCAAAATCTTCGTGTCGCATCCTTGAAAGACATTAAACTTAAATACCAAATTTAGTTTTTAACAGACTTTTCGTTTTTGAGTTATGCTGTCCCTAGACTGACAAAACAGAGGGAGAGAGAGAGAGAGATTGCATCTCTAATAAAAAATTTATTCCGAATTTATTTTGAATAGCCTTGAAGTCCTCTTTGATCAATGTTGTCTATAAATGCTAAGCCATAAAATGACAAAACTTGCCAAACGAATGTGTGTGTGTTTGTGTGTGTGCGTGTGCGTGTGTGTGTGTGTGTGTGTGTGTGTGTGTGTGTAAGAGAGAAAGAATTTCCTAGTTATTTTGTTCTTGTTTGCCTTGAATTTTCAAACAATTTATTTTTGACCTACTGTCTGTTTCTCAATGTCATAGAAAGTATGGAATTTCAAAGCCAGCATAAGTTACTTTTTCATTACTCTTTACCACTGCAGTTTACTTATACCTATGCATATGTTATCTACCACCTTTTATGTTTCTATTTGTGTAGTTTGTGTTAATCGAGACAAACGTTTGCAGAAATGCTTTCGTTACACATTTCTTTTTAGGTGCAGAGAGGATACAGGAAGCTAAAGTGATAGTCATATCTTTAAGTGAAGGAAAATTCAGTTCATCTGCTAGGAATATCTTGGAAATACGTAATATCACAAAAAAACTATCGGCACCATTTTTATGTTGGGTTTTATCAGAATAAGAACGAGTTTATAGTATATCATATATTTATTATAAAACTTCGACACATATAAAATTGCACCAGTTACACTCTTTTGTTAGTAGACACAGTCCCGTCGTCTCCTACCAGAGGTCACCAGTGCGCTGTTTCTACGGTCAGCACATAGGTGGTGCAGGCTGTCTTATGCTTCTGTCCTTCACATCCACAGAAGATACAATTTGGGTGCTTTAATGAGCTCGACATTTTTGAAAGCTTTGCTCTACCTCTTCTAAAAATTAGTATACAAAATTCATTAAGGATGAAGGGAATTTTACAGCTCATTCACAAAAAATTAAAGCATAGATTTTATACCGCACGTCAATATGTCAAATATACTGTGTGTCCCAAAAAACACCGTCGACAACACCTAGTATGTTGCGCGGGATGGCAAACTGGTCGGTTTTCAAATAGAAACCCCTGTCCGGAAATGCACTGTTTGGACGCTGGAGAGCGTCGAAATTTGAGAGCGAACAGTTGTGACAATTTGTTAATTCGTTTTGATATCTTAACACGGAAGGTATGCAACCCTTTAGACATCTGTGTACTGGGATGAACGACCTAAGCATAACATTCCTGCATATGTGCTAAATTCCTTGTGTCTTAAGAGTCCTTGGTGCGCATCCTACTGCGTTACTTGTGTGGTTTCCACTAGAGTAACGTTTTTAACAGCAGTGCGACCCGTGCCAGTACACAGCTGTTGAAATGGCTGACATGAGCTCCAGCACATTTTGATGTAAATGTACGGAATCACCTCAAAGTCGCATATCCAAATCGATCGATTGGTAGAGGTGGATCAGTTCCATGACCAGCACGGTCACTAGATCTGACACCTCTTGGCTATTTCCTGTGGAGTTGTATGAAGAGTATGGAGTATGACACTCCTGTAACGTCAGCGGGAACCGTACGGCTCGAGTCCACGGAGCGATTGAAAATCTTCAAAGACAACCGCACACGCCCGCCTCGGTAGCGTGACGGTTAGCGTGTCTGCCTCACGTTCAAGAGGTCGCGAGTTCGAATCTCCCTTAGGGTAAGTTATCCGGTTAAGGTTTTTTTCCGAGGTTTTCCCTACCCTGAGAAGACGAATGTCGGGTAACTTAAAGCTCCATGGACCTCGGGCTCATTTGAGCATCATTTCACCCATTTCATTTCATTCATTCGTCCGATATGACATAATGTTGGAGGACGTTAAAAAAAAAAAGAACAAAACAAAAAAACAAAAAAAAAAACAACAACAAAAAAGACAACCGCACGTTTTTGGTCATGTGCATGAGACTCACTATCACCGATAAAGTCTCTGCAATGACATAAGAGGTACACAGCTCGAAGCCCATTTGTAATGTAGACATCTCGATGTTGGGTTTATTGACGAAATGTTAAAAAAAAGATCCATCTCACAGTTCGATGTGTTACAGCGTCCAAATCGTGCATTTTGGGACAAGGATTCCCATTTGAAAACTGACCAGTTTGCCGTTCCGCACAACATACTAAGCATTGTCGGTGTTTTCTTGGACACCTGTATATACCTAGTATTTTAATCATAATACCTAATTGCAGCCACTTTTGAGAAAATCGAAAATAACGAAATAATGTCCATGTAAAGAGTAGCTTGATGGTGGGCAGGTTTCTTTAAAAGCATCTTGTCTGCTGAGGTTAAATACCAGGGTTTGATATAGTCCACACCCGCTATTTAGAACCTGAAAATCGGCGCTACTCCACCGCACCACTTCCTATTATCCTCTTCTTTCTTTCTTATTTTCTTTTCCTTGTTGCCCCAAATGCTTCTAAACTGTCTACGTCACCGCCACTCCGCGCAGCACAGGTTATACAACAGAGGGGGACACCTTGCGTACTGCGAGCAATTGTGGCTACCGCTCCCCAGGAAGAAGGGATGAAGTGAAGAAACCAGAGAAGGCAACAGACCACAGAGACGTGCGGAAGTCTCTAGCAGTTCCAAGCTCGAAGACCTGTCCACTGCTGGAGCTGCCTAAAAAGGGCGATAAACAACTCGTCGACCAAGCACCCCTCCAGTGTCAACGGGGAGTACTCTTTGCTCTCAAGAAACATTCGTCCCATCTGTCTGGTACCGCCATACGCCACGGAACCTAAGAGCACACATGAAACGAGAAGAAAACTGAAATCTAACTGATGAAGAGAAAATCGTGGTATATGTGAAACCACCCCAGAATTCGTCTACCAACCAGGGAAAACCACGAAGTCCGTGTGGGCGGTCGACTGGAATCGAACCAGGGACCTCCACGTTACCACGGAGCCATTTCGCTGTGCCCCGCCCAAATTACTTCAGCTCCACCTGCCAACAGCAGCAGGATTGCCACCATATCCCTTCCGGCCTTGGGCGAAAGCTTCAGTCGCCTGGAACAATTGAGCATCCAAACACAACCTGACGCTGCGGATTGCACTGAAAGCCTCTAATGCATAACGTAAACTGCACTAAATCATTAAAGGTATTGCACGTAAACAGCGTTGGTTTCATAGGCGCCGACTTGTTATACATTTGAGGTGGGACAGGATTGTGCAATAAAGTTTGGCGTTAAGAACATATTTAGTGCAATTACTAAAGTGCAAGTACAGTAGGTAGGTACAGATATTTTCAATTGCCAGAAAATTAAATAAATGGTGCATTAATGGTGCGCTTATTTGCCATGAAATTATTTGTACCATGTATAGATTTTCAATGCTGTTTATTTTGACATAGACATCAGTTAGCTCTTCCACAAGATCATATTCAAATGGATGAATTCCATTACAGTATCTCTGCCGTCAAGGCCATATAGTGACCAACTCTTTAAAGATTTGACTATTGCTTAAGCCTTGGTCCCTGTTAGGGCTTCAGTCATGGCAATTGCCTGTCAACTTCTCACTCCATTCCTGCTCTTGGAGCTGCAGCACTCTATGCTCTGTGCAGTCTAATGTCAGTGTGCTCAAGTGGAACCCCAGCCACATTCCCAAAACTTCCTTCCCAATCCAGTGCTTAAAAATTCTGACTTTTCGTTTTTGAGTACATATACATCCTAAACACACAATGCTCTATACACTGCCTAAGTATTCGTATTTCTCTATTTTCTCATGTGAACTGGTTGTCATCAAAGCATAGAACAGATGGACAAAAATAAGTTCCTTTATAATATTTTCTGACCTGCTTAGTTCAATATTTGCTAAACAAGGAAGTCCAGAACCAATGCTCTAGTTGAAGTGCAGTTAGTGCAGAAAAGTAATCAATAAAGTGAAAAAATCCTTATATATAGGCGGATACCATCACCCAATGAATTGAACATAACAAGAAGGCAGATTCCAAACCTCATGAAGCTATCAAACATTCACACAGTGACATAATAACAACCACACCATGTCAAGACCATATAAAATACATAAGCAAATAAATAAAAATCAAATGCTACAACCAGTGGTCTAATAATCACATCAGTAAACTCCACGTAATTATCTCAAATCCTGAAAGAAGAATTTCCCTTCAACATTTAAAATGCCACAATCATACAATCATCACCAGAGTAAGAATTGGTCATACTAAACTCACACTCCCATTCCTGTTCTCCAAAAGAACGGCTCCAATCTCTGTGAAAGATGCCAAAATCAACTGATCACCATCCATATCTTAAGTTGCCCCCTATTCCACGAATGGAGAGAGGAACAAATTTCCAAGAGATCCTACAGTTCTCCACAAATATACAATGATACCAAGAATATTACAGTTTTTAAAAGATGTTTCTTTGTATAATCTCTTATAATATCAAGCATTTGAAATTGTTAATGTATAATATAATTTGGTTTTTCTTTTTAATTTAAAAAGTGAATGCCAAAAATTGTATAAATATTAACTATTAATCTTTACTGCTTGTTTACATTGTATATTGTAAAATAATTTAATTTTGACTTATTATCCTGTTAAATCACCTGTTATATCTCCTGCTATACCTTCCATTTGTTAACTAATATGTTGTTGTTTTCTAGTGCCTTGCATCTGGCAATGAAGCCATTAGCATTCATGCTTTCCAATACTTTTGAACTGTAGTTTCTTCTGATCTTAATGCTTCACAGGTCTTCAAGTGGTCTTCGTTCATTTCTGCTGGATCGTTACACAGGACACATATTGGTGAGGCTGAGATACCTATTCTGTAGAGATGACTTGCTAAGCAGTCGTGATTTGTCAATAGTCGGAAGGCTGCAACCGCTGTTTTCCTTGGTCTCTGGGGGATTATATCTGGGTTGGAAAGTAGTGTAATCCATTTTTTATCTTTGGCATTTGTTTCTATTTCTTGTAGGTATGAATGAGAAAATTTTTTAATGATCAAGCGTTTTATTGAGGAATAAGAGAAATTGAATTTAGATTTTTGTTTTATTGTTGTGCCTTTCTTTGCAAGTGAGTCTGCAGCTTCATTCCCCATGACTCCACAGTGTGCTGGAATCCATTGGAGATGAATAGTCTTATTAACTTTTTGGAGTTGTGTTAACATTTTGTAGCATTCTCTAATTTTTGTTGACTTCTTTGTAGTATTTGAACATATTCCCTGAATTGCAGCTTTAGAATCTGAAAGAATTACTGCCTTGTTAAATTTATTTAAGGGAAGATTTAATAATTGTCGGAGAGCAATGTGTATAGCCTCTATTTCTCCATCATAATTTGTTGTGTCTCTGCCAACAGAATGATAAAAGGAAAAATATGAACATGTAACTCCAGCTCCAGTAAGGTTTTCCTTGGAGGATCCATCAGTATATATGTGCAGCCATTCTTCTGTGGGATATCTAGTATTGATTGTTTCCAGAGCTAGAAGTTTTTGTATTTCTTTTGGTGTGTCTGATTTACTTATTTCCTCTATTAATTCCAAACTGAAGGTAGGTTGTAATAATTCCAATGGATTTTCTCTTATAAGTAGATTTTCTCTGGTGTTAGGAATGTCAATTTGGATTTAATCTGTGTTACCTTTTCTAGGAAACTACTATGAGTTTTAAGGATTGAAGGGGGGAAGTTCTCTTCTGTCCATTTAGAGTTTGGCAGTCGTAACATTTTCTCGTGTTGGAGTAATGCTTGTTCTTCTATTTTTGTTGTTATTGATGGGGTCCGTGTTAAGGCAAGCATGGCATCAATAGGTGTGGATTTAATTGCTCCAGTGATTAGGCGAAGAGCCTGATTTTGTATTTGTTCAAGTTTATTGATGTTAGCATTTGCTGATGTTATTAAAGCTTCAGAACAGTACAAGAGGTTTGGTTTAACATACATTGTGTATGTTGTGTTAAGGACTCTCCTTGAGCAGCCCCATTTAGCACCAGCTAACCTTTTCAGGATTTGCAGTTTCTTTTCAACCTTTTCTGAGATGTTTGTTACATGTTTTTTCCAAGTAGGTAGATCTAAATACCACCTATTTAGTCCTCCTGGCTAGGTCCGATGGACCCGTTGACCAACGATAGGTGTGGTCCTCCTTGCAAAATGGGGGTTTAAGTCGGGTGATGTAACTGTCACATAGTAAAACTGGTGCCCGTTAAGAAAACAGTTACATGAAAGCCACATACATGAATATGTTAACTAATATGAAAGAATTAGAATGACATGTATAAGTCACTAAACGGTCTTCTAGCTATGTGACTACAATAAAGCTTTTAAAAAAAAGACATTACTTTACACAAAAGAAACTATTATCTGTCTGGGACCCATTCCTAATGAAGTAAAGTACATATGTCCCATGTAATTAATGCAGTAGCTGATTTTCTTGTTACCATTGGTATTAAATTATAGACATTAATGAGATTATTTAATATAATTTATTATTCATTAATGTGTATCTAAAATTCCTTTTTTCTTCTCAGGTGCTTGTAGCATTTCACCTTAAGGATGGCTACTCAACATGGTAAGTGTAATTCTTTTTATTATCATATTAACTTATTGTACTTACTATCTGTGTTTCATATGTTCATTACCTATAAGATCACTGAGTTGGAATTACCGTAATGATAGTAATGTTTAATTAAACAATAAATTATTTAAAGAAACATTACAGATTTGTAAGTGCATATGCACCTATCAGCTTCAACTGCTACTCACACAGAAATAACGTTTTATATACGTATAGGAGTTTGAAGCCTTCCATTTGAAATTTGAATGCTATTGCTACTCTCTTAAATTTAATTATTGTCACCCCTTTGCAATGCCCATGTTGTACAATGTTGCTCCTATATTTAAAGGATCTTTATCACTATATCTTTGTGTGTGCATATCTGCCACATGTGTAACTAGTTCATTTCCACTTTGTGTCTGCAACATAGCAAAGTTTACTATTTTTGTTTTACTTGTATTACAACCTAAGTTATTGGTGCTAAGTAGTACAGTGCTCTGAATCTGCATTTATTTTCCCAATAAGGGCATTGGTGGATGTATCCCAGCATATCATGGCTGTGTCATCAGCATATTACAATATTTTTTAATTTAGAGTTATTGGAGCATCATTTATATATATAAAATAAAAAGCAGAGGTTCTAATACCAAACCTTTGGTACCCCATATTGGACTATTCCCTCCTTAAATTTACCATTTTATTTATAATTTCCTTAGTAGAATGGAATTACTGTCCTTTGTCCATGATTGCTTAAGTAGGAAGAAATTAATTTATTTGTCAGTCCCCTTATTCCATAGCTGTTCAGTTTTTCATGCAGTATTGTATGATCAAATACTCTGTGGTTGAAATGCTGGCTGTGGCATTGAATTTTCATTTTCATTTCTGATTCTACCTTGTGAAATATGCTTTTATTTTAAATTTTTTAATCTGCATTGAAACTTTCTCAGGCCCATAAGCATGTGCCTGGAAATGTCATGTTTTCCCTTGAGTACACCCCTTGAGAGGTTTGTGCAAATGAGGGACCCACTGGAACATATAATGATTTTGAATATTTTCTATCTATCTCATGTTGATTTCCAACAACTGTGTTGAACTGAAATGCTATTTTCACACACACACACACACACACACACACACACGCACATGCACACGCACGCACACGCACATGCACACGCACATGCACACAGACACATGCACACACACACACACACACACACAGAGAGAGAGAGAGAGAGAGAGAGAGACACATACAGGTTGGATTATTTTTTCCTAAAAATCCTTTATTTTTGGATTTAGGGTACCTTAATGTACATTTTTCTACTAAATCTCTGTACGAAATTTTTGGGTGGAATGCAAAACTGCCTCTGCTTAAAGAAAATAGTAGAGAAAGTAAATGTGTGTAAGATTAGTTTCTACATAGGCTTTCAACTCATGACCTCCTAAACCCTATCACTTGTGCTATTTCACTTGGTAATGGCAGTTTCTGAGATAGGTACTGTAGACACATGGTTAAATTCCCCTTTTTTGTAATGTAAGTACATGTAGGTATTCTACATAAACCAAGAATAATGAGTGATATTGTTTTGATGTATGTGGCAGGGAAGCTGAATGTCAAACATCAGGCATATCTTCACATCCATCTGACTGTCGTGCCTTTGCTCTGTGTCAAACTGATAGTGTCCAGCTCTACATATGTCCACCACAATCAGGATACTCCCAGACACAGCAAACTTGCTTGCCATCACATCTTGTAAGTAAACTGATACTCTCATATCAGAATTTCATTACTTGAAGCATTTGAAAAATGACCTATAAACTGACTGAAAATTTTATACAATTACATAACAATTACAACAAATTTGATGTGTTGCACTCACATGAATTTCTCTACTCACTCTTGTACAAAGTATTCTTACAAATGCGTATTTTCCTTTGATGTTAATCAAGTTAGATATTTGTAGAATTGGTTTACTTCCTCGTAGGGACAAAGGGAATAGGAGAATACAGTATTAGTCTAAAGTGACAGTCATTTCTTTCAAGAGCTGGTTGCTATGTGATGGCTTTGATATTCTATTCTATTTGCATTACCAGGAGAAAACAAATGTAACAGCTTTCCATTTGATAAAAGCATAAGTATTGGAAATTCAAACATATAAAAAGGAATATGTCGAAAATGATTGACTCCACATTAAAAATTTAATGTAAATTGTGTGCTTCAACAAAGACCTACATTTTTTACAGAGCAAGACTTTGTCTATCTCTTACAATTTACCAGTTAAGCAAAATCAGCAAAAGTCATTTTTGAGAAAATTTAAATTTTGGAAAAAAATTTCGGTGGCACCGTGGCCGAGCAGTTAGACCATTTGCCTATCACCAAGGTGGCTCAGATTCGATCTCAGGGACCCACATGTGGTATTCATGGTAGACGAAGCAGTGTCTGGGCAGCTTTTCTCCGATCCATAGGTTTATGCAAAAGGTAGTTTGGATTGGGGGAGATTTTTTTTAAATCCTTGGAAGATGCTGAACTTAATTTAACTTTGGTATTTAATTTAATTTATTTTTGAATTACCCTGTTCAGACACACACACACACACACGCACACAAACACGCACATGCACAGGCACACACACTTTATCTACAAATACTTATTTTGGATTCATGTATTACCAGTGAAATCTCATTAGAAATGTTTTGTATGTAATACAATACTTCCTTGGCTTACTGTAAGTATGTGTAGAAAAAGTAAAAATGACCTAAAACTGAGATTTATATAATTTATTAAAATTAAAGAAAGCAATAAATTAATGTATGCATGTGCATAACTGCTATACAAGCAGGAAAAGTAGGTATAAAATGGACTGAGATAATTTGGAAACTAATTGAAAATAAAATCTGAGGTGTTGCACTCACATGACTTTCTCTACTCTTGTACTAACCATTCTTACAAACTCTTATTCCTATATCTTCTTCGTGTTGGCCCAAATGAGCTCGTTATCGATGGGCCGTTAAACCCTACACATTCACTCACTCACCCACCTTCGTGTTAGTTGAAATAAACATTTGTACAAATTATCTTATTGCTTATTTCCTTGTAGGTGTAAGGGGAATATTAGAATACAGTAGGCTTTGTGCGATAGTCAAATCTTTTAAAGCTTTGAGATTCCGTTCTCTTTGCACACTTAACATAAAAAATGAACAACCATGTTCCATTCCATGGAAGTTTTAAATATTCAGAAACTCACACACATAACAAGGAATATCTCCGAAATAGTTCACTGTACAAGAAAATTTATTGAGACATAAATTGTGTATTTTAGTAAGATCTACATTTTTTGTAAAGTATAATTTGGTCTATCTCTAATGGTTTACCAGTTATGCAAAAGTCGTCCAGAGTAAATACGACTACAGGGGCTATAGCCAGAAAATTCAAGTTACACATTTCATTTGTCATCAAAATATCTCAAACTTACGGCATTTTAATCAAACTCGTTAGAGCCATTTTCAAGAAAATCAAAATTTTCGAAAAATGTTCCATCTAAAGGGTAGTTTAGGGTGGGGCTATTTTCTTCAAAATCTTTGTGTCACATCCTTGAATAACATTAAACTTAAATACCAACTTTGGTTTCTAACTGACTTTTTGTTTTTGAGTTATGCTGTCCATAGATTGACAGACACAGAGACACGCAGATCTTTTTCCAAAAATGCTTTTTTTTTGGATTCAGGGGGCCTCAAAACATATATTTATGGTGAAATCTTGACATCGAATTTTTGGATGGAATACAATATTTCCTCTACTTACCAGTAGAGAAAATAAAAATGGAAAACTTACATCTCTCATCCTAGTTTGGGACATAAATTCTAATTGTGATTATACTGGCTCCCCTGACAACAATCAGCCATCCACCCACAAACAGCTTTTTCCACACTAACATTAGATAGGAATGTAATTTTTTACAAGAATGCAAGCAAAAGATGTGCAAAGTTACTTTTACTTTTCTGTAACATACGGAAATCTCTAATGTTTGTAAAGTTAACCTTATGTAAAATGTTATTAACACAAAAATCTAATAAGGTGACCAAAAATAATGAACAAACATACATTCTTATAATCTGGAACCATGATACGAGCTCAGTTCAATAAGTATGCATGTTAGAAATGAAGATGCCAATTTTTTCAAAAGTAAATTATTTATTTCTCAAGATAATCAGTGCCCTTATGAAGATATATATATACTTCTCCAAAGTTCCTGCCATTTTTTTAAAACTCCTCTAAAAAATTGGAATTGTCAAGCTCTGCAAAATATGGCTCTTTCTTGAGATGATTTCTTCATTTGATTTATATTTTGTTCCTGCAAGCCTTTTATATTTGAGATCAAGAAGAGCCAGGTCAGGTGACTATGGGTGGCACGGCAGAAAGTCATAGCACACTTCATGCAGTTTGGCAGCAACAGCACTGGATGAGTTTGCTGCTGCATTGTCATGGTAAAACAACACTTTATTCTGCCATGTCTCCAACTTCTTGTTGAATCAGGCCAATAACTCACTGTAGTAATTGCACAGTTATCATTTTTTCTTTTTCCAAGAAGTCAGTGAATATGAATCCATTTGCATTCAAAACAAATTGTCATAATCATTTTTCTGGCTGATGGGACTGTCTTAGCCTTCTTTGATGCAGATTCACTGGAAGCAACTCATTGTTTTGATTGTTGCTTGGTTTCCAAAGTATAATGATTAATCCAGGTCTCATTGACAGTAACAACTCAATGCAAAAGATCTTTTGGAGCTTACTTAGCTCCAAACACAGCTCTGAAGTTGACAGTCACATCTGTCTGTTGTCCAGTTTGAGCTAACATAGTATCTATTGAGCCAACAAGTTACCATATAAATATAAATTGCCATTCCCACCAATCAACTGTGGCTCTGCCACTTCACAAACTTCTGTTCGATAATCAGCGAGAATCAAATTGTGGCCTTTTTCAATGACTTCCTTGGAAATCACATCTTGGGCACGCCTTATCAAAAACTGATGTTCAACTACATTTAAGGCCATTGAACCAATATCTAATTGTCATCACAGATGGTGAAAGGTCTCCATAAACAGCATCAAATTTTACTTTTATCTCCTCGCAAGTTTTCACATCCAAAGTAAAAGGTGAATTACTAAACAACACAGCACTTTTTGCATTTTAGTGAAAACATGTTGAGCAACTGATTGAAATTTCTATAAAATCCACACTAACCTATAAATAAGTTCCAAATTTGTTTTGGCAACATGTAACAAATGACATACACTATGGTAATAACTCAGCAAGTCCATTTATTTAAAAATATGGGTACTTATTTGAACTACCCTTGTAGGTGTTTATGTACACCTTAGCAATACTTATGATGCTACAATTATAAGATGGCATATAGGAATCTGGGTCCTTGTTGTAACTAGAACACAAATGTTAGGCAAAAAGCTGTTTTTGCTGGGAAGTAATAAATCAAAAGTTATATAGGTAGGTATACTCATGTTTTGAGGCATTTGGTAGTGATAGTACCAGTTTTTATTTTGCTCTTTGAAATTCTAGCTATCATATTTTTTTGGCTTCTATTTTGGTTAGTATACTTTTAGATACTTTTGAATAACTTAATACTGTATCATTATTTTTCGCTTACAAAATATATTTACTTTTCCTTTGTTAATTGTACAATAATCATAACAACTGACTAACATTTCACAGTCACACTACCAACTGTGGCAGCATCTAACTATGTCATGGTATTCATACAGTCATCTCCCTACATTACCCCCTTCTCAGTCATTGTACATCTTCCAAGAAGCGAGTTGGATATCGTATTCTTCAGCCTGTCTCTGTAGTTCTTGCTATACTTGGCATATCTACCATATGAGGTTGTTCTTTTACATGGTTACCATGAGTCAGTATATATGCTGGTTTTAATCTATATAAGGATATTTTTATTCTTCTCATTTACTTTTACACCAAAAAATTTTCCTGTACATTCCATGACTTCATATGGACCTTGATACAGTGCTTCTAGAGCTGCCTTTAATTTGTCAACTGAACACTTACCTTATTGATGTTTTGGAATACGAATGGTTTTTCTTTGATTTATTAGGATATTCAGCAGGTTTGACTTGATTTATGTATTTCCTCAATTGCACTACAAATGTTGGCAATTCCACATTCACTTTTGTCAGGATCGTTGAAAAAAATCTCCTTGTAATTTAAGTGGAGCACCATATACCATTTCTCCAGTAGTGGCGTTGCTAACTTCTCTGATAGAATAACCCAGTCCCAATAAGATTGTAGGTAATATACTGCTCCATTTAAGATTTTCATGGTCATAGATAGTTGCTTTAAGTATCCTGTGAAATTTTTCAATTTTTCCATTTGATTGTAGATAATATGAAGTAGTTTTTGTTAATTTACAACCACTTCTTTTATACCTAATATGGACTTCTCTACATTAATTCTGAGACCAAGCTTATCAAGTTGCTTAAACAGTAAGTTAAGTGATGTTTATCCTCTTTTGGAGTTGTGGATGCTATCAAGATATCATCCAAATAAGCAAAACAGAAATCAAGTCTCTTAACAACTTTGTTAATAAATCTTTGGAAAGTACTGGGTGCATTTCTTAAACCAAAGGGCATAAAGTTAAATTCATAAACTGAATTGAGTGATTATTGCGGTTTTGTGTTGTCTTCTTCAGCAACTGGAATCTGGTAATAAGCTTTTAGAAGATCAATCTTGGAAAAGATTTTCTTGTTCTGAAGAAAGTAACTTACATCACTGATTCTTGGAATTGGAGATCAATCTAGGAGGGTCCTATCATTTAGACAATGAGTCTTCATAGACTCACTATTGCTCATTGGATTTTTCTGTTAAATGTAGTGGATTAGCCCATTGTGATTTAGCTTGATTACTTTTGATTTAACAAAAACTGAAATTCTGTTTTTGCAATGTTTAATTTATGGTCTAATCGCCTAGCTTTACTGTATACTGGTGATCCAGCAGATGTCTCAATATGATGTTGAACGTCATGTTTTAGTTCCGTTGTTGTAATTGATGGTTTATTTATCCCAGGAAAGTTCTGTAGAAGTCTCGAAAATCTACAAGTAGAATGAAGTGAATTTACAGAATCAGTGTTTTTGCATAATCTTGCATCAGCTGAGGCCTTCAGCTTAGTATTACTGTCTATTAATTTTTTGTTCTTTAAATCAATAAGTAAGCCAAAATGAAGCAGAAAGTCAGCACCTAGTATACCTTTAGACACTTCAGCCATAATAAATGACCATTCAAAGGAGCGCCTTAGTCTTAAATTTAAGTTCAGTATTTTGAAACTATAGGTATTAATTTGTGAGCCGTTAGCTGTATAAAATTTAAAATTACTGGGTTTTGGGTTATTATTGGCTGGTAGCGGTAAAATGGAGATGTCTGCTCCACTATCAACCTGAAACCTTTGTCCCATAGTCTGATCTTTAACAAACAAGCGAAACTGGCAGCCGGGTATTCCTTACATGGCAGAACATCATTTAGTTCTGCTGCGTTTAGTTTCCCATATTCATCCATTGGCAAGGTTGGGTATATTTTTCAGGTAGACATCGCAGACCAAATAAAAAATAACAATATTTGCCACTCTTATTAAATTTGGGGCGACTTCTACTTTGGCTGTGGAATTGCTATGAACTGCGATTTTGGCTTCTTCTAAACTCCTTTTCTAATTCTTCAATCCTAGCAAGAAGATTCTGAACCAACAGAGCAGATGGCATTGTTTGGGGTTACTGCTGCTATTGAAGGTTGCGGTGTGGCTACCTTCACCTCATTAATAGTTTGCATCTCAAATAGACAATCTGACATTTGCACCATTTTATCAACATTCTCATCTGAAGTACTAAGAATGCTTTTTATATTATGAGGAAGCTTATCAAGCCAGAGAGTTTTTAAAATTCGTTTGGAGACATTTGTTTCACCATAACCTTTCAGTTTTCTCAATAGCTGGCTGGGTTTCATAACACCTAGCTCTATTCGGCCTACCAATTTCTTTATTTGATGTTCTTTGCTTTCTTTAAACAACATTAGTAGCCTTTCCTTTGCCAGAGAATACTCATTGTTTTCGGTGCTGGTTATTAAATCCCAAATGTTTTCAACTACACTCAGCCCTAACTGCGCAAGCAGATGGTTAAATTTTGTTGTTACAATTGTAATGTCAGCAATCAAAAATTGTGCTTCTGCCTGACAAAACCATATCTCCAGTTTCTCTACCCAGAAAGGTGGCAATTTGACACTCAGCTTGTCCAGTTCAATGTTACCTTTGGTACTTGCTGTTATTTGAACTGGGTTTGTGTCTACACTGGTCCTTCCATGTTCCATCTCCATTATCATGTTGGCAATCACCACTATTTTGGCCCCTATTTTGGTTAGTATACTTTGAGATACATTTTGAACAATTTAATAATGAGTATAATTATTTTTTGGTCACAAAATCTATTTATTTTTCCATTGTTAACTGTACATTAATCATAACAACTAGCATTTCACAGTCATGCTACCAGCTGCAGCAGTAACTATGTCATGTTATTCATACATTCATGTCTGTACATATTTGAATAAAAAAGGCCATTATTGCCTCTTTAAAATCAATTTAAATGTTTTCAATTTATTTTCAATGATTCTATTGGCTTCAGGAAACAATAGGCCATGGTCACACTCCTGTCTTAGAACTTGGACTACCTTTACAATGGAATGTGACCAATTGCTCACCTTTTTTGTTATGTTTGCTCTCTATAAGGGGTTCAGTATTTCTCTTTGAAAGCAGATTCCCCAATATCAGAACTGGTGTAAGGAAGAAATTGGTGTTAAGTTACTGTCACATTAACCCTTAACCGGCGTGGCCAGAAATTTTTACACTCAATGCGTTGCGGAGTCCCTGGGACTCCGAAATAAAAGTTGTTGTTATTCCAATGTTACATATACATTTATTTATTTTTGGATGTATAATTAACTAAAAGCATGTAAATAAATAAACTTTTATTTATAATAGAATGAAATACAAACCAAACAAAAAGAATATGAAACCAATTTTTTGGAACAAAAATTAACCGTGTTTCTTTGATTTTTATATTGAGAAACAAAAACTGATAAATGAGCTCTTTTCTTACCGAAAATATGTTTGGTACTGTCTAAAATACAAAAAATAAAAACACATGACCTTCTAAAATACAATAATAAAAAACTGACAATGCTTCAAGAAAAAACAACACAATGTTTAGGACTCTACATTTTCAGTACATTCAACACAGGTTTTTTAGAACACTGCATGCAAATTGGTCTTCTGCATTGAACACATAAATAAGCAGTCTTTCACTTCAATTTTGGGTTACATGTAGAATAATATTTCCTCTGATTTCTAGGAAGTTCGTCTTGTGCATCAGCTGGTGCCGCAGGCGCTATCTTCAAAATTCTGAAGATGCCGCTTTTTAGCTCTCTTGATAAGTTTGTTTTCTGAGCTCTTTCCTGAAGTAGCAGTTCATACAGTTGTTTGGCCAATAATTTCAAAAAATTTATTCTTTGTAGCTTTTCTGAGTTGACACATGACTGATGGATGATGTATGCATTTATTGAAGACATATCCACGAGTCTGTAAATCACAGCCATAGGCCAGCGTTGTGTTCTACTGGATGAATATTTACTGGTTTTTTCATCTACAGCATCTACTCCAAATTTTGTGTTATTATAAAATGCATTAATCTCGGGCAGACCATCAACATCGTCTTTGGAGTGATGCATCGATGAAATCAGTATAACAGCTTTGTTTTTCTTTGGCACTCTGGAAATCAATGTTTTATTACTTGTAAAGCCGTACAGTGTGGAACTCACTGGTCTTGATATGGAATCTATCTTGGCTTGAAAACTCTGAGTCACATTCCTTAATCCATCTTTGAACAGTTTCATCAAAGGTAGGATCCGTAAGTCTAATTCTTTTAGGATTCGCGGACATAGTTGCGGTGTCGGAAGTGTTACACTAAGCGTGTCGCGGAGTCCAACAGACTCTCAGGTTTACTCTTTGCATACTGGCATTGTTGACAGACAGTTGGCGACTGAGCGCATAACAGTTCTCCCTACCGTGGGAAGGTACTGAATAGCACGTGCCATTTGGTGGAAAAACACTGACGTTATTAAATCATTTATTTTTGCCAGAGTCCCAGGGACTCCGCAACGCCAGTTAAGGGTTAAAGTAGGCATAACATTAACTAATCCATAGCTTCAGTCAAACCATTGTAAAATAAAACTTCATTTTTATATTAGTGAATTTCTGTGTTTTCAGGTGATGGAACAATTTTGTTGTGTTGGTTTACAAAAAGACAGTAACAAACAAAACATGATAAAAGAAACAACTTTGTCAGTATGTGCTATAACAAAGCATAAATCTGTTCTTACTTTAAAGAGTGGTGACAAGAAAATAAGGTTACTTCCATAAGTTATTGCTACATCTGACAGTCAGTTTTCATTAGATTTATGTAAATCAGTAGTTGATCCTGGCAGAGTCTAACATATGAACATTTATAGCAATACCTTGTGATAAAGTGAAACAATAAACATATTATATTATGTGTAAACCAACTATTGGTAATTAAATATCTTAAGATTAAATATATTTTAAGATGTATATTGTTTTTTTTTTACTTCCTCTGCTATTCTAGTTTCCCTCAACCATATATAAGTTTTGAAAATCTTCTACCTATATTGCATAAACTTGTACTTTAATAGAATACTTTTACAGTTACCCCACAAATGCACTTCACGACCAGAACCAGATGATGAGAAGTTCCTCAAGTTGATGCCCGTAACTCATGACAATGGAGACAGTGTACCTGTATGCAATCCTCAAGGTCAAATGCTAGGCTTGCTGCAATGCCTGGCAATGAATGGTGAAGATTTGGTAAGCAGATTTTGTTCAATTTATTTATATCAAATCTCACATACTTTATGTAAGGCTATAAGCAGAGTGCAGGTGAAATAGTAATGAATTTATTTGGTTCCAGTGTAACTCTTTCTTTTACCACCTTTAACTGGCAAAATAACTATCCAGGTGACATTTAACATTAAACATATTTGCAATATGTTTCCTAAGTCATTCGTTGTAATTTAAATCTCAGAGAAGAAAATATTACTTTTTCATAGAACATAACTTGAAATCTGGTAAGTTGAAATGTAATTTACTGTTCGTACACAAGGAAGAAGAAAATATAATTACATTCACATGACTTTTTCTATCCACTCTTCCAAAAACTATTTTTAAACTAACCCCACAGCACAGCAGATCTTTCTAGGCCAAGACCTACCACCCAGCTGCTGCATCTCCCATCTCTACCACCATAGGTATCATAAGTGGGATGCAGTACTGAAAGGTGGGACGTGGTCAGTGGCCTCATCCTTGCCTGTCAGTATATGCAGTCTTCCTAACCAGGTGCTTCTACTTCTCACTCAAGTAGCTTCTCAATTGGCCCCTCAGGAACCTAATAAGACTGAGTGCACTCCAAACCAGGACTCCCTGTGGGAGAAAATCTGCATGCCAGTACCAGGAATTGAACCTGGGTCTCCTCCATACTGTGGAGGCAACCACAGAAGCTGCTTTTATAAAACTTTATTTTTCTCTCTGCATCATGCCAACCAAGATGAACATTTGCAGAAATTGTAGCTACAAGTGGCAAACTAAATTTTTAGGTGTTGATGAAGACAGTTAAAATGGGATATACCTATTGAAAATGTATCAATAAGGTTACTCATGGTTGTTTACCAAATGAAGAATTTAAGATACTGTTTGCTGGCACATATTGAGATATGCTTAGTTTGTGTTGTTCCAGTTGGTTATGACTTATGAGATGTGGTGGTTCTCTATGGTGTAGCTCATTCTTTTGCTATAAAAGAAAGTCTTGAGAATTTAAAGAAGTGGGATTGCAGTTCTCACTGTAAACCTCTTTTTATTGAGCTGGAAATGTTAACAGTTGTAAATCTATATTTGCTCGAATTATGATTGCAAGATCATTGTTTTATTTCTGATATATTCTTTAAGAAAGTATGTACATGATCATTATACTAGATATCATGCAGCCCTAAGCTTTCCTCAATTTGATCTCAGTAAGTCAATAATTTCTACTTTTATTTTTTTATTTTTTTTTTATTTATTTATTTATTTACTAAGCTATATAAATGTGAATATGACCGGTGTTCAGCCCTGGCTCTACTTTTATTTGGGCTCAAAGTGTTACAATTTTTAACATTATTAAGAGCTATAACAAACGCAACTTGAGAAGCTGTAATAAGTAGTAACACTGTGCTTGTGCCATCCAGAAACCAACATATGAATGGGAGAAGCATGTTGTTGATGGTATCTTTCTTCTTCTTTCTTTCCTTTATTACCCTCCCCTTATGTAGGACTTACAACCCAAGCCAGTGTCTAGGATCAGATGCTTGTTGGGGAGCAGAGGGACCTCTGAACCAGACAGAGTGAAGACCTAGAAGCTGGTGGTCAGCCAAGCATCAGGTATGATAGTGAGGAAGAGGATTATATGAAATGCAGGCGAAATTGATGATTGGAAAGGTGATAATGGAGCAATTGGTGGAATGAGTGGTGGGGGAAACCAGAGAACCCAGAGAAAACCCGCCGCTTCGTCCACCACGAATAACACATGTGGGACCGCCTAGGTAGTAGGCAAGTGGTCTAACCACTCAGCCACAGCGCCACCATTATACTTCCAGACTCAGGGAACAATGAGGCATAATCTTGGCTGGAGAAAAATTCCTACCCACACAGTGCCGCCATTAATCTTCCAGACTCAGGGAAGGATGAGGAATAATCTTGGCTGGAGAAAAATTCCTACCCCCCTGCCCCCTGCCGGTAATCGAACTCGGGACCCCTTGCACAGCAGGCAGGTGCTCTACCAACTGCACTATGGGGCAGCCATGTTGACCATATCAACTCCTGATGTTGGCTGAATGAACCATTTACTTCTGACATGTGCATAGGGTAGGAAGTTGGGTTGATTGCCCATGTCTATCAGGGCTGTTGTGTCCCTGGTGATGATGGTGATGGTGGCAGTGGGGTGATGATGGTGATGATGATGTGATGATGACAATGACGATGTGATGATGACGATGATGATGATGATGGTGATGATGATGATGTGATAATGTGATGATGATGACAACGGTGGCGGTGACGGTGATGGTGACGTGACGGTTATGGTGATGGTGACGATGACGCCGCCGATGATGATGATGATTGCTGCTATTACTACCACTAAAACACTTGCTCATTCCATGAATCCAATATCCAATTTGCCATTCCCTGGAACAGGCACAAAAAAGTTAATACTTCACAAATTTCCTGTTTTCATTTTCCTGGTTTCCAGTAAGCTTTATATTAGTTGTAAACAGTTGCAATATAATATACGTATATAAAAATCAATTGCTGTGTTAGTCTCGCAAAAACTCAAAAATGGCTCAACATATTTAAATAATTTCATTTCGTTTTGTTTGTCTCAATACTGGGGTGGCTTAGAAAAAAAGATCATTAGGAGAAGCCCAAAGGAACAGCCAAAGATTAGAAAAAATCTAAATTGGTAATTTTGTATGGGAATTGTGACTTCGGTTTACTTTCAATATATGGCATTTGTGATGGACCTATCGTTTGATAGCTGTATCTATTACATTTAAAATCTTTTTTTTAAAAAAAAGGTAGTGGATTTTGAGATTAGATTTGATTACATAAAATTTCATTACATTTTGTGAACATTCATTTTGATCAGCCATTCTATTAAGGTAAATTGACTTTGCAGGCTTAGAAATAAACAAAAAATGTATTGAATTTGTTTGCATGTCAGAAAGCCAACATCTTTATTTATTTATGCACAAGAGAAGAAAAAAAAATGTAGGTTAGCAGAAAGCTTTGCATTCAATGTTAACTGCATTTATCCTTTATGTAAATAAAAGACATTAAATTGATTTAAATTACAAATGACTTTCATTTAATATCCAAGGAAAACTTAAACTCTACATGATGCATGATGCATCTAGTATTATCAATCTCAATGAATTGGAGTTGGAAGATTGATTAGGATTTATAATCACTTATGAAGAATGAAATGAATTTTAGATGGTACAAAGTTCACAGAGTCATCTAATTTATTTTAAATATTCCATTCATTTAAGAGATGGAATCAGGAACTGAAAAATTCAATGCCGTAGCCGGGATTTGAACCATGTGTCTTCCATATCGAGCGGCTGCTCTAACCACTAATAGTGGTTCCTGATTCCACCTCTTAAACATTGCCCACACACGGCTTGTGTATTTAAAAACACCAGCAGTAAGCTTGTTGACATAAATAAATAATAATTCCATTCGTGTTCTTGTTTCTGTTTCTGGTTATTGTGAATAAGCCTATATTCATGCACTTTGGAAATCATAACTATGTTTACTTTTACATTTTAGGATGTTTCCCAAGAAAGATGTATTGCAGCTGCTAGAACGTGCCTTACTTCTGAATCCAGAAGGCTTTTAATCCAAGAGCAAGGTATGCAACAGCAATTTCTAAGTCAGGAAACAGAAATTTTAACAACTTCTCTTGCTCCGGCTTTAATCTTTGAAAAACAGAATGTGGAAGTAAATCCTGAAGAAGAAGAGTTTCCACCTGTGGTTTGTAAAGAGAAAGGACTTCACTGTGCTGATGAATCAACAATAGCAGATTGTTCTGATGTATCTGAAGAGCCTTTGTTCTCATTGTCTTGTTCCTCATTGTTACATGATGACAGTGGAGCCAATGTCCGAGGATACTGTGAAGAAAGTGCATGTGTCCTCTCAAGCAGAGGATTGGCTTTACAACTCCCTGTCGTAGAGTTCTCTGCAGACAATCCTGATGTACCTGAACAGTTTCTGAAGGAGTGTTCTGAACATGTTGGCCTGAGATGTATTGATAACCAAACACTTGTTGCTTGCGCAGGTAACCTTGAAACAACTAACTATGCAGTATTTTGTATGGGAAACAACAGCAATCCTGATATTGGTTTACAAGGATATTGCAATGAAGACACTGACAGCTGTGTGTTTCTAACACCTGAAGAAAGAAGATCTGATCAAAAACTGCACAGGTTCAGACTTGGTGACAACATACAACCATATTCTGAAAGTCTCACAAACACTTCTAAAGTAGACAAACATGATAAACACAAAAATGACATGGATAGAAACAAAGATGAACCCAGATCCTCAGATGCCTCAAGAGAGAACCATGATACTTCCTTATTTATGCTTCAGGTGCTTTCACCAGATTTCTCAAATATGCATTCAAAATTATCATCCCAATATCTCTTACGTGGTTCACACACCTCAAATAAAAGCTGAATGTCACATCAGAGCCAATGGCATAGCAAAGTTCTGCAAAATCAAGAGAAGTGCAGTTGTTGTTTTACAACTTTCTTTTTTTGACTTGAGCTGCCTCAACTGCTCGCCAGTCTCTCTTTCTTTTCCATGCTTAGCTTGTAATTATCCAATATTCTACAATATATAAAGAACTTTAAAAAACTATGGGTGTGATGTACAAGCAAAAACAAGCAAAAATGTTCAAGTAAACATAGTGCTGCAAATTAACTGTTACAAGGTATTTTTTAGGGTAGGAGGGTGGTTGAGGCTGCTACTGAACAAAGCACCTGGATATTGTCAACAAGTTACATTCATACTTCATAGGCATGCTGCACTCTACTCCTACCCTAACCTTCATTGTTTTGAGCCTTAGTAACAAAAAACAATCAGTTTTTCTGTGGTTGCCATATACATGAATGGAGGTTATGCATCTAAATTAAAAAAATTAATTTGTTGTTTAGTGATGCTGTCAATTGTCAGAATCACATCAGCATTGTCAGTGTGCCGTAATTTCATTGCACAGGAGTTCTTTTACATGTCAGTAAATTTACTGACATGGAACTGTTGTTTTTAAGCACACTTAAAAACCATTGGTCTGAGCCAGATTTGAACCCACTACCTTGTGATCAGTAGGCCAGCGTCTAACCAACTGAGCCACCCAGACCAACATTCTGTATCTATTGTGATTTTATGAGAAGATTTGTAAACAAGGAAATAAACTATAGCAATATAGAATATTGGCATGCAGTTTATGTAAGGCAAAATAGACAGCAATCAACTAATAGATTTGCATTTGATGCAGGAGTTTCTCCCAACAGAAGGCAGCCTTACAGCCAAAATTGAAATTGAGTTTCATTTATGGATGCTCTTTAACTGCAATGGTTCTCAGCACCCCATTCTATATTAGGCATGAAAGACTGCTTAATTTTACTCAGAGGCCTTTTATCAGGCTTGGGGTTCTTTTATGTGCCATAAATCTATGACACAGGGCCACTAGCCTTACTTCCCTTCTGAAGGAAGCTATGCTAAAGATTTTTATAACCAACTTCCCCCATCTACTGCATTGCAGGGACAATTGCTATGCCACTAACCTTTGCCCCTAATATAATTTAAGATAATATTATTTTCCCTAATTTAATGTGATAATGTGTTAAGGTATTACTGCCTAGTCAGCCATAATTCCCACAGTTAAAATTGAGGTACAGCCACCAACATGGGAAAAGCTCTTCAAAAGAAATTGACACCTTTCTTCAACAGTTGTTAGACTTTCTGACAGCAATTTGTAGGTGCGTATCAATGTGGTATTCATTAGTTAATCTGGAGATCTTTTTCTGTTAGATAATTTTTTTCTTAGCTTTTCATCTCTGGTTGCACTTTTTCTGGATGTTACACCCAACTCAGCTCCGGTACTATAAAACTAACAAAAAAATTAAATTTAAAGGTAAGTCGATTAATAACGCTGAACAACACTTACTTTAGAATGTTTCAGAAGCCCCTTTTCCTCCATTATCAACAGACATCAATTAATAATGGAGGAAAATGGGCCCCCGAAACTTGTTCCAGGAAATTCCAAAGTAAGTGTTGTTTAGTGTTATTAATCAACTTACCTTTGAATTTAATTGATTACAACACTGTTGTCAACACTTTCAGGAAGGAAGATAATGAAAGAATGTTTTAATTACAAAGAGCTGCAAAATCAAAGAACCATATGGCTTGTAGCTTCTCTGGTTTTAATTAAAAACAGAAATATGTAATTATACCTATATTATATTATTGAGACTGTGATTTATGTATCTAATGCATTGTAATGGAATGTGTTTATAAAGAAAATAATAAATGGCAAGAATTAGCATGTTAAAAAATGAAGATAACTTTTGCATTAATTTCATTTTTACTTTAGCAAATTGATCCATACATCAGCAGGTGATCAAGTGGCATTTTAATTTGCCAAGTGAACCCAAAGCTGTGATAGGAGAGATAAATCTGTGAAATAGATGATTATGTATTTGCAAATAAAAATTCCTTTACTTACTAGATTAATTACATAGATGATTTCACAGAATATATGAGGCTTACATTCAGGAGATCCCATGTTAGATTTCCATTAACTACCTACTTGAACCCTGGGTGGTTTATCTATCACAATTTTCTTTCCATCATTTTCCCTTCATCCATTTCCTTCTAATCTTTCAGGTGTGCTTTAAGGTTTCATGGCATAGATGGTGCTGATGCCAGTGGCGGCTCGCAGTCAAAATTTTAGGGTAGGCAAAGTGTAACAACAACAACAACAGTAACAATAACAATAACAATAACAATAACAACAACAACAACAACAACAACAATAATAATAAAACCCGTTTATCCGAAATATAGGGGGCGAAGTCATTGCGGATAACGCAAACAATATATTGTTTGGTTGTTTAATAAGAGCAGAGTGAATGAGTGTGACTTACGGACAAATTACCGCCAAAACTAAAATCACGAGTGTCGGCAGACTTTTTTCCAGGGGGGGGGGGGCACATGTTGGAAATTTGCAATCATATAATATTAAATCATTATTTTACTGTCAAAATTTATAGTATTTGTTGCAAATAACCGTATTATTTTGTGCTAAACAAAAATTGTTCTTTACATCAAAATTAAAATAATAGTTTAAAAGTCAGTCACTGACTGCACATTAAGTTCACCAACTTCCAAGGGGGGCCCTAGCCCCTGTTTCGCGATGCCCATGACTAAAATAGATTAAGAAATTGAAAAATTGTCTGACTGCAGCTTTGTGTTAAACAGCTAAAACACTCCTCTTTTCATTGTCAGTGTGCCGCGAAAGCGAAATTTGTAATAGTTCACTAATTAAGTCGGTCATACTGGTATTAGACAGAGTGATAATGACACGATTCAGATCTCTGAGATCTTCGTTCGTGGAGTATGGCTGTTCGGGAAATGTCGCATAAATTCGGATTTGGGCCGGCAAGTGTTCGGACTGCTGGCAGACACGTCTACGCATGCTCGGAGTGCATATACAGACCGAATGTTTCCTTATCCCTATTCAATGGCCTCGTACTGAGGAAATGGGGCCGGGCAGGCAGAAGTTAAGCTAGCCTGCTCTCCACTACCCAGGTTCCATGCGTATCATTTCTGCCGCGCGTTTCAAACACGCAGCGCCGTTTTGATGAATCGGAATTGAGATTAAAGGATTTGACCATGCGCTGGTCATTATAACCGAGAAAACTTTTCTTGAACTGCAATTTAGGGAAAATGACGGTTCAAATGATAAAATGCAGAATCATAGTTAAATATTATTTGTTGATGTATTACGATAGGGTAGGCAATGCCTATCCTACCTACCCTGAGGAGCCGCGCCTGGCTGATGCTTGCTCAAAAGAAAGAGTACACCCCATGGACACTAGAGGGCTGCTTAGATGAAGGGCCATTCATTGCTCTCTCTAAGCACCTCCAGCAGTGGAACTGGTCTTCTTCAAGTCTGAAATATGTTGGGACTAGTGCACATTTCTATGGCTTGTAGCTCCCTGTGGTTCCTTCACTTCATCCCTTCCTCTGAGGGGAGGGGGGGTTAGCCACTATAGATTTATGTAGGTCACAGTGTACAAGGTGTGCTCCTCTGTTGTATAACCTGTAGGTACTAGATTAGTTTAAATAAAAAGATGTAATGTACTCTAGATCAGTGGTGTTAATTGTGGCAATGCCATGCATACAGCCAGTCGCCGTGCCCTGGACATAGTGGGCCAATCCATTAGAAACCAGTTCAGTGCAGTTTTCCGTGTGCTACAGACAGAGCAATGGCTGCATCCGAGAGCACATACATGAGTCATTTGTATTCACCTGTTTCGAATGGGAAAAACAATTCCTATGCAAAATTGTCGGTAGTAGTATTCAGTACCTAATATGCAATCAGTATCTTGAGTTAAAAAATACAACATACAAAGTCATTATGAACATAAATAAAGTAAATAATGCAGCAGTTCAGCTGGAGCTGATAGAAGTACAATGTGATCATCGCCTTCAAGAGAAATTCAAAAATTCATGCTCAGACACATTGATTGAATTCTACTGGAAACTCGACAATAGGCGTTTCCCAAATTTGATTCCCAACACAGCAAAAACTATGACAATATAGTAGTACCCACCTTGGTGAACAGGGTTTCTGTATAATTAAGCTCCTGAAAACTCATCACAGAAACAGACTCTCGGATAGCAATTTGGCATCCAGTCTTAGAATCTGTTTTTGTAATGTAATTGAGAAAGAGGGTGATATGAAATGCATGCAGAATCAATGCTTTTCTTTTCCTATTTAGTATTTTTTTCATCCCTTTTCAGTAATTTGTTATAATTGTTCCTAGATATTCATACATATATACTTGTTCCATTTTTTCATTCGTATGCATGATGGATATTTCTGGCCCATGTTCTTTTGAAATACGCATAACTTGCTTTTCCCAACATTTATTTCCATTCCCTTTCTTCCAGGCTCTTCTCCCCATTCTATCATGCACCTCTGTAGTGTTTCCTCCTTTTCTGCTCTCAATATTGTGTCATCTGCATGCACTAGTACCTGCAGTTGCATTGATCTTGTATTCTAATATCCTATTATGATTCTTGGTATTCTTCTCTTACAAATTTTATTTCATCCATAAAGTTAATAAAGAGTGGTGGGCTAAGACTATATGCCTGTTTAATTTCTTTTTCCATATTAAATTCCCTAGATGTTTCTCCTTCTATTCTATCCCCTTCAATCCACTGATTTGTATACACTCTTCAAGTTTAATGGCCTTTAATCAGGTAGGTCATATAGGACGACAGTATATTAAATATGAACAGAATGCACAAGTACAGCTTGATTATTTAGACCTGACCCTGCAGACACGCAGAGGAGGAGAAGGTAGTTTAGGGTGGGGAACAAAGGCTGGCAGTATTCTCCTTATCTGCATTTGTTACCCGTATTATTCATATACTCGCTATTCAGCTACTACCAACTCAAAACCCCTCCCAGAAGATAGTGGACTAGTCCAACTACTGTGCATACAGCTAATCAGGGTCAGGTCTAAATAATCAAGCTGTAAGTCCATAGACCATAGCAGGAGTGATAAAAAGACGACTTGCAATTACCTACTTGGACAGTGTCACTTGACTCTAGACAGCAGTTTCTATGGTTTCTATTTATGGTGGTTTTATGAGTATCGTGCAATCACATTTTTGCAGTGTGATGCACTTTGAAGCAGTATTTCTGTTCCACGATGAAGTGTTTTGGGTGCCAGTGGACCTTAAATCCACAGTATCTCTGTTCGTTGTACCTGGCTTCACTCGAGCGATGAGATTTCTAACTCAGGGTATGCGTGAGCGTTTATTGGTTAAAAACAACACGGACTCGTATGTAATATTTAATGAATCCTTAAATTCAAAGTCACTGAGAAGTTGCCATCCAATGTAGTATAATAGACCTGAATATTACTTGTAGAACTGGTAACTATATCCAGAAGTACAATTCTACACGTTGCGGGCAGACAACTGTATTACCCCAACGAACGTTGCAGTGGAACCATAATGCGTGTTGCGAACATGCCACGATAGATGAAGTTACATCTGGATTCCACGCTGTGCTAGTCACTGGAGATGTGTCTGTAGCTACAGCCTTTTTTCCCCTGTAACATGAAACAAATTCCCTATACAGGATCATTTATACACGTTAGCTTGATACAATATATTTCTCTGATTTTATATTTCCTGGACTATCTTAGGAGATATCCATGTGTCCTCTCTACTCACTGGCTATCGGAGCAGTCCCCCCCCCCCTTTTTTTTAATTCCTAGAAATCCATCTACTTCGAAGCTACTCTGCGATGTTTACCTTTCACTTCTGCTAATTCTTTGTAACCACCCAGTTACCTGGAAATTGACAGCTGGGCCAATTGCTCGAATTTGTACCTGGTCCCAAATGACCTACTCTTTCGTGCTCTGCTAACAAATTACCTAACGACCTTTTTCCCCACTGTAACATGAAACAAATTCCTTATCATGGGCGTCGCGAAACGGGGGTAAGGGGGGCGGGCCACGGTCCCCCTTGGAAGTTGGTGAACTTAATGTGCAGCCAGTTACTGACTATTAAACTATTATTTTAATTTTGATGTAAAGAATAATTTTTATTTAGCACAAATTAATACGGTTATCTGCAACAAATATTATAAATGTTGACAATAAAATAATGATTTAATATTATATGATTGCAAATTTCCAACATGTGCCCCCTCCCCCCCCCCCCCCCCCCCCCAGAAAAAAGTCTGCCGACACTCATGTTTCCTATACAGGATAATTTATACACGTTAACTTGATACAATATATTTCTCTGATTTTATATTTTCTGGAATATCTTCTCTATAAATCAAATATCAATTATGGATCCTACTTCATTACATCCCTTATTCTTTCAAAATAATATTTATTGTATGAAATCATAATTTCAGCATCAAATGTTTATGCCAAACTAGGTAAAAGAAAGGAGCACTTATAAGGGAGCAAGAACTTTAAAGGGTTTAGAAGGTACTGGTGAATAAATTATCTGAATGTTTTATTTTTTATAATGTGTTTCTTTACCTACATGACACTAACTTTATCTTTGGTGCTATTATATAATGTGGCAGGTAAGGTCTTTTATAACGAAGTGGAGTGGGTGCACTGCCACAATGAACTGTAAAAGGTGTGTATACCATGAATGTCGGCAGACTTTTTTCCAGGGGGGGGGGGGCGGCCAAATGTTAGAATTTTGCAATCAGATAATACTAATTCATTATTTTGTTGTGAAAAGTTATAGTATTTGTTGCGGATAACCATATAAATTTGCGCTAAATAGAAATTGTTCTTTACATAAAAATTAAAATAATAGTTTAATAGTCAGCACATTAAGTTCATTAATTTCCAAGGGGGGGGGGGCCGCGGCCCTCCCTTGCCCCCCCCCCCCCTTCGCGACGCCCATGGTGTATACCACAGAACGTGTATACCTGTGATGGATACTTTCTGTGGACGACCCTTACTATTTTAAGTTGATATTAATCCTCAAAACATTTGACTGCCAGGATTCGAACGTTAATGCTGCTGCACCAAGGTTGGATTACTTTTATTTCGAAATATAATGATGCTCTTAGCGAATTTCTGTCTGTGGTTTTCGCGGGAAAAACATTATGCCTTGCCAGGCGTTGGCTAAACTGTGGCTAGCTATACTGTTGATCTTTCCGATTCTGGCAGACACCGGCATTGAACAATTGAATGATATATGAGCTGAGAGTCACAGAACATTCTGAGAGTCTTGTAATTTGTAAACATAATTTAGTCAGTTGTTGAGGGAATGAACTTCAAAGTTAAATGAGATCGGCTTAGAAAGGTTGTGAACATTTAACTGTCAGTTCTAAGTACTGAAGCACAGATTAATACTGAAGTAACGAAAATGGCAGCGCATGCCATCGAACAAGTAGAAGAAGATGCGGCGGATTTGCAGTTTCCGAAAGGTATAGTCACTTTATTCTTACACTTATTTTATGGTGGTGATTATTTCACAGTAAATTCTTTCATTGCTAGTGCTAATATTTCCACAAGATGTGGATGAAGTTAGCACATTTGAATGATTTGGCGAGATATTAACCTCAATTTTTTTTGTAAGAGGGTATTTGAAGGGAGTTTAATATTGACCTTAATTTAGTTACGAGATAATTTCCATATAGGCTAGTTCAGCGCTTCGTTAACCCTTAACAAACGTTGTAGCATGTTTGTGACAGTAACACCGTGGTGCACTCATTGACCACTCATTTTTGAGTGGATGTAACACTTGGTTTTTTCCTTATTTGATACGCCTTGAATATGAAAGAAGACACATTTTAGGGTTAGGAAATATAGTTAGTACAAATTTTGGATTATTTCTCATTCATTTACATGCAACGTTTTAAGGAAACGATCAACATTTTGTGATGACTTTTAGAATGAAATTTGAATGTGCATCAAATCGAAAACACAAAGGTATTATGTCTTCTTTAGAAACTAAAAACATAAGAAAGAACGATTATTTGGCTATGAACAGGATCACATAAAAATACAGGTACTACAAAAGTTATGTTTTTATAACACAATTTGCATATGCTGAGCTACATTGCGTGCATCTAGGTTTCACCTAGGTTTCTTGCAGAAAGAGCAAATGTAAGAGATCTTCCTTTTCTTGCTTGCCAGGCAGATTCTGCAAGTTTTCCTTTTGTTAGGGCCAACGACATTTCTTCTGCTGATGGGGTATCAGGTCCCAGTATATGATTTATTACTAATTGCAATTCCTGCAAGTGTCTTGGATTTTGTGCCCTTCTTTGCATGTGTTTTAGCACAAGGGAGTGAGCATGTTCTTTCAAAAGTGCACCTCGGTCCCCAGGAGTTTCGTCTGATGCACTTCTCTGAAGTATATATGCATTTGTGCTTATGTCCAACAAATGTAAAACAAGCACATTGACCACCATCGAGTTTGTCAGCTGCAGGAACATATAGCACATTTTTAGTTCAGCTCATCCACCCCTACCTTGGTGGAATTATAAGATATGATTTCTGACTTTTGATTGAAGGAATCTTCAGCTGGGCTATGATGCATGGATGATATAAGAAAAACTGCCTTGTTTACTTTTGGCACATGTGATAAGAGTGATGTGTTTTGTAAAGCCATACAGGAATGAGCCTACAGGCTTTATCTACGATTTCATTAAATTTGGGGTCTGGTGTCTGTTGTAGTTATCTTTTATTTGAGGCAGAAGGATTAGCTTGTTCATCCATATTTCCAACAAGTACCCTGAAAAGAATTGAAAGTTGGAATAAATTAATTACATAAGAAACGTAGACTGCATTAGAATTCTATAATGTTTTTACTTACTCAAAAGAAGTTCAGCACCTGCTCACACTTGGCCAGATTACAACTAAACAGAATGCTACTGAAATGTCCACAGCAATAAAAGGTGGGAAAGAACACAATTTATAATAATTGAAAAAACGTGCGGTTGTTTGTTAAAGGTTAAGTTAAATGTACAGCAATTTGCAATCACAAACATTTGGGCCAGGGTAAATGTCTTGCTTAAGGAGACCTCTCTGCTTTAAGTAAATTATGGTTTACACTTTTATTTTACATGAAATGAAGCAGCATATAGACAGAAATTTGAATGGTTGGCATGTTAACAGTTGGATAATTTGCTTGCCATATAATTTAAAAGTAGTGTTGCATAATATATGCATTTCATAGGTAATTATTTACAGTAATTGTTCATGACCATATGTTGTAATTGATTTACATTATACATGCAGACTTGGGCTTTGTTCCAAGTCAACATAATTGTGCTTAAAAATCTTCTCTAGAAGATTGCATACACAAAGATTCAAGATAGATTTAGAATTCTCCGTGATTGCATGTTGCTTCTTACGATGTGAAAAACTTGCTTTAAGATTTGGGAATGATGAATTTTTATTTTTAAGCATGAAGCACACAATAAAATAGTTTAGCTGATACATATAACTTAAAAGGTAATATTTATGAAGTATTTGCAGCTGTATTAAAATACTGCCATGCACCGGGTGGAAGGGAGGTCATTACATTAATTTAAACCAGTAGTAGATCTCGATATTTGGAACACATTTTGTATCTTATGTTTTTGTCTCTGACCATTTCCTATGGATATATTTTAGTTTTCTTGAAAACAAGCTGGCAACACTGCAGATTGAGTGGGTGTCAGTTTCACTAGCTCAGTACATAAGCAAACCCAGTAATGGTGCTTCTTGAAAACACAAATAAATACCCTGCCTTGTCCTCCCATGTTTACTGCATGAGTGTAGGCTAATCACAAGTGTTAGCTCCCAAATCATTAAAGCGAAGACGAAAGTGCCTGAGGTGTTTGCATCCATAAACCAGCTCAATTCCCTGTCGCATAATTACTAGCAAAGCTGTCAGAAATTAGTTACTCTACGCATCTTACAAGTAACAAACTGTTATCTTCGTACATTCCTGTGGAATTACGCATCCAAGTTGATCAAAAACCATTTATTTTTTTGAAATCGGCTGATCAAAGAACAAAATGCCAATAGACTTTTTTGTTTGTAATGCTTCTATGAAGCACATATTAGAAGGAATGTAATGACTTCCCTTCCACCCTGTATAATATGGTGCCATTAGATTAGGCAGCCATACTTTTAACAGCACTTTTATGGTCACGCACCACTCCCCTCCCGACAGTTTTCAGCATGCATCAAAACAAATATGATAAACAGACAAGCCCATTTAAAATCAGTATCATTTTTCAAATTACAATATTGAATATCCCTCACATCGCTTACCTTTTCAAATATAATGTTGAAAATGTTTTCGTGCTCGATAACAGACATTTCAGCGATTTATAGATTGTCATAAACATGTTGCAGTTATTTTTGGGATATGTTGGTTATTTCTTCCCATATATTATTTTGCAGCTCTTATAATATCCAGGGACTAGACTTATACACCTAGTCTTTCTAATGGCCCCACAAATAAAAATGGTGAGATGTAAGGTCTGGGGGTCGAGCAGGCCAGATCCCTACACTAATCACTCTTGTCACTGTCACTAAGATGTCAGCAATTTCATCCAAAGAAGTGTGAGCTGTAGCCCCATCTTGTTGAAATATGTTGTAATTTGAGTAGTTATGTCACTTTTTGTGTTGATGCATAGCTGACTCCTGCTTGCTGCACTAACTTCAAGAGACTTTCATGGCAAATATTCTAGTCACACACTGATATAATCAATCTTTTTTACTGTTAAAACCTGACATTTTCTATATATATTTTGGTCTAGCACTGATCTCATACTTTAGAATTTCTTGATTACTTTATGAACTGTATTTCTGTTAGACAGACCATTATCAGGAAAGTGTTTCTGAAATGTTCTGTGGTACAGAGACAGAGATTCTTGTTTTATAAAGTTCCAAGAAATAAAACACAATTTTCTGTATTAAATTGGAAAATGACTAGTCTAACACACAAGCGGAAATGACCAAAGTATATTAGCTACTTCCCTTGTTTGTCATAGGTGTCGTGAGTCAGAAGGTCATGTCATACATGACACAATAGCAGGAGCTGAAATCATAGCAGGCGAATGGCATGCACCTAGGTGCTGATAAGAGCATGTCTGCTTAATTTGATGATCCTGTACTTCTTAAATATTATCTGCTTAGGGAAATATTAGTCTTCATGTCACACGTAACCAATTAATGTAATTAAAAAACAAGACCTGTGCCAGATTAAATTGGGATAATGTAAGACTTGAAGTTTTCACAGCGCGCGTTACTGATGATGGCTTCACAGGCTTCCAGAGGACAACTTTGCCCCTGTACCAAGAGCCGTACAGACTAAAGATATTAGTGGCATTGAACAGGCTCTAAGCTGTCTTCCAACAGAAATGGCTGAAGAAGTGCGCACTAGAGTTAGCCTTGCGGTAGCAAGAGCCAAAAAACCCAAAACCAACCTTTCATCTGCTAAATTTAAAGCTCTCGGAACAGTTAAACAAGATTGTACCCTTACTGTGCTACCTGCTGACAGGGGGAATGCCACTGTCATCATGGAGACTACAGAGTGTGGTCAGAAAATCAGGAACATTTTGGAGGTCCCCATCTTCAAGATGGACAAGGATCCGATGGCCAAGATCATCAGAAGAACATTGCAGCTTATTAAGGATTCCAGCTTAACTCCAGAAGCTCAGAAAAAGGCCACTCCACAAGCAGCCATTCCACCTAGATTCGACAGATTGCCGAAGATACATAAACCTGACGTGCCACCTTGGCCTACTGTGAGTACCATTGGCTCTCTCACTTACCATCTAGCCAAACATCTTACCACTTTACTTGATCCGCTAATTGGCTACTGTTGCCACCACATCAGAAATTCCAGCCAGTTCATCCAGGCGGTATCAACTTTGAGGGTGGAGCCTAAGATTTGCTGGTGAGCTTTGATGTAGAATCTCTTTTCACCAGAGTGCTGCAAGACTCCTTGCAGCTCATAGCAGAATACTTTCCACAGGATCACACATCTCTTCAGGCACACACACACTTTCACTTGTTTTAACTACAATGGACAGTTTCTTAAACAGTTGGGGGAGGAGGAGTAGCAATGGGCTCGCCTCTTACACCTGCCGTAGCAAACTTGTTGATGGAAAACTTCAAACACACAGCACTTAATACTGCTTCAGATAAACCCAAGGCTTTCTTCAGATATGTTAATGACACATTTATCATTTGGCCTCATGGAAATGAAAAACTCTGCCTTTCTGGACCACCTGATATTCTGTACACAAATATTAGGTTCACCTTGGAGGTCGAGGATAATGGTTCCCTGCTATTTTTAGATGTGCTGGCATACAAAAAACTGGATGGCAGCTTGTGCCACAAAGTATACAGGAAACCGATCCACCCTAACTCTCACTTAGACGCATCCAGTCATCATCCTACTCAGAAGAGGACAGTCAATTTTCATGCTGTTACACCAAGCGTTTGACATTGCAGATGATGCCAACATAATGCAGGATATCCAGCACCTTCGAGATCTCCAACTAAGAACAGTTGTAGTAACCATGACATCAGGGGGGCATACAGAATGGTGGTTCGCAACAGGAATTATTCCCTGGACCCACCTCTTTCCAAGAACACAGGCAACCGAATTAACAAGACATTTATTCCGTTCTGTGGCTCCAAGTCCAACAAGATTTCATGCATCCTCGCAAGAGTCAACATTAAAACTTATTTCACTGCACCTAAGAGGATCCAACAATACCTCAGGCCTGTAAAAGACCCACTCTCACTCAAGGTTCCAGGAGTCTACAGGATTCCATGTGAATGTGGAAGTTTATACATAGGGTAGATGGGGTGCACTATTGAAGAAAGATGCAAAGAGCACCAGTGAAACTTCAGACTTCTACAGCCCGAAAAATAAGCAGTAGCATAGAATAGCATAGAGAATGTCCACAAAATATACTTTGATGTCACAGTACTATAACACACCAACGGATATTACGATAGTCACAAAGAAGTTATATAGATCAAGTTACATCCACTGAACTATGATAGAGATGCTGGACTTCATTTGAGCACAGCTTGGACACCAACTATTAAACACACCATGAACATTGACCCTGACAGGTGACTGACTGCAACGGCAGCCTTCCTGGAGGCCACCAAGACCAATCGTGCATCACCATTCGCTCATTGGCTAGAGTAGCACAGGCTCCACCCATCAAACTATGACTACATAATCCCAACTTGCCAGCATCGACATCGGTTCCTGAAGAAGATCAGGGTGTCTACAATGGCCAAAAGCTCGACTTTGATCAATTTGACATGGCTTAAAACCTATAAGCCATCATGAAATTGGGATAAATTTAATGAGTACCACATTTAATTTCTTTTTTAAATGGCCACGGTCATACTAATTTACCTCCTACCCACAAATCAAATTTCCAGGTTTCACTGAAAATATGTTTTGACCCTGAATCTGGAAAGAAGTCTTCAGCAGGAAATGTAGAAAAATGTATACAGAATTTAGTTAATTAAGTCATTTTTAAAGAATGTAAGAAGAATATTTTTTAGAAATTTTCCCCTCACTTCACTTGGAGTTGCTTTTTTACTTTTTATTAAATTATAAATATGCTAATATGCTTAAATTATGTCCTTGGTAGATATTTTGAATTTTCTGTAAAATGCCTGAAAATTATTATACCTATAACTGAGATGTAATAAATGAAACATTACTATGAAAAATAAGAATGTTAAAATACTAAATTTGTATTTAGTGCTAACAAGTTCTATATTAAGGCAACCCCCGAAGTTAAGGAAGACCAGTAGTGATTTCTTCCTTAGAAATTAACGTTGATTGCCAGAGTACTGAGATTAACAGTTTCATTAAAATACTCATAAATGGTTAAAGTGAATAATTACCATTTTTTTTACAGACTGGCTGTGTGTTATGAGGCAAGAGAGCAGGTTCGATACTTCAAAGTGCTATGTGTGTTCCTCAGTTCTTCATGAACCATACATACGATGTGCAGAATGCCCACAGAATGTGGAGGTGTGCATGCCATGTTTCACAGTGGGAGCAGAGATAGAACCCCACGAGAATTGTCATAGTTACACTGTCATAAGGAATGAATTTCCTTTGTACGAGGGCTCAGCTTGGTCAGCAAATGAGGAACTAGAGTTGTTAGATGCATTGCTAGAATGTGGTGAAGGAAACTGGAGTGACATATCAAGACGTATGCAGACAAGATCGGCACAGGAGTGTCAAAAACATTATTACAGATATTATATAGAAGATCCAGTTCCGGAACTGCCTCAGTTTCCTTGTCAATCCACCTCTATTTCATCAGAACCGTATTATGAATGCCGTGTACTAGATACAGATGATCCACCAAGATACTTACCAGGATCTAGCGGTTACAAAGCCTTGGCTGGTTACAATGCAGCTAGAAGTGACTTTGAAGTAGAATTTGATAATCATGCAGAGATACCACTGTCTCATTTGGACTCCATGTTAGTAGAACAAGGTAGTGAAACTGGAGAGTTAGAGACTGCATTACATCTAGCAATAGTGGATATATATAATGCTCGACTAAAGGAAAGGTTCCGTAGAAAGAAAATTATCCGTGACCATGGCCTTATTCTTGTCCGCAAAACATTATCCTGGCTTCATCGCTTTGAGACCACGCTC
Source organism: Tenodera sinensis (assembly GCA_030765045.1). Classification (NCBI taxonomy): domain Eukaryota; kingdom Metazoa; phylum Arthropoda; class Insecta; order Mantodea; family Mantidae; genus Tenodera; species Tenodera sinensis. Next base: position 90,176,466 of record CM060972.1, read on the forward strand.
ACCAGACCTTTGGCTGAACGTTTGCTTGTATTTATGCAGCTGATGTCTGGACAGGATTTTGATTATGTGATGGAAGGCCTTCATCATGCAGGAGAACTACGCCAGAATATCTTTAGGCTAAAAGAGCTACGTGAGAATGGCATCACGTGTTTCCACAGTTGTCGTCTTTACCGCAAATTATTGCGCTTGCGGGAAATGCATCGCAGAGATCGTAGGAACAATCTAACATCAGTTTACAGCTGGCCAACAGCACCGCTGCCACAGGTTGTGGCCTTGCCAGACAAGGGAGCTCCTGTAGTGAATGTATCATCTCGACGTCCAGCACCGCCACTTGATATTGTAGGATTGCCAGGCTATGAAAAACTGTCTCCTGCAGAGCGTCAGCTTTGTTCTACAGCAAGATTAGTTCCAGAGTCATACATAGAGTTTCAGCGGCTCTTAATGGCAGAATGCAAACGCAGCAATGGCTTAAAGCTGGCACAAGCTCGTACTCTGATTAAAATTGATGTGAATAAGACCAGAAAATTATATGACTTTCTGTTAAAAGAAGGATACATATACCAACCTTCATGAAAAACTTTTTAGGTTCAAAATAAATCATTCTTAATGTTATGACTAGAAAGAAAGTTTTATAATCATTCAGAATGACTATTGTAAGGACTTTGCAGAAGTTTTTTCTCCCCAAGTTTAATGTATGCACAAGAAAATGGCATCACAATATGATAAAGCTATTAAAATAGGAGCTTCATTACATTATTACAAAATCACTGCAACAGAAAAAGCTACCGCAGTGTGGGGCTAGGTCATTGAAGCGATTCCTGATTAGAATGAGTTACTGGTATAAGATTTTTACCAGGGTTTTCTTACACCCTCAAAAACTGAATGTAAGGCAATTTGAAAGCTCTATGTATCTCTGGCTCATGCATGATCTAATTTGCTACTTAATTGCTTTAAGGAATTTAAACTCACTAAAACAAAAGAATGCTTCCATACATAAATCATTTAGTCTGTTTGAGTGGGAGCGTGCAAAAAATAAGTCTCATTTGCCTATGTTTAACTTTTTTACATGATTGTGCGTGATCTATTAACTCTTACGCCATAGGTACAGTTCACAGAGGAGATGAATGCTACTCTAGGCTGAGAAGCTAGGGTAGTTTTATCTGCTCACACTGACAGTGGTTACTACAGCATGCTGTGTTGTCAGCCACAGTAGAATTCCACTGTTTCAAAGGGAATCAAAACAAACTTATCTGCTTGCATGGACAAGCTTGTTTGTTTGCCAGCCCTATGTGTGTATAAATTTGAATGAAGAAATAAAATGTTTATGAGCACATACCTGTTTGCATTCTTTCATCTGTGGACTGTAATTCTGTGGCAGCAGCTTGTGATAAAAAAACCCAAACACATTAACTCAAGACAATTGACCGTTTATAAGATAATTATTACCAAAAATACAAGCCAGTTAAACAATAATTATTCCAGTCATTTGCTCAGCTTTTGGAGTTACTACAGACTTCAACTTTTTGCACAAGATATCAATTTTTTCTTCTTGATGTATTTCTTGTTAATTGTTTCAGAGGAGTAAAAGTTGTTTATAATATGTTTTCTGTATTTCTTGTTTTATATACTGTAAATATTCTTTACAAAAGACTGATATAAAATGAAAGTTAATGAAATTGTTTGTGAATAATTGAAAATGAAGTATAAGCACTTCTACTGTCACTTCAAACTTTAAACCTTAATAAATGTTGTTATAGTTTGTACAAGTGTAAATCCCCATGGTACTGTGCACTAATGACATCTTTTTTTAAATTAAAACAATTTAATTGACCTTATTTCAATATTACAATATAGCCGATTCAGTGTTCCTATAAGTGAAATAATATTTTAGAAAATATATGGCTTTTTATGCTTCTGGACCTCACACTTACAGTTAGTAGATCTCAATACATGTGGCTTTTCTTATTGGTTTACATTAAAGAGGAAATTTTGGCTTTTACCCAACAACGAGAAGTAAACAATTTCTTTTAAGTATACATCTATTTGTGGAAGCACTTTAATTTCTGTGGTTCTCAGCATCCCATTCTATATTGGGCATGGAAGACTGCTTAATTTTGCTCAGAGGCCCCTTTATCAGGCTTAAGGTTCTTTTATGCGCTGTAACTCTGTGACACAGATCCAACAGCTTTACTTCTCTTCTGAAGGAAGCCATGTTAAGAATTTTTATGTCCAAAAAGATCCATCGACCTCCTGGGTTAGTAACCAGTATTTCCTCTGGAAAATTTTCAAGACTGTGGCTGAAATTAGCTGTACAAATTACTAGAAAAATAGTGGTGCACAATTGCATCAAAGAAATTTTAATATATTCTGATTGTTATATAAAAATTAAACTGTTTGGGCAATGAAGTGAAGCTTGTATCTCTTTCCTACCAACATATTACAACATTTATTATGCTTTAAACTTTGAAGTGACTTTATAGTTCATTCCCTCTCCTTTCCAAAAGAATAGAGAAAGGGAAAAAAAATAATATAGCTGTTACTTTATAACAGTTCTGAGAATGGAACTGTTCCAAAACGTACCTGTATATCCCGTTGTGCAGTTGCATAACATTCCTCGAACTTTGCACTAATGCAAACACTTCAGTATTATTATTACCGGTTCCAAAAGTGAAATTTTTGATTGTAGGTAGTATGTTGTATTAGAACTATGCTCATGATGCATGACCTTGGAAGTGTCCCTGTTTACAAATTCCAGTAGAGGGCAATGTCCGCTAGAAATCTTCCAGCCAATCAGATTTAAGTATGCTACTGAACTCTCGAAATACACATTGAAAGGCAATTACCTGAGATATTCATAGCTGTATAGAAACTGATCAAGACCATTGCAGTGATGATGGATGTGAATTCCTTTAACATAAGTTTAGTATAAGTATAGAGTCATTAAAATGTACTATATCACATTCGCAGGCGCTCTCCACTTCATGAGACCAAAAGTTGCAAGGGAAATGGCACATGCAGAGGCACACTAAAATCCTTACCTCTCAAACAGGCAGCATATCTCTCGTTTCATTAAACAAAATGGATCCTAGCATTTTTCTAGCATTTTTAGTCCTCAATTTTAGCAGACAGTACATCTTTGATATAGGGGAGTAGCTTATTACTTTTACTACTAGCAAATGGTATTACATTACACCCAAAAATGTTACTTCAAATTTTAACTGGAAATACACATTTTGAATACAGCAGGCTAATCAGTGATACTTGATTGTTCTAAATTACCCAAGTCGTATGCAGGTAAACTTTGAAAGGTAGAATCAGAACTGAAAAATCCTGGTTATGGCACTGAATAATCAGTTTTAATTCTACCTTTCATAGTTATGAACTTACCTGAATAAATAAAAAAAAAGACTCAAAACAGTCAAAGAATATCAAATGTGACATTTTAACCTCAGCGTTTTATAAGGATACGACTTAAGATTTTCAAGAAAACTCCCCGAACATAAACTTCCTTTACATGGAGCGTTATGATTATTTTTTGTTTTCTCTGACAATTGTTGAAATACTGTATGTTCAAGTGTTACTTGCTATTTGTTTTTTCTTCTGTGGTCGCACAAAGTGACCTACCTTTTTAAAGATTGCTTTCGTCTCCTTTACCCCTCTTGTACCTACAACAAAATATATAATATTTCTGCAAATGTTTATTTCTATTAATCTAAAGTACATAGAAGTACAAACTTTTGTTAGAATATTTTGTAGAAGAGTAGACAGAGAAAGCTGTAAGTGTAACACATGAGAGTTTTTAAATTTCTAATTACTTTTGATATGCTAATACAAAATGGTCTTGACACTAAATGGCTTGATATATCTTCTAGAAATTTTAGCTTAAATTTATTCTGGAATTGATTAATTCCAATTAGGCACTGGAAAAGTGTTTTATAAATGTGTTTAATTAAATTTTTCAATAAATATGCAACAGTTTTTAAATCCTTATATTCTGAAGGACTTCTAAAAATATAAAACATTTAAATCAGAAAATGGTATACAGAGCATTTTGAATAGCGAAATCCTTGGACGGGAAAATATACTAGAAGTTTAAAAGTGTTATTCTTTAATGGCATTGGACCCTTTACTAAGTGATGTTAAGAAAACAACAGTATAGCTTGAGATTAAAGGATAATATATATAAAAATCAGTTTACAAGCCTTAGTCTCGCAAAAATTCAAATGGCTCGAGCAATTTAAATAATTTATTTTTTGTTTCGTTTGCCTCAACAGTGGGATGGTTTAGATAGAAAAGTACATTATGAAAAGCCCAAGGGAACAGCCGAAAAATTTAAATACAAATTGTTAATTCTGTATGGGAATTGCACTTCAGATTACTTTTGATATATGGCATTTGTGACAGACCTATCGTTTGACAGCTGAATTATTACATCACATTTAAAATGGTTTTGTAGTGGATTTTGAGAATATATTTGGTTAAATTGAATTTAATTACATTTTGTGAACATATATTTTGATCAGCCATCCCATCAAGGTAAATTAAATGCAGGCTTAGAAATAAATAAAAAATTCACTTTTGTTTTAGAGAGACCTGAGGAATTAGGGCAGGCTTAGACATTACCAAAAAATGTTCTAGCGAAACTCGAATTAGTTTGAGAATTTCAATATTGTAAAGTTCTCAAGATAAGTTCAACAAATTTGAGTGACACTGAAAAGAATTTTGTGTCTTACACAGTGTTCCTTACAATGCCAAGGAGAGAACAAGCTGACATAGTCAAATGCATGGCAAGCTACTTAACATATTGATCTGAATGAATTGGAGTTGGAGGGATTGATAATCACTTAGGAAGAGTTACAATCAAATCAGTTTTGGGTGGTACAAAGTTCCTTGGGTCATGTAGCGCATAATAAAAAAATGATGTGTTGCACTCACATGACTTTCTCTACTCTTGTACTAACCATTCTTACAAACTCTTATTCCTATATCTTCTTTCTTGATAGTTGAGATAAACATTTGTACAAATTATCGTATTGCTTATTTCCTTGTAGGTGCAAGGAGAATGTTAGAATACAGTAGGCTTTGTGCGATAGTCAAATGTTTGAGATTCTGTTGTCTTTGCACACTTAACATATAAAAAAATGAACGATGATCCATTTCACGAAAGTTATTCCTTACCCTACATAGAGCCTGGAAGTATAGATATATGGGGCAGAGAGAGTAATAGACCTATAGATATATGACCCAACAGGAAGGACCATTTGGATGAAAATAAGTGAGCATCTTTGCCAATAAGTTTTTACCAGACACAGATGTAGAAGCTTGAATATTAAAAGGTAACATAAAAGGAGTCATTTCATGCATTTTAAAACAAACACAAGTTTTATTTGCATTAAGTCTGGCCTGTTTCCAGATAATGTAATCTGCTAGGTAGTATTGAAAAGCTTATATTATGTTGCTCAAGTTACTAAGTTACCAGAATGCAAACAGATTTCTATTCAACATTTTTATGAAAGCAAAGTCCACAATGTGTATTGACACCTTTGTACTAATAATCCCTAGGGTGTAGGGTTGCCAATGTTTAAAAGTAAAATTATTGTACCGGCCACTCAAAATTATAGATTTGGATCCAAAATTATCGTACATCATAAACCAAATGCTACAAAAGTAAATGTATCAGCATAACACTTATGAAAATGTAACAGTATTGATGTTTTATGATACAAGATTGATGAACTTAATCAGTATTACAACTTCAGCACTTGTGTTTCTGGCACTATTCATGAGAAAGTTCATCTTCCTCAACTGTTGCAACACTATACAAATTTGTTATTGAGATAAACTTTAACATCTCGGTGACTTGCAGATTTTTGGACCCACCACATTCTTTCATAAGCTGAGACGACCGAATAGGTCCATTTACCGAATCTAGCGCCAATCTGTTTCTAATTTTGGTTTTTATGAAATCTAGTTTGGAAAAAACTCTTTCACAAGAAGTGTTTCTGTGGGGCAATGAAATCACTGATAATGCAACCTCCGCCAGTTGTTTGAAATCAGTATTTCCACCAAGGCGACATGTGTTTAACAGCACTCCAGAAACTGCCAGGTTCAGGCATGTTCTTTATTTCTCACGGAATATCACTTATTCCGAATTTTTTCCCATTGATCATCAATTTTCTGAACAGCGCCTCCTTCATTGAGATTACCAGATTTGAGCACACTGGCAACAAGAGGATAAAGGGTAGAAGGATTAGTAAGATATATGGTTGCCTTAGAGGAGTGGAGAGAGGCCATGAGGGCAGAAGTGGTGTCGCTATTTGTAATTAATTTCATTTTGCTCGTCTGATAAATCAGTGAAAATGATTTTCGCCGGTGTCGAAATTATCGTACGGGTTGACAACCATGAGTACAAACATTCAAATTATCGTATGTCCCCATAATTATCGTACGAGTTGGCAACCCTGCTAGGGCGTCTCCCCTATGCAGAAGGTAACCTTATCAGCTGACTGCTGCATCCTCCAGCCACAGCCAAGGCCATGGAGGTCAGTGTGCCAATTTCCCCAACCAGAAGGCAATTACTTGACCCTTTATGGACACTATCATTCCATCAGGATAGCTATTCAGTTGGCATCAGGAGGCTGAGTGCACCCCAGACTAAAAATTCTCGTACCAGTACCGGGCATTGAACCAAGTCTCCTGTGCCAGAGACAGACTGCTTTGTACAAACCGCGTACATAGAACAATGATAGTGCACCTACCTCTGGCACACAGGACCCAGATTCGATCCCCAGTACTGGCATGGGGATTTTTCCCAGCTGGAAGGTCTGGTCTCGGGTGCACTCAGCCTAGTGATGCCAACTGGGACTCCAGTGGAACAGTATGCATAGATCCCATCAAATCCTTGGTGAGCCTGACAAGGAGATGTGGATCTCTGAGGGAATCTAGGAATCTACCTGGGGAACGTAATATGCCAGTGTAGGCAGGCATCAAGGCTTGGGTGACCAGAGGTGGACTCGTCACACTGACAAGGTAAAGAAATATATATTCAGGACACACAAATCCAAACATGTTTGTAGTGGAAAAAGTATTCTATTCAACTTGAATGTCCAAGCTCTGTTCTATTAAGGTATTCATCATTTGAACAAGAACCCCGAAAAAGGACTGAAAATATTTTCAACAAGTTCAGAGGACCTCAAAATGTGAGTTTCTAGTTATATGGTAATACAAAACTCTTGGATGAAATACTCCATACTGCCAATTTCTATGGAAGCAAAGTCCTTATGATGGCTTTACGAGAAAGGAGACATGTTTATGATTGTGCTGTCAGATTCCAAATATTAGTTTTTTTTTTCCCCCTGTTATGGTTGGCTTTTTTTCTCTTTCTTTCTCCATTTATACCTGTCCTTTAACTGCAGTGGTCATATTGTCTGCCTTTTAGCTTTAGAGTTTTGGTGTTAACTCATGCACATTGGTTTAATTTGGCTTTTGTACATTATGTAGAGTAGATCACACACAATACACACTCCCATTTACACTTGCAGATTCTGGGAAGGCAGCCAGGAATCAAACCTACGGCAGTGATGTTTTTGTTTTTTTTGTTTTGTTCTTTCTGTACCACCTAGCTATAGTCAGCAGAGCAAATAGGTATTCCACCAACAATTTGATATCAACATTTTACCAGAAATACATGTTTACAGGTTCAGAAAAAGATTTTTAGAAAAACCTTGTACTTTTTATTTATTTATGCCAACAAACTTACTGAACTAACTTGAGAATTTAATGCCATTCTGGCAGTTTGTCACAATAGCTCAGTGGTTAGAGCATCTGCCCGGCAAGCGGAAGGTCTGTGGTTCAAATCCCAGTTGTGGCATTGAATTTTTAAGTTCCAGTTCTACCTCTTAAAACCTTGTACTTTGTTTATCCCAAACTAAACTTTGCATGGAAAAACTTTTGCTTTTTACTTTCTCTACTGGTAAGTAGAAGGAAGTATTGTATTCCACCCAAAAATTCTATGTCGAGATTTCACCGGAAATACATGTTTTGAGACCCCATGAATCCAAAAAAAGCATGTTTAAAAAAAGGTCCGTGTGTATGTCTGTGTGTGTCTGTGGACAGCATAACTCAAAAATGAAAAGTAGGTTAAAAACCAAAGTTGGTATTTAAGTTTGTCTTTCAAGGATGCGACACAAAGATTTTGAAGAAAATAGCCCCACCCTAAACTACCCTTTACATGGAACATTTTTTGAAAATTTTGGTTTTCTTGAAAATGGCTCTAACGATTTTGATTAAAATGTCATATGTTTGAGATATTTTTATGACAAATGAAATGTAGATCTTGAATTTTCTGGCTATAGCCCCTGTAGTCGTATTTACTCTGGACAACTTTTGCATAACTGGTAAACCGTTAGAGATAGACAAAATCTTACTGTACAAAAAATGTAGATCTTGCTAAAATACACAATTTATGTCCAAATAAATTTTCTTGTAGGGTGGACCATTATGTGTGTGTTTCGGAAAACTTAAAACTTTCGTGAAATGGAACATGCTGTTCATTTTTTTATATTTTAAGTGTGCAAAGAGAATGGAATCTCAAAGCTTTAAAAGATTTGACTATTGCTCAAAGCCTACTGTATTCTAATATTCCCCTTGCACTTACAAGGAAATAAGCAATAAGATTAATTGCACAAATTTTTATTTTAACTAACACGAAGAAGATATAGGAATAAGAGTTTGTAAAAATGGTTAGTACAAGGGTGGAGAAGGTCATGTGAGTGCAACACATCAGATTTTTTATATGCTAAGCGTGCAAAGAGAACGGGATTTCATAGCTTTAAAATATTTGACTATCGCTCAAAGCCTACTGTATTCTAATATTCCTCTTACACCTACAAGGAAATAAACAATAGGATAATTTGTACAAATGTTTATCTCAACTAACACAAAGAAGATATGACTTTTTAAGAATGGTTAGCACAAGAGTAGAGAAAGTCATGTGAGTGCAACACATCAGATTTTTTTTTTATTTTCTCAAAATATAGCTCTGGCAATTTTGATTAAATTGCCATGTGTTTAATATATATCCTGATTAACCTGTGAAGTATTCTTCTTTCTGAATGAACTCGGGTAATGCAGATCAAGAAAAATGTTGAGCGCAATAGCATTTTCTGCAGCCTTACCCATTTTTACTTTTTCTACTACGTATAGTAAGTAGGGGAAGTACTGTATTCGACCCAAAAATTCCATGTTAAGATTTCACCAGAAATGTATGTTTTGGGGCCCCCTGGATCCAAAAAAGAAAGTATTTTTAGAAAAAAGATCTGTGTCTGTGAACAGCATAATCCAAAAACAAAAAGTGGCTTAAAAACCAATTTTTGGTATTTAAGTTAAACTTTTTTCAAGGATACGTCACACAGCTATGGTATCATGGACAATTTCTCAACTGATCACTACTTACAACAGAGAACTAATTGCACAAGCCAGTCTGCATATATAGCTTCCGAATCACTGCAATTTCTGGAAATCGATGTTTCTCTGCTTTCACAGTAAACAAAGCTCCTGGACATTTAAAGTTCTAGAAATGCATGCAACAGTGTTTGTCTTGTTTGCCAGCGAGCACTTACAAAGGCAGTGGTGTGAGGCAGCTGTCCTTAATCCTTTGAGGTGTGGCTGTGGCAGCAGCATTCTGGCAAAGTTCTCTTCACTTTAAGCTGTTCTGCAATGATATGTCCTCACATTTATGAGCTATTTCAGTAATTCTTTTTAACATATGTTACAGAGTTTGAAAATGCTGAGACGTTGCTGATCTCAGAGGTCCACATGTTGCTGGAGCATCGTAAAGCACAAAATGAGAGTGCTGAAGAAGAGCAGGAATTTTCTGAAGTATTTATGAAGACACTCACATATACAAACAGATTCCGTAAGTTCAAGAACAAGGAGACCATTGCTTCCATTCGCAGGTGTGTAATTATATGCATACTTATCTGTGAAAGTATCTTTATTATCTGAAAGCATCTGTGTAAAAGTGTGATTTACCAGATAGAAGCAGTATGATTCTTTAAGCCAGAGATAGATGTTGATAAGTACTTTAAAAAAGTTGATGAACACTGTTTCTTCTCTTTCATAGATTTGTAGAAAACACTAATTTGCAGAGACTTGACACCACTGTGCTTTTCTGTACACATGGGGATAAGCTTGGGCCCATTGCAAAGTTAAATGGTTACTGGTTTCCTGATGTTGCAGTGCCGTTATTGCTAAGATATGGGAGTAGCATTAAGTTTGCTAGTGGTGTTCTAATTCCAAAGAAACTTCTTTTGTGTATTCTCAATTAACATTTTTAATGTTTAATGAAAGCAGCTAAATTGAAACACTTGTGCTGGGTTGCAAGACAACTGCTATATAAGTAGCTACTCCTTTATTACTTATTTATGCTAAGAAACACACTGTTGGTGTTTTTAAACACACAAGTCGTGTATGGATATGTTTGAGAGGTAGAATGGTAACTGAAAGATTCAATACTATAGGCAGCATCTGGTATGTGAGACTGCCTTATGTGTTTACCGGGAGGAAAGTACAAATTGGTTGGAGAATTCAGTTTCATTCTAGCTTGTTGTCACAGTAGCTTAATGGTTAGAGCACCCACCTGGTAAGCAGAGGATTTGTGGTTCATTGAATTGCATTGAATTTTTCAGCTCCGATTCCACCTCTCAAGCTACTCCCTTTAGTTAATGACTGGATAAACTAGTGAAGTCTCTAAACTTCAGGCAGTTGCAAGAATGACATCATACGATCGGTTAACTACTCTTGTCTTTAAAAAGAGAAGATGTAATACAACAGAGCCGGTGTAGTAGGGTACATAGTTATCTTAACCACACACATGATGTTGCTGCAAGGCGTCAGTGTCCACATAGTCGGCATTCATAATCATCCATATGATGTCGCTGCAACAAACAAGTGCTTCGCATTCAGGATTGCACTTCTAATTTTGTCGATAATGTTGTTTCATGTTTTGTGTAATCCAAAATGTAGAACTAAAGGAATAGAAGTAAACTTTTCTCTTAAAGGAACAACATATTGTCAGCATTAATTTCAGAAAATAAGAATAGTATAATATAAAGTCACGGGCACAGTTACAAATTGAAGTAAGAAGTTTGTGATGTGGAACTATGTTCTCAGAATACAGACTGCTTAGACTTCAATATAAAAATAATTAATTAGTAGGAAAGTAAACTGTTTTGTTTCTGAACATTTCACCAGACCTTTGAATGTTCGTGTAAGTCTAGTTTATAGCTCCGATAACATTGGAGAAATTACTAATCATAGAAACCTTGCCTCACATTTTGTAATTGCCAGGAACTTGAGGCATATTTATGAATTGTAACCTCACTCTGCAATGCTGGAGCTTGCGCATCTAATTATTTGATACTGTACACATGAATATGATGTATCACATTCCAAAAGGTTTCTGTTATGTAATAATGAAGGGTAATCAACAAATGGTTGGTTCCATAATAGCAACAGCTAATTTTGTGGCAACATGGACATATGTACCTACATACTTTATGCAGTCAGATTTTTACTCTGTAATTCTACCACGTAAAAGATATCAATGAATGTTTGTTTGGAGAACCTAAATCTAACTTCAAATTGTCACATTCCTGAAAGTGATTGAACCTATGTCTAAAATTCCTCATTCTTGGTCGAAATGAAGGTTAAGACTTCATATTTTGCTAAATCACTTCATATCGCAAACATGTACTATTACATTGTACCCATTTATTTCACAACTTCTAGTAATAAACATACTTTTATTGATAATAATTCATCAGGATATGGTAGTTACACTTAAATGTATATGCTTGAAAAAGTGAATGCTTAAAAGGGACGGTGGGTGGCTCCAACAGCTTTAATGAGGCAGCATATGTTCTTAAACCACTACTTATTAACTCAACTTACCCAGGATTCACTAACATATGCTGACAACTCTGATGGTAGAGTGACATAAACAACATGATTAGCGAGTTGCATAAACAAAGAGGTAGCGGATAGATGAAGTTCTTCATTTTTTCACATTGGGTATGGTAGCTTGTCGAAATTGGTAACATGCATCAGTGCTAAAAATACTGATAAAGTATTTTTTGATGAAAGAGGGTTTTCAGCACATATGCACTCTTAAACAAAATACACTCAGATACAATATAACTTTGTCAGACGAAGATTTTATAATGAACAACAGAATAGAAATACAACACTTCCCAGCACAAAACTATAATCCTATACACACATCAGTCAACAATAATGCATACAGCAATAGTTTTTATGTACTTCTATCTGAACATGTCATAATATGAAAGTAATTAAGAGGAAACCATGCGATGAAAAGAGTAATGGCGGCCATTCACTGTTTATAGATTTGAGATTCGACCTATAGTGATACTCGATCGATTAGTGCTGTAGATCAGTCTTGCAACTCATTTCAAAGGCAAAAGAACACTTTAGTGCTAATGAAACCTCAAAGTGTGTTCTTGCAACCCAGCATTTATGATATATTCAATGTATTGATATATTGCAACCATGGACATACAAGTGTTTATATGAATGCTCATAAAATAAATGTAACAAACACATATATTAAATATAAATGTGCACTGGTTTAACTTTGAAACAGTTCAAGAAAATGTTTGCATATTATACAGTTAATTCATAATGAAAATAGGTGCAGTGTTTTATAGTAGTGAGATATAAGTGTAGATGCTTACCGAAGCATTTAATGATGAAATAAAGTAAAATGGAAGTTTTTATTTAACAGTTGAAGAAAATGCATCAAAAAGAATACATGGATTTGTTTAATGATTTAATAAACGAGACTTAACAAATAAACATTCAATAAAAGGAAATAAAAATAATGTGCAATGTTAATAGCAGCATTGTCAGCTCATTCCATAATTATGGTGGAATACAGTAATTTGAACTTTTTTCCGATGAATGATATGGACTAAACATAAATAACATCCCTGTTGTTTCCATATATCAGTCAATTAATGATAATTGATTGTTCTAATGCCTTCAAACCATGTGAAGGTGAAATTTGAAAGGTAGAATCAGAACTGAAAACTTCAATGCCATTGCTAGGATTTGAACCACAGATCTACCCCTCTTTGCACAGCTTTTCTTAACCACTGCATGGCAACATGCCAGCATAGCCTTAAATTCTCCAACTGATTTACATTTTCCCAGTAGGCCGTAAGGGAATTTCATATTCGAGATAGGTATCCCAACGGTGACTCACAATTATTGTAAGTGCTTAAGTGGTGTGCTTCAAGATTTTTATGTAATAATTTCCACATGTCAGGCCAATCAATGATAATTGATTTTTCTATCACACACAATCTGTGTGTAGGCAAACTTTGAAAGGCAAAATCAGAATATTATATTCAATATTTCTGTTATGGGAAAGTATAATGTATTCAAAATTTTCTTTTTATACCTTATTATCCTTTTCTGTATTTTCACCACTTTGCTTCACATTTCTTTTAACCACTTAACCATATTTTTCCTAAATGTTTTCTTGCTTTCTACATGTCTTCATTTGATCTTAAGTTAAAAACCTCCTAACTTTTAGCTCTATTGGAAAAGTTGTTGATTTCTCTAATATTAAATTCCTTCTTCCATCATTGCTTCCAGAATGTGTCAATTAGAACACAGTCTATTGCATTTAGTGCATCTCCACCCCCTATTTCTCCCTCTTAGGCCATTTAAATTCATTACACATGTCCTTGTCCATGCATACCCTATTTTGGGCTCTTTGTTAATAACAATAATGCAGTAATGTCCCACTATTCTGAACTAATCGAGTGCAAGTCCTGTCCGGATTAGCAAAATTTTGGATAAGTAGATTTTCGTCAAATGCGACAATATATGGACAAAGTGTTCATGTGTTAAGTATTAAAATGGTTGAAAGTAGGAAATGAGTACAGTATGCTGTAATTCATTTTACAACTACATTCTGAGACTCAAAAACCAATCACTATAATGTTTTTATAAGCACTGTTGGCTGTTGCAATTCCTAGTGATGTAATGTTATGCGACGTTGGTGAAGCATTGCCCATTTAAGTCATTTCAGCGCCTTGCATCAAAAGAAGATCATTGACTTCACTTCTTAAATGTTGATTTGCTTTTCCATTTTGTTTTCTTGTTAACATAAAAAAATTGCATTCAAACTTTGTTATGCACATTGTTAGTAGGTTCTAGGCCTTCCATTTTAAGTTTTTGTGTATAAGATGGCCGACAGATTCACTGTGTACTCCTGTAGCATTTCTTTCATGTTTTCCTGTGCTAATAAATGCACATTTTTACATGGAAAAACTAGTTTAATCTTAATCTCTAGTTTTTCCTGTTTTAAAATTCAAAACAAATTTGGTAGATATTTTTTCCTAGCCCTGTTCAGATTAAGCAGATTTTCGGATTAGTGGGATTCAGATTACAGTAATAATAAAAGTATAATAATGTAGGAAAATGATCCTGGAAACTATTTATGTGTTAGCACTCATTTTCAATGATTCTTACACTCCGTATGGCTATTGTGTTACCATCACCCTCATAATCATCAAGTATAGACAGTTGCTTTCCATTAGTATTGTCAGTTTTAATGACTGTGTTGTTGAAATTATTTTCAGCCTGTTGATGCAGAAAAAACTTCATAAGTTTGAATTGGCATCTTTGGCAAATCTGTGTCCTGAAACTCCAGAAGAAGCAAAATCATTAATACCAAGGTAAGTGTCCTATTTCGGCTGCCATTTAGCTTGTTGCTATATTTCAAATATACCTTATTTCAAGAGACTAGATCTATGAAGCTGGAAACTGAGTTAATACATGAGACAGATACACACATATGAATACAGTGAGCCAAGTCCAGGACTGGAAGCTTGGTCAAATCTCCAGTTCCTGGGATCTAGTGAGCATGTTTTATGTGAATGCCCACATTGCAGTTCATGTATGTTAATTTTGTTCCAATTTGTGTACCTGCTTTTGGATTACATATAATTAAAAATTATCTAAAATATTGACTTACACGTAACATCTGTTGCAGTTTGGAGGGTCGCTTTGAAGACGAGGAACTGAGACAAATATTAGATGATATCCAGACAAAGAGAAGCTTGCAGTATTGATATTTCCAGAGTTTCTTGGGTCTTTTGAAGTACTGGTAAATTTGTGTCTGTCTCGTTCAAAGTATATCTTGTTCTTTCTTCTGATTACTTTCCAGATTTGGGTTTTCATGACAAGGTCTTGTTAAATGTAATCTCAGCAAGAAAAGTTAATACTCACCATTTACCTATAGCACTCCTAGTTCCCCGTCTTCCATTTGTACCACATTCCAGTGTTAAGGAGCACGATCATATGAGTTTCAATTATAAGAACTGGGTTGACACTTCCACAAGTGTAGTTACTGGACAATTATAGTTCTATATTACCATAATACTAAATGTATTTTATAAAATTAAAAGATGTTCACACTGTTAGCTTCACTGTCTGTATTCAGTAAAATCCATAGCCTTTATATTTTGTCAAACAAGTTAATATGTAGTAAGAATCCAAATACTGACAAATCTGGATCCCAACAGAAAAAGTGATAAGGAAGTTGTATTTTTCTTTTGGAACGGTTACATTATATTACTTTGGTTTTAATGATCTATTTATAGAGGATGAAAGTTATACATGAGCCAAAGAAATATGTATGCTTAAAAAACAGCACAAAGTGTTGATTATTTTCATATGTCAATTTTGTTTATAAAAAGTAACGTCCACTTTGAGGTACATATTTGTATAGTGGACCGTGAAAACTGCAATATTTAATTTGGTAATAAACTCAACTGTTCGTTGAAGAACTACAGATTTAATTTCCTATAATTACAAATTTAGTTACTTTCTCTAACCCTTACTATGACAGGTTGAGAAAATATTGTATTTCATCCAAAAATTTAATACCAATACTTTACCAAAATACAGTGGAGAAGCAGAACAGGTGAGTGGCCAGAGTACCGTGTTCCATTGCATTACATCTCCATCACATAATGGTCACACCTTGATTTATAGACAAGCAATCAGAACCTAAATGTTTCACGACATAATAATTTCCTTAATATTCCAGGTGTTCACTATTGAGAAATAACATGCCACCACTGTAGCCTGTTAGATTCAAGGGAAAGAGTAGAGGACATGAAGTGTATTGTAACATATTTCTCATCATTGATGCCATCAGTTGCCAACTGCCGAGGTGGTGGCTAGTCCATGAATAAATCTGATTGGTTCAAGTAGCTAATGCACAGGAATTAGCACACATGATTAAGCAGTAAGCGAATGAAGCAGCAAGGGGTGTGAACCATTTGGTTAGCACATGCCAAGTCAGTAACCATCTTGTTCTTCAATTGTGTATGGCTGATTGTTTTTATAGTTATTCTAATGAGCGCTTATTTTATGAAATGCCAGTATGGGGAAATACAAAATTTCTACAGTAGGTTTTAAATTGACATTGCGTTTGCAGAACAGAAAAGGAGTTTTCATTAAGGAAAAACTTGTAACAAGTTGGCACAAGGTGAGAGTGTTGTTTGTTGTTGGCTAATGCTGGATTTCTGACAATAAAGTTATTAGTCCTCTTGCTCTCCAATATATATATATTTGAAGGTGATTTTGGTCCATTTCCTCTTGCAGATTACATAGAGGATAGAACAAGGTGAAAGTGCAACTGGAATCAATACTCAAGGTGCTCTTTTAGTGTCCCTAAAATGTTACCCCATCCCACACAAACCAAATGCTCTGGATCTTCCAGACAAGGACAGTTGCTAACTTGACAGCCTCCATGGCCAGCACGATTGCCAGCACAAAATGTATGGTTTGATTGAGAGGTAGAACTGGAACTTAAAAATTCAATGCCACAGCTGGGACTTGAACCACAGACTTTCTGCTTACCAGGCAGCTGCTCTAACCATTGAGCTACTGTGACAATCTGCCAGAATGGCATTGAATTCTCAAACCAGTTCCTATTTCTCCTGGTAAACCACAAAGGCAGTCTCACATCAGAGACAATTACCCCAATGGTGACTTACTATTGTAAGTACTTTATGTCCCAGGATTAAATAACCTTCCTGGGACAAAGTACTTACAATAGTAAGTCACCATTAGGGTAATTGTCTCTGATGTGAGACTGCTTTTGTGGTTTACCAGGAGAAATAGGAACTGGTTTGAGAATTCAATGCCATTCTGGCAGATTATCACAGTAGCTCAATGGTTAGAGCAGCTGCCTGGTAAGCGGAAGGTCTGTGGTTCAAGTCCCAGCTGTGGCATTGAATTTTTAAGTTCCAATTCTACCTCTCAAACATTGCCCACACATGGCTTGTGTGTTTAAAAACACCAACAGTAAGTTTGTTGGCATAAATAAATAATAATGTATGGTTTGATATTTGTTAAGTATTAGGCATTGACGTATCTTGGTATTGCACACCCTGTCAATGGAGTAGATAACTTCCAGGTACACATATCCGGCCGGAAGACTCACCAGAGCCTTATTCACTGGTTCACTATTCAGGGCAAACTGCTGCAGCATCTCCCTTGACTGAGCTGGCTGTAATGGGCTGCAGCCAGATGGTGGTTTCCAAACCGGCTTTCAAGACCCTGCCAGATATTTTGGGATGCCACCAACATCGGAATTGTGTTCAGTTATTCCACCATCCAGCCCTGGAGGCTAGCTATCTGCCGTACAGCTTCCTCTTTTGTGGACCATCGATTGTGGGGGTAGCAGTAGCAATGACTTGTATATGAAAGACTTCAAGGGTTGATACATGCAGATGTTGTGTGGCATCTGGGCATCTCTACCTTTAAATTCTTAGGATTTTTGCTTAGAATTTGTTCGACCCTGGCATTTGGTGCATAGTGTTGCTGTCGGCACTGTCTTCCTGGACACTAAGATGTTCCCCAATGTTCTCTGATGCATTAATGTGTTGACCAAAATCCTTCACGGCTTCCTTCTTGCAGACCAGTTTCCCACCAATCATCACGGACAGCTCTGTCTTCATCTCAGCCATCCCATTTTTCATATTTACCATTCTGGAATTTATTTTTGTCTCCATCTGCTGCATTCGGAATTCACTGTCTTTATTTCTGCCATACTAGCCAGTAGTTGTTTCATCATTTCCTCCATATTGCTTTCGTGGCTTTTGTCCACTTCTGACAGCAATTGTAGCAATATTTACTTTTCAGTTACTTTAATTTTACATCCAACTATGGCCTCACTCAACATAAATTTTCAGTAATACACTCAAATACACTTTTGTATACATAAACTTTCACGAACTAGCATTTCCAACTCCGAAAGTTACTCTCTGCCTCCTTGACAATATGACGTCATCCAACGAGCATCTAATTTGGGATGCTTCCCACATGGAAGCTCAACATATCAATGTCACAGTATGAAATATACCAAGGTGAGCTACAATAATTTGTAGAAGAAAATAACAAACTTGAAATATGTACAATAGCAGCGCAAATTTTAATATGTTAGAAATACCTTTAATTTTAGGCACTAAGTTGAATGGTTGAGCTTTGCCACATTGATATTTCCATCCCAAAAAGTTTGTCTATCTTTTATGTTTTTAAATGCATCCTATAATGACACAGGTTTTGTGAATACAGTTGGATAGTATGGATCAGAAAGACATTGTGCAGCACGATACACTACATGTGAAACAATTGGCTTGTCGAGTAAAAAACTTTATTATTTTGCATGGCAGCCATGTAGGTTTTGTAATTTCACTACTTCTGATCACTTTCTGTAGGGAATTTTGAAACCTCATGTTTATGTCAGCAATTCATGAACAATTCCTCACTTCAAGCAGGAGATTTAACTTGTTGATGAAATTGATCTAAATCTGCATGGGAAAATTAATGAAAATTTTGTCAAAGGAGCGAGTGTGTGCCAGGGGAGTGATGGAAGACATTTGTGATATTCCACTGCTAATTGCAACAATTGTACTGCTAGTTAACAAAAGCTGATATATTGCATTCACATGACTCTCTTTACTCACTCTTTAACAAACTATTCGTACTATAGCTTATTGTAATATCTACTTGTTAATCAAGATACGCTTTCATTACACATTTATAGTATTCATTGTAGGTATAAGAATACGGTAGAGATGTTTAAAGTGGGTTACTTGTGGTGATTTTGAAATTGTATACATTTTGCAAAACCACTAGAAAAAATCTGATGCATTGCACTCACATTAGTTTCTCTACTCATGTGTTAATCATTCTTACAAACACTTATCCTGTATCTTCTTCATGTTAGTTGAGATAAGCGTTTTAAGAAATTATCTTATTGTTTATTTTCTTAGGTACAAGGGAAATATGGGAATACAGTAGGCTTTGAGCGATAGTCAAATCTTTTAAAGCTTTGAGATTCCGTTCTCTTTGCACAGCTAAGATACAACAAAAATGAATCACAATCTTCCATTTGATGAAAGTTTGTTTTCCAAAACTCACATAAATAACAAGGAATATCTCCAAAATGGTTCACTCTACAAAAAAATTTATTTGGGCATAAATTGTGTGTTTTAGCAAGATGTACATTTTTTGTATTACCGGTCGCTATCTACTGACTAGAGGGCGCATCCATGTGCTGTCATATGCGATACAGGTTAGTTGTGCATAGAGAATGAATGACGTAACCGGTACCGCGCAGCCGTCATATATACACGCGCATCAGGAGACGCCTGCAGCTGTGTACTTGCGAGAGAACAACAGTAGAACCCATGGACACTAAACTTGTGGCTTTTTGCACTCTTATCCGCCCTTTGGTAATGAATACAATTATGTCCTGCTTGCATAAACACGAAAAATAAAGAAAGGAAATAAAATAACGATTTGCAGTTGATACACGTATAACTTACTTGGACATTCAAACCAATAATAAGGAATATCTAGGAAATGGTTAACGCTATGAGAAATTTAGCTGATATAAATGGCGTGCTTTAATAAATCTATGTTTTTACATTCTCTGTTACGTACTCAGGGGTCTCCATCTAGGGGATATGTGAATAGCGACCACAAGGTACCCAAGCTGAGCAGAACATTACTTCCACTTACTGGTGTTTTGCTCCTCACTGTAACTTTTCTATCTGACCTTACCTTGGTCATCTCTTGTTCTCTTCCGATCCTGATGCTATTAGGGTTCCCGAGGGCTAGGGGGTCTTTATTTTTCCAACCTCTCCATTTCTCTAATTTCTCTATAAAATCTTAACCCCAACATGCTGACCTGTCATGGCATGTAATACGTCCTCTGATTGGTAATCAGAGGATATGGTCGGTGAATTTATTTTGATAATTCTCCCGGTCAGGTCGGTGAGACCCGTAAACCAACGACAGGTGTGGTCCTCCAGGCATTCTGGGGGTTGTGAGAGAGCGATGTGACTGCCAAAACATAAAAATATGGTGCTCTCTAAAAAACGGTTACTATTACTGCTATTGCTCTCTTCAATATCATTGTGAAAAATATTGGAGAGCAAGAGGATTAATGACTTCATTGTCAGAAATCCAGCATTAGCTAACAACAACAACATTTTTTGTATAGTAAGATTTGGTCTATCTCTTACGCTTTACCAGTTATGCAAAAGTGATCCAGAGTAAACAGGACTACATAGGCTGCAACCAGAAAATTCAAAATATACATTTCATTAACCATCAAAATATCTCAAACATATGACATTTAAATCAAAATTGTTAGAGCCATTTTCAAGAAAATCAAAATTTTTGAAAAATTTTGCATGTAAAGGGTAGTTTAGGATGGAGGAATTTTCTTCAAAAATTTTGTGCCGCATCCTTAAAAAGGCATTAAACTTGAATACCAAGTTTGGTTTTTAACCAATTTCGTTTTTTAGTTATGCTGCCCACAGACTGACACACACATGTGCGCACACAGTCCTTTTTCTAAATGCAGTAAACTCTGGGTTAGTGAACCTAAACGGGCTAGAAGTTGTCCAGGAAATGGAAAGTCCATTAAATCGTAAAATGAATGAAAATGAAGCAAAAATAATTGAAACTGTTTTATTGGTACATACCATTTACTTTACATGATTTACTCTTGGTTAGAAGTCATTCCGTGTGAAGTTGTGGGTTTGAAAAAATGTGTCAGTGCCCATTTGCTTCCCACTTGAATATTGCTTCTTTATGATTAAGGAACAAAACTGTATGAAATGTTCATAATAGATTAGCACTTGTGGGGCTGAAGATATTTCACGTAAGAAATAACATCATCCATGTCGTCTCTTATTACGGATAATTTAGGTACACACTTCAAAGGTTCATCATCACTGTCATCTTCGTCTTCATCCTCTTGTAGAAGGGCCCAAATGACCTAGTTGTCGATGGGCCCCTAAACTCCATCCATCCTCTTGTAGAACACTTGCAGCGGTCTCTTCATGACTCAGAATCTGGTAACCTGGGAATGCCCAGAGAATGCCCAATTCAGACTGAAGCTAAGAGTCATGTGAGCTCTTGAGTGCGTGACACTTACAGGAACTTTCACGAATGTAGCCTAAGATGTGTGGATTAGCCTTCTCGACCAGGCAAACAGCGGAATGCCACAATTTAATCATTGCAGATCTTCTAAATTTCATTTAAATTTATTTTATAACCAATGCCAAATTTAGTCTGTTAAATCCTAAGTCCTTTGAACAGAGGTCCGTTAAACCGAGAGTTTATTGTATGCTATTTTTTTATTCAGGGTGTCTCAAAACATATTTCTGGTGAAATCTTGACATCAAACTTTTGGATGGAATACAATACTTCCTGCAATAATTACTATACGTATAGAGAAAGTAAAAATTGGCGCATAAATACTGAATTGGTGCTTCTGCTATTTACGTCAAACCTAAAGGAGAGACAATTCCATTTTGTATGCCTGTGGTTTTGAATGTACATTCCTGAAGAACTAAATATATTAATCTCTTGAAAAAAAACTTTAAAAGAAATTTCAAAAAAAAAAAAGATGATTCATAGATTACTAAACAATGAAATATGACTTCAGACTGTTTGTAAATGTTTTCACAGCAAATATAATGAAAGTTAGGCCAAAGTTGTATCAGGAAGTTGCAGAATTACAAACTAACACATTTCTGGAAACCAAGTGCCAAGATCTAATTGGCATAGATTGTTTGCTATCAATATTGAAGCCATATTAGGCTCTGTGTGTGTGTGAGAGAGAGAGAGAACAGTTTTCTTTCCAAACTCAAACAAATGAAATCCAGTAAAAGGTGTTGCATTCTGATGAACATTTTTCTTAGTAATTAAAAATGGCTAACTGATATTTCCATACTTTTTACTAATTTAGTAAAATAAATTCACACACCATAACTTAGCCATGTCACTATACCTACATACGTATCTGCACTGCTGCACTGCATACCAAAGCTGCTCCATCTACTTCCACCTCCCTCTGAACTCACCTACTGTTGTGCAGTAGAGTATTCTTAGTGGCATCACAGAGTTCCTATTTTTCAGGCCTCTGCTCTAAAGGAATGTGAGGTGAATCATGTGATACTTTTACTAGTTGGACCATGCATACTGTTAAGGCTGTTAAGGTTTACAACCACCTGGCAATGGGAACCAAGGCAGCACTCAATATTTTGGTTTATAACAGCCTGGCAATGAGAACAGCAAGATACACTATCAATCATCTTATCGATAGAACACGGAGGTCGATATTGCACCTTGGGAATTCATTTGTTTCTAACTAACTAATGTTATTTTTTTCTAGCTTGTGACTAGAGAAGGCTCTAGTGTCTGTTTCATGGCATGGCCATCTTCAATAATGTCTACAACAAAAAGTATAATAGGTACAATATGAATCTAACATGCCATGCTGGGTAACCGTAACAGAAAGTTAAATTTTGGCCAAGTCTTCTTTCCCGTGGTAGATGGGAAACTACCGCAGATGGGAAAGCCACAAAAAATCGTCCGAGTAGACGGAATCGAACCCACGACCTCCCGAATGCTAGTTTTACACGCTACCACGGAGCCATCTACTTACCCTGAAAACGCAGTCAGTGAAGCGTTGCACAATAAAATCGAGAGATAGTAACACATCCTGTCGGTCTGGGTGGCTCAGTTGGTTAGACGCTGGCCTACTGATCCCAAGGTCGCGGTTTAAATCCGGCCCAGACCGATGGTTTTAGCATGTGTGCTTATAAACGACAGCTCCATGTCAGTAGATTTACTGGAATGTAAAATAACTCCTACGGGACAAAATTCCGGCACACCGGCGACGCTGATGAGATCCTGGCAATTGACAGCGTCGTTAAACAACAAATTATTATTTATTATTTTATTTAGTAACACATCCAGTCCACAATAGTGTGTTTCAGTAAAGGCCGGAGGGATGTGCGCTCGCATGCGATACAAAAAAATTTTGTTCTTTAACGACGCTGTCAATTGCCAGGATCACATGAGCGACGCCGGTGTGCCAGAATTTCGTACCGCAGTTCTTTTACATGCCAGTAAATCTACTGACATGGAGCTGTCGTTCTTAAGCAGACTTAAAAACCATCGATCTGGGCCGGATTTGAACCCGCGACCTTGGGATCAGTATGCGATACAGGTTAGCTGGACGCAGAATATGAATGACGTCAGAAATACAGCGCGGCCATCAAAGGTGCAAACAACTGCCACTAGTCAAAAACAATGTAACGCAGTACTCTGCAAGCTGGTGAAGCATTGCCTTGCAAGTGTATGCAGACGCAAGGTCAAGATGTAGTATAACGCGTCTGTTTTGTTTCTTCTCGCAGTGAGCTGCAGAGTTGGAGTTCTTTAGTGTTCATATGAGCTTGTAGGTTGTGCTGTAGTGAGGCGGTTTTGATGGCCAGGCTGTACCTACCTGCAGTTGTTTACATGCGCGAGCGGTAACAGTCAAATCCATGTACAGTATACCTATGGAAAAACGCACACGCCTCCGACCTTTAGTTATCAGTGAAAGTCTTAGACAGACCAAGAGATACTGTGTTTTTCAAATGGGAAGGAGTTTGTCCTTGAGCGCCTCCAGGCCGGTAACCAATCGGAGTTTTGCTGTCTTGTCATATTGCTTTCCCCGTAACTGGAGTTTGACGCGCGCGAAGAGAATAGTAGGACAATGTGTGAGAGAGAGGGAAATGTGAAAAAGAGTGGGGGTAATGAGCTTGCAATGCTGTGCACGTAAACGTATCTCATTGGCTGCAGATCATAACTCTTCCCATTTGAAAAGCACAGTAGTAACACATCAAGTGTGTGATATCAATCGGTCAGACCAAGAACCAAGGAGTACAGTTGGGCAGAATCAACTTGGGAGTTGACAGTCAGCTCGTTCACTCAGCTGCAAGAGGCGAGTCAGCAGGCTGCGCCAATAACATGGCGCAACGTAACCGATGATGCCATCATTGTTGCACATTATTCGCCGAAGCATCCCGCCACGCCCTCATAGACGAGTGAACGGGCTGGCTGTCAAATCCCTAGTTTGTTTGTTGTAGTGTTTAACTCCCGCTTTTACTACTACGGCACCGCAGGCGGTGACACTGATGACACATGGAATGAAGATGGAGCACCGGTGGAATGAGATGGCGGGGGAAACCGGAGCACCCGGAGAAAACCCGCCCTCGTCCACCACAAATACCACATGCGGGTCCCTGGGATCGAACCCGGGCCGCCTAGGTGGTAGGCGAGCGCGCTAACCGCTCGGCCACGGCGCCGCCAAAAAAATAAATCCCTTGTTGATTCTGCCTAACTGTAGTAATGCACCCAGACCACAAAGGTTATGTTATCACTGCTATTTAAAAATATACAGGCACGAATGATATATATCTTAATCAAACTTAGTGGCTATGTAATATTTCATATTAAAGTAAGAGGATTGAAGCCGGAGTATTTGTGTATAGTGCATATTTATACATCTTTTTAGCAGAGTACTATTTCCATTTTCCGAATGTAGATATAAACCTGTGTTAATGTTTAGAACGTTGCGATGGTGATGTTGGCAATCGTGTGCGGAAAACAGATGAATTCCATCTGTGTTTGTTCCTATTTTGCTTTCATTTGTTGTGCATTTGTTCAAGATTGTGTAAGCAGATAACTAGGGCGCCAAACGAAAGATCAAGTTAGTCATTATTTTAGTAAAAGTCTTTTTGATGCTGCCTTCGAAAGCGTGGACACAGTGACGGACAGGGAATTGGAGAACACGTCTGAAAATTACACAGGTAACGAGGCTCAGTATGCTAAGGGAAATTAGTAGCTTCTTGAGCGTTTTAATGATTACATTAACATTAGTTTATTATACTATTTTAATTTTTGGCATCTTGTTGAAACGATATGTTCTGCTCTTAAGGAGGAATAAACTACAACCAGAAAATATGGAACAATTTATCGTACTAGCGTAATATCATTGAGTATAGTTTGAAAAGTTAGGTGGAAATAACTTATAAATTTGGTTATCTTTATGATTAGAGCCTTGAATATGTTACGTTTTAGTGCTAGTGTTTACACATAAGGTCACCTAAGAGAGCGTGTGTGGATATTTCTTACTGTATATTTGGAAGCACATTTTTGGTGCATACAGTGGGGTTGTTTGTCTGGGTGGCTCTGGTGGTTATACCAGGATTACGTCGTCCTCGGTGGTCTAGGGGTAACGTGCCAGCCAAGTTCACGGATACCCATGGTTTTTAAGTACCTATGCTTAAAAGCTACAGTCCCATGTCAGTAGATTTACTGGCACGTAAAAGGATTACTGCGTGACGAAATTCTGGCACACTGACGATGCTGATATAATCCTGCAATTGAAAGCGTCGTTAACAAATAAAGCATTTATTTAAATGCAGTGCGCAGATAAGGGAAGTATTAAGGGGTCAGATTAACCCCCGAAATACAAAAGCCTTACAACTACAGATAGAAGTGAAGCAATGTCCTGATGCCTCCTAAATTAAAATTACATACACATCATAAAAACCTAAGGCTGGGAAACAAATATCCAGAACGATCGCAATAAACACAGGCAGCATAAGCGCTATATATATCGAACAATATGTAAAGTAGGTATTTCTTCAGGTTAAGAGAAACATGAACGCTCTAACGTAGCTTAGCTTTCTTCACAAATATGTCCTTTTGTAACTCCGCTGTGTTGTTATTCTAGTACGTAGGCTTTGTAAATCTTTTAATAATTTATGAATTAAAATTAGAAAGTGTTTTATAGCCTGTAGTATCGAGCGGGATGGCTCAGGCGATGTCTGTGGTCCACATTCGAGAGGTCGCGGATTCGATTCCCGTCGACCAACCACTGACTTTAGTTTTTCGTGTTTTCTCCTTGTTACTTGGCGAATGCAGGGGTGGCTTCTTTATTCTACGGATTCCTCTCATTCCTAATTTCAGTCCCATCGTCTTTCAGATCTGGTTGTCAGTTCGGGAATTTGCGGGCAGATGGTGCGGATGCATGTGTTGTGTAAACCTTCCCCGGCCCCACTTGAAACAACTGCGTGCCGGTCCCCAGGCCGCTAGGGTCGCTTCGTCTCCCTCTAAGGGAGGTGGTGATGAGCTTCGGTGGTACCCCGGCTGAAATTATATATAGAACTGTTAGGGACTTCTGTACCCGCTCTCTGCCGGCCTGTGGTTTACCTTCGTCTCATCTCTTCCCACGGGGTGTGGTAGCCCACAATAGATCCATATCGGTTCGCAGTGAGCGAGGACTTCCCCTCTGTTGAATTCCGCTCATACATCTTAGCCCATGTCGTCAGAAAGAATTGGACTTTGCAATGGTGGAAGAATTATCACAGTTGGTGAGGCGCTTTTGAGATTACCCGACAGACAGAGATATATGCATATACTTTTCTTTCTTAATAACAGTGAATGCAACTAAATAGTATAATAATTCTGTATTAAAATCTCACTTGAAAAAATGTAGGGTCTTACATTGTGAATTAAGCCTATTGGGAAAGTAGGAGTAGCAGTAGTAGTTCAGGTATTTAGGCAATCATGAATATCAATTATGCTATAGACTTGTCAATGAATTTAATAATAATAATAATAATAATAATAATAATAATAATAATAATAATAATAATAGTTATTATTATTATTATTATTATTATTATTATTATTATTATTATTATTATTATTATTATTATTATTATTATTATTATTATTATTATTATTATTATTATTATTATTATTATTATTATTATTATTATTATTTTAATAATATTGTTGTTAGCTAATACTGGATTTCTGACAATGAAGTCATTAATCCTCTTGCTCTACAATATTTTTCACTCATAGAGCAATAGCAGTATAGTAACCACTTTTAAGAGAGCACCATATTTTTATGTTTTGGCGGTCACACCGCTCTCTCACAATATAAATACACAGAATACAATTGAAACTGGATAAAATCGTGTATACGGGAATATTTAAAAACTTATATTTAAGATTTTCGTAAAATATTCCTCAATTTTATAAAAAGGATTGTCAGCCGGTGCAGCGTCGTAAAATGCAATCGGAGCTGTCAAAACTGAGTGCCTTCGTAGGTAGACAACTGAGCATATCCAAAGTAGCAATATGAAATTGTTTCTTACTTTCTTTCCAGTCTAACACGCTTGTTAGCGCCAATCCCTTGGCCTGGGTGTTACATTGCGGTCAATTCTCGGTCATGGCCCTGCATCTGTAGCTCAGGTGCTACGGTTTGTCGCAGAAATTGATTTCGCGAAGCAAGTTTAACTTGTGTTTTATTCTTCTGCGTTTTTTAAACTTTTAGAATGTAAATTCTTATTTGTTTTGTTTACTCTTTTGTTTTAATATTCAGCTTTCAACGTTTTAACTGTCTTAACATTTTTTAATGTTTCAACTGTTTTAAGACTTCATTTTATCATGCTTTAAGTGTTTTAACTTTCAGTTTTTTTTTAAACTTTATTGCTGGCACTTTGAGTGTTTTGTGATCTTTTATGTTTTGACTTCGGGCCCACATGACCTCGTCGACGGTTCGTTAAACCCCATTCACTCACTCCAGCCTAACATTTGATGGTTAATCTGATAATTGAGTCTAGTTGGATAGCAGCAAGGAAAGTCTTATGAGTGCGCACATCAGATTTTTTATGTACTGTCCATGCAAAGAGAATGAGATGTAAAAGCGACCCTGAAAGAACCAACGGGATGAAGGATTATTGAAATGATTAATGAAGTGAAATGGAAGGACAGAAAATTCGGGGGCTGTAATTATCCTTACCAGCATTTGCCTGACGACCCGGAGAAACTACCGAAAAAACCCATGGGTCAGGAAGGTCGGCCAAGGGAATCGAACCCACGACCTCCCTAATGCCTCACGCGTTAGCTTGGAGCCATCTCGCTCGATTTATCTTGATTAACACGAAGTAGATAGAGCAGGGGTGCCCAGCCGCAGGCAAGTTAGGGGAGGTTGAAATCACCTACTTCCACCCACTGGGACAGAATGCGTATACGGAATAAAGCTGCTCTGTTTATTTAATAATTAATGTTAATATTGCAAATAACATTGTAATAAATTCAAATCGTGTTCTCACTTTTGAAAGTCTACTCTTTTAAAGATTATAGCATATAATATACTCTCTGTATCATTGTGTCTAGAACAACATAACAAAAGTCGAAGGCGCTACTATCGATTCTCGTATCTACAATCGAATCGAGTAATAAACAGTTAAAATGTCGGACACCAATGTCATTAACATGCAGCGCAGAATATTATAGGTAAATGTTTTAAACTTAGATACATGTTCCAGCATAAGTAGTCCTATAAAACTTGAGTATAATAGCAAATGCTCTCGTTGCATAATATACTCTTATATATCGGCCCTATGTAGCGAAACTCATGTAATTCATACATAGGATATTTTTTCTCCTGATCATGCAACGGGAACTGAATTGCATATCAATTATGTAGCGACTGGCTCTTAAAATATTTGACTAATGCTTTAGCATACTGCATTCCTTGCTGTGTTCCTGTTATTAAAAGTTTGTACAAACCTTTTACCTGTCTTAATTACTGATATTGAAAGACATTCTGATACATACTGCCGATGAGATCAGATTGGACATCTCCCGGAAGAAAAAAGAAAATCTACGCCACTGGATGCTTATAAATCTATTTTACTGAAAGCAGTAACGCACCGTCCGCCCGCCCGTCCGCACGCCCGCAAGTGTTGATAAGACGGGGCGGGTGCCATACAGTACATTCGTGAGAATGCGAAGGAAGCCCGGAAATGAGATGTACTATGCGGTGAGTGCCCTGGCTGGCATAACCGGTCAGGCGGCCTCCTGAAGGTTGTACTGCCTACACTGTGTGGAATCCGATCATGATACTTACCAACTGACCCTGCTTCACCGCGTGAGACGCCAGCTCATAGTTTCACAGTCTGCTAGCGCTGTAGACCAAGGACTGCAATGTGCACAGTTCGTTCAAATACTCCTCTACAATGTACCATACTACAACAGAATATTTATTTATTCCAAACACCTACAAAAATACAAATGTTCGCTACATTTATGCCAAGCCCTTCTAGTACAAATTGAGTCCGATGTCCATCCTTTTATTAAGGGCTATTTTGTCCCTTTGACTTTCAGTTAGCTTTTTTCTTCCCTATTAGCTACTTTATCGTTACTCTCCTGTGTCTTGGCTTTCCTGTTTTTGTTTCTTCCTTTGTTGCTGTCTTTTTTTTTTTTTTTTTTTTTTTTTTTTTTTTTTTTTTAACTTTCCTTATCCACTTTTCCTTGATTTTCCTTTAAACTCCCTCATATCGTTATTTCTTTTTCTTCCCTTAACTGCTAATATTTTTACAGCTGCCAATTTGGGAAGTTCTTCCTAATTTCATCCATATCTTCTTGCAGTCCATCAAATAATTTGCTCTAAAATGTGTTGTTTCTGGAAGAAAAAGTACTGTTTTGCATTAGATTTTATTTTTGCGCTTTACGTAAGCTGACAATATTTTGATCTCCCCAAAACGGGAAAGTAATTGTATTTACGTGTACAAATGCAGGTTTTAAGTGATATGAGTAAACAAACACAGCAATTAACTGTGCTCACTTGTATGATGTCACTTCATACAATTCTGAACAATCTAATAAAACCATTAATTTTGAAATTTTAATTATTAATAAACATCAAATTAATTTATATATTTTATACCAGCTACACTTTTTAAAAGTTTTATAACAGTTTTCAATTAACTTTGAAGGTTTCATTGTTAAACATCAAAATAGTATTTGATGAACACTTGAACACAGTTTTTCCAAGTGATGAGGACTAGTTTTAAAATTAATTTTAAAGTACTGTTGCTTAATTTAAATCTGCAGGCTACTAGTATTTCTAGTCTACATGCCTGTATTCAGCACCAAGAAAGATTAAGGTACTTAAATCTTTTGCATATACTGAATCTAGAGCATAGATGGGGAGAACTGACTCAATGTGTTATTTGCCTTACACCGTTGTTTTAACCCCGTCCACTGCCCCACAGCGATTAGCTACCAGCCACTCCTCCCGCCATAGTCTACCTACCTCAGAGAACCGGTCAGTCCTTCAGTAAGTAGAAAGGGTAAATACTCGATGGCATCCCTGTTACCCCTCTTCCCCATGCCTGGTCTAGACCTTTCGTAGACTCTTTTTCTTATCTCATTTCGTTTTACTAAGCCAATCATATTTCGTGATTTGAGTGAACCTTCTTCAGAAACTGCGTTTTACTTCCAATGTTATCATATTATGTACTTACATATTTCCATGAATGAGAAACCCGTTCTCTGCACTGCATCTATATCCATGTTAGCGTTTTCTTCTTATGTTCTTTCCAAGCTCCTATTATTAAATTTATTCTTCCCGGAACCCTTTCATCAAAGCGGGACGTATGATCAGCCTATATTTACACGATTTTCTGCCTTCGTCAATATTTCTATCAGCAACGAATCGGGCTTTTTAGATACTATATCGAGCCATTTCCCAGGAAAAGTGTATACAGTACTCCAGCGACTACCTCTGTAATCGAGTTGTCGGCTTCTCTATCCAGAAGTCCCTGGTTGATTACCGGTTGGCCCGGGGAAATTGTTTCTTTGAAGAGAATCACTTCCTACTCCCCCAGAGTTTGGAATTAAGTGTGTGTCGAATAGTAAAATGCTGATAAAACCGATGTCAAGAAAATCTACAGTACAGCGAACAATAAAATCTGTCCTCATCCCAGAGATCCCGGGTTCGATTTCCGGCTGCAGTAAGTGACTTTTTCTTTGATTAGAATCATACCTTATCCTCTATAGAGTCTGGAAGTATGATTGTGCCAGAGAGTATGAGTGTCTCCAAGTGAAAATCAAGCAGTGATATAACGGGAAAAAGTGGGGAAAAAGGTGTTCAGGAAATAATACCTATAAAAATGTTGAGAGGAAAGGAAGAAAAACTAAATACATGGAGTTTTTAAGAAAAGTAAAAGAAAGATGGATTAGAAAAGTAAGAGATGCAAGGAGAGAGGACACAAAGATAAGGCGGAGAGAAATGAGGACAGGGTCCAAGCTGGTAAGAAGCTACTCAGCGAGCCTGCAAGTCTCGGGAACCAAGCAACTTAGACCACCTGATCATTTCTACATGGACTTAGTTCAAATGGAAATATGTCCACAGACTGACACATAGACGCGCGCGCGCGTGTGTGTGTGTCTGTGTTTCAGTCTGTGGACAGCATAACTCAAAAACGAAAAGAAAAGTCGGTTAAAAACCAAAGTTGGCATTTAAGTTAAAATGTCTTACAAGGATGCAACACGAAGATTTTGAAGAAAATTGCTCCATCCTAAACTACCCTTTACATGGAAAATTTTTCGAAAATTTTGATTTTCTTCAAAGTGGCTCTAACGATTTTGATTAAAATGACATGTTTGAGATATTTTTATGACATCTTGAATTTTCTGGCTGTGGCCCATGAAGTCCTATTTATTCTGATGACTTTTGCATAACTGGTAAACCTTAAGAGATAGACAAAATAGACCAAAAATGTAGATCTTGCTAAAACATACAACTTATGTCTAATTTTTTTTTTTTTTTTTTTTTTTTTTTTTTAAGCGTGAACCATTTTGGAGGTATTCCAGGTTATTTGTGTGAATTTTGGAGAACTTATACTTCTGTCAAATGGAACATCGTTATTAATTTTTTTATATGTTAACCGTGCAAGGAGAACGCATTTTGAAAGCTTTAAAAGATTCGACTATCGCTCAAAGCCTACTGTATTTCCGTATTCCCCTTGCACCTACAAGGAAACAATAAGATAATTTCTGCAAATGTTTATCTCATCTATCACGAAGAAGGTATATGAATAAGAGTTTGTAACAATGGTTAGACCAAGAGTAGAGAAAGTCATGCGAGTACAACACATCAGATTTTTTTAAATTCAGGGGGTCTCAAAATGTGCATTTCCGGTGAAATTTCGGAATTGAATTTTCGGGTGGAATGCAAGACTTCCCCTACTTACTTTATGTAGTAGAGAAAGTAAAGATATATATCTTCAGCCTCCTGTATCTTTCACACACCTCCAAAGAAATGTGTAACAAAAGCATTTCTCCAGGGGGCAGTGGATTTGCCATGTATAGGAAGTACGTTTATTCTTAAGGGATATGGATTTGCGCCAACGGTACGTTTGGCTATGAACTTTTATTTTTCTTAAGTTGGTAGTATTATAAATCGACTAGTACTTAGTTGTCGTGTTTTGTTTCAGTAGTAGCCACAGAGAATGGGAGAACATAACTATTGTGAGATAGACTAGTGAACAGTAAAGGTTGTCATGAAAGTATGTAGTTGAAAGGGGCAGCAATAGAAGACAGAACATATTTGTATATGATAAGTTCAAGTTTCGTAAGGCGTACACATATGTATATAGATGGACGTATACGTTGGCGTTGCACAGTGAAGATTTGTTTTGCCAAAATAACGTTGAACATGGATACGAAAACGGTAGGCCGCCATAGTCACCACTGTAACGAAGCAGATGTACTGCAAAAAGTAAGTGTGTCGTGTAAAATGAAAGGGGCTGGTGACTTAAGTGAAAAACCAGGCATTATAATAAGTACAGCATCGAATGAGATTCCAGAGACTTGTGCTAGTGAGTTACATTTCAGTGATGTTAAACTATTACGAGAAGCAACATACAAGAATGACGTCATCATATGCCGAAACTACCTAAAAACACTGCAACCAAAGTGTAACCAATGTCCTCTATTAACGAAGGTTTTGTGCTACTCAATGATCACGAAAAAAATGTGATTATTTTTGGATGTGAAAGTAGTGTGCAATATTTGTGTGAAGCAAAAACGCTTTATGTAGATGGAACTTTAAGATATTTTACGCAGTTAGTTACATTGTATTTCCTTCACAATGGGCATTACATTCCAGCAGTTTTTTGTTTACTGCCAAATAAAAACATAGGCGTGTATTCCTTGGTGCTTCGTTCCATAGTGGAAACGTGCGAGTGTTTAGGGTTGAAACTTCAACATAAGAAAATAGCAGATTCCGAGGTTGCTGTACATGAAGCAACTAAGTCAGCATGGAGTAACACAACTCAACTATTGGGTTGCAGGTTTCATCTCGGCCAGGCATGGTGGCGTGAACTACAAAGCATTGGACTAGCAAGCGTGTTCGAAGACAATTCGTCTGAAGCCGGTAAGTGGCGTAAACATTGTTTTGGTTTGTCTTATTTACCTCCACATGAAGTAGGTGATTGTTTGGTGTTTGATATGACTGATAACAAGCTGTTATGCCAGAAGACTACTTTGTTGACTGTTGTATATATGCATATCTGTGGAGGCCATGTTGAACCCCACACTGGGCCGAGCTATCGTCAGAAGTCATTCACACTACAAACGCATGTGAGACGTATCGCTTATATAAAATACATTTCCCATTTGAATGTATTGACAACTTGAAAGCAGAAATTTTAATCAAGGAGTTTTGACAATTTTAATCATTTTCATTTTTAAAATGTTATGACAATTTTTAACCACACCACGCGCATTATGCGCGCGTCAGTCCGCAGTCTGCAAGTGGGATGGAAACCCGTTTCTCCAAATATTTACCTTGATCAACATGAGACAGAGAAGAATACAGTAGTTTATAGTAGAATGGGTAGAGAAGTCGTGTGAATGTAATTCATCAGTGTTTATTTTTTTGTTTTTATTTTTAATTGCTTTATTTTTAAAGACCTCTAACTGTTATGGTCATATCGACTTTGAGTCGAGAAACAACTGATGGTGTTATAGCTCACTGAGCTGCTGGTTTTTAACATGAACCACATTCACTCCTCCAGACTCTGTCGAGAGGAGAATGATTCTAGTTAAAAAGAAAATTTAGTGCCCCAGCCGAAAATCGAAGTCGGTAACTTTGGGTTGAGAAGCTACAATGCTGTCAACAGGGGCAGGCTGAAAAGTTTGTGAAGTTTCTTGTAGCGTATTGTAACTTGAATCAAATTCTACCAAAGGAATTTATCATTTATTTTCTTTCGCCGACGTAACAGTTTCATAAGATTCTGGTTATCTCTGCCATTTATTATTGTGGCCCTGAAATTAGGTTGCGTTTGAACGCATAGCTAATGTTGACAGTCTGACTACGCTTTCAGGGTGAGCAGATGACTCCGTGGTAACGTTTAAAGCTCACATTCGCGACGTCGTGGGTTCGGTTCCCGTCTATCGTCCACTCTGGCTGTTTTTCATGGTTTTCCCTACTGGGGTAGTTTCCCATCTACCACGATTTCCTTTCCATAATTTCCCTTTCAGTTGTGTCATATGGTAGAGCCAGGCAAATGTCGTGGAGCTTGCTCAAAGTAAAGAAAACTCCCCGTGGACACTAGAGAGCTGTTTGTTCGACTAGTGTAGTCGTTCATTGCGCGCTCTCTCTCTCTCTCTCTGCAGCTCCAGCACTGTGGCGGGTGTTCAAGCCCAGAACTGTTAAGACTTCCGCGCGTCTCTGCCACCTGTCTGCTTGCACCTACTGTGTTATTTCACTTCACCCTTAGCGCTGGGGTGTGGTATCCGCAATGGATCTATGTGGGCCTAAGTGTACGAAGTGTCCCACTATGTTGTATAACCTAATCCTTACTCTTTCAATGCGAGGACAGAATGTACAAATATTTAAATATAACATCTACGTCCGTTTGTTTTAACATTTCCCAACTATAGCGAGCTTTAAAGTTTTCCCCAAATCTTTAGTCACTTATAATTACATCCTATGCATCGGCGTGTCCACCATAAACTACTTTATGACGATATATGCCATCATAACAGCATTCCAATGCTCTGATACCGCCCCTTTGACCTTTCTGACATTTAAACTTCTTACTTAAACCAGCTCCAATTGGCTGTTTACTAATTACGACACAATTTAATTGCCCACACATGAAGGCAACATGTAAATTGCAATAACACTTGAGAAGATAAGATCTAACACGTGTGTACCTCAGACAGTGTTATTGTTGAATATATGAATATTTTACTACTAAAACAAGGAATATACGTTACTTATGATTCTATTGATTACTTTCCTTGTCACATAACTTACATAAGATAGAGGATTAATTATTCTTGTATTACACAAAAAAAAAAAAAAAAAAAAAAATAATAATAAAAATATTCTTAGAAAAATGTCGCCCGCCTCGGTAGCGTGATGGTTAGCGTGACTGCCTCACGTTCAAGAGGTCGCGCGTTCGAATCTCGCTTAGGGTAAGTTATCCGGGTAAGGTTGTTTTCCGAGGTTTTCCTTATCCTGAGAAGACGAATGTCGGGTAACTTAAAGCTCCATGGACCTCGGGCTCATTTGAGCATCATTTCACCCATTTCATTTCATTCATTCGTCCGATATGACACAATGTTGGAGGACGTTAATTAAAAAAAAAAAAAAAAAAAAAAAAAAAATTAGAAAAATGTCCATGTATATATGGTTCATATGTCTGTGAATAGTATAAATTCCAAACTTGGTATTTAAGTTCATCTGGCAAATACAACACAGATTTTCAAGAAAATCCCCAACACTAAACTATGCTTTACATAGAACATTTTTCTTCTGTTTTACTCGCTCAAAATGTGTGATGACTATTTACATGACTAGTAATAGCTAAAATTCGTAATTGAATTTTCTGGGATTAGCCTGCGAAGTTCTCTTCATTCGAAATGTATACTTTCAAGTAACCGGTAAAGTATAAGAGAAAGACAAAAATGTTTTGCACTGAAAATGTAGATCTGTTGAAAGTATGCAATTTGTTTCAAGTAATTTGTTGTGGCATCAGCCGTTTCCGAGATATGTTATTCGTTTGAATGTTTCACCATTCAGTTGTTTCTTGCGATGTCACGGAAAGAGTATGGAATTTCAATACCAGCATTCAAAGATCAAATTGCCTCTTCAGCCTACTGTATCCACCTGTTCTTATAAGGAAATCTGTTATGAAACGATTTATTCAAAATCTGTCTCTATTAACACGAAGTAGATAGAAAAATAAGGGTTTTATAGACAGCTGTTGCTTTGAGTAGAACTTTAACACAAGACACACGAATTCAAGTTGTTGTTGTTGTTGTTTGGGGGTTTTTGGACGCACTATCACACTCCTGGCAGGAGTAATCGATGTCTGCGTCGAATCGAAACTGAGAACTGAGAAAAAACGTTGCATCACTAAAGGAGGATCGGAGCACAGATCATAGTTTCATTTTGCAGTAATTCAAGTTCATTTCAGTTACTTATGCCATTCAGTTGTTACCAACTTTTCTTTCAAGTCCAAGCACATAGCAATTCCTATTTGTGTTTGCATATGTTTATTAAATCGACTTGGTTTGATTAGCTTTTATGTTTCATTGTCTTTTCAGAAGATTAATTTCTCATGGCTATCGCGATACCTGCTCACAACTTAAATAGCCATACTTCACTTTATCACAATGCATTGTCCAGTTAACCTTGTGTTGGCAGACTTCTACTTCTTTAATCTGAATCGTCATTCTTTTATTTATGACCTGAGTAATCGATAAAATGGTTGCAATAGAAACAGATGAAACTGAATTTTCTGAGTGGAAATTCGGGAAGCTACCGAAAGAGTAACATTAAAATTTCAACAAAAAATAAATAAAATAAAAAATCCAGGTCACAGTATGGTACCTAGAGCATTAATCGCTTCATTAGCTGGTGCAAAATAACTACTAGTGAGAGTTGTATTATATACTATTTATTGTCATTATAGTGCTGTCAGAATAGTGTGTCGCAGCTGTGATTTTAGCTTGCTGTAGGAGTGCTACACTGGGCCTATGGCCTCGTTTCGAAAACATTCCTACTTTTAACATTGTTCTAAATATTTATTGAAAGAATAGTTTGTAGAATAGACAAAACTTAGCGATAAGTGCTAGAAAAATGGCTTTGCCTATAGTTATACTTTATAGGTTAGGTTTTGCCTTGGGAGTTGAATACTGTTTCAGCATACACAAACTTGCTACCAAAACCGTACATAGAGGAAACATTTGAAGTAACGGAAGCGAATGGTGGGAGATATCGGCAACTACGACACCCTTTCACCTTCAGGATTTTAGTGTGGGCAGAATAACTGTGTGGTTGCCTGGGTGTATGACTCATTTCACCTTGCACATGTATAACACCAGGAAGACTTAGTGTCGTTTAGAACGAGGAAAAACTGATTATATGGGCTGAAATCGCTTCCAACTTTTAGGGTCTACTCATAGAGAATTGCGTTAGCGCAAAGTAACATGAACACAAAGGCTTGAGGTCAGGTTAATGAATGAGGCCGTTCACAATGAATGAACATGAACACTATCGCCAGACACTAACGCCATACCTCGTAATCTACAAGCTTTCATGTTCGTTAATGGATAAGATAGAGAGGGGCGCGGGGGGGGGGGGGGTGGGAGCAGTATCGCACCATAGAAACAGAAAAGAGGGGAAATGAGGTAATTTGAAGAGTAATTATTTTGTTTCAAAATTTTCGGTCTTTATGACAAAAAGCATAAATATTATAAAAAATAATATTTAAAAACAATATTTGAAAAAAATATTGCGAATGAACTGAAATGTGGAGGTAGGTTTCAATTATTACTAGTCTTTCACGTTGTGTGAAACTTAACAGGTTATAAACTATTCCATTTTCTTTCATGTATGGAAAACTATAACATGCACAATTAATGTAGTTTATAACAACATAAAATGTACTGCTGCATGGTCTATTGGTCGATAACACTGGCCAACAATGAAAATGTTTCACACTAAAAATAGCTGATTCTTACGATTTGCCACCTGTTGAATTCATAAATAACCATAAAAATGACTATCCCTTGTTTGGCGATAGTGACGTCATTTTTTTTTTTAGATTCTGCGTTACCTGCATGGTGGATATCTTATTTTTGGACAAGGCACACCTATCAATTGTCAAATCACAATGCGCTTCAGCTATTTGTAGGTTATAAACATTCATATTGTTGCCATGAGTCTAAGATTAATATTACTACTGTAGTGATTAGTGCAGAATTTCTGGTGTTCGGAGTCTTTTAAAGTATAAAGTTTATTAAAATTCCACGAAAATGTATAAATCCAGTGAAAGTTTGTTACATTTGTGGTGAAAGAACGTTTTCATCACAGAAATGCAACCTGATAACTCTTGTGAGGATTGCCTTTCAGTATTATTGTAGTATAAAGATAGGGGACCAGGATAAGTCATGTTGCATCCCTTGTTCTGTTTTACTACGAGAATGGCTGAAAAAAAAAAAAAAAAAAAAAAATCTAGTATGGCTTTTGCTGCACCAATGGTTTGGCGAGTGCCTACAAACCATGGTAAATGACTGCTATTTCTGATTGACTATAGAGTCAGGATTGTCAATGAAAACAAGAAGAGTAATTCAGTGCCCGAATTTTCTATCTGCTATTCGACCTATTCCACGTGCAGATACTTTAACACTTCCTATGGGATGGAGCTTTTCATAGATTTCTCCAAGGTAAGTTTGAAAGCTGTATTACTTCACAACAGCAACCGTCTTCCTTCTGTTCCTGCTGGTCATGCAGTTTACATGAAGGAGACATGCAAACATGAAAGCCCTCCTCAACTCAATCAAATATGCTGAACAACAAACGAAACATGGAGCAGAAACATCAGGGCCATTGAAATGAAATGCTTACATATTACTGCTGGTCTCTGTATGGGGATGCTCCGGAACTCGTTTACAAGAGGAAAGCCAAAGTCAAGCTTATGAAGTCAACACATGATTCTCTTCAGACCCAACCACGTACCAGGGTTTCTTCCATCAATTTAGAACTCTTGGAATGTAACGCTCATTAAAATAGATTTAACTGGACTTTCGATGTTGTTGGCACATTTAATTAAAATGTATTACCTTCTCTTAATCTGCTAAAATAAAATGTTACCAGTTATTGTGAATCACAGAAACTAGAGCCAAACCATTTTTTTCTTTGTCATAATCGCTATTTTCAACCCAAAATTAGTAGGACTTGACTCGTGAAGTGAAGAAAACATTCAATGTTTTTTAAGTTAGTGTGATCATTCCAGCTTACAGTTTTAATTGCTTTCACACTTCAACTGTCTTGTTTTGACGCTAATGTGTTGTTAGCATTGTGAATGCCAAGGCGAACTTGCGTTCATGTCATATGTTTATATCATCGCATTAGTGTTGATTTTTCATATGAATTATCCTTAAAGTACGGTAAAATTATTAATGCTCTAGTAAGGATAAATGTAAAAACTTATTCACTTAACATTTAATACCATTTCAATTAAAATATAATTTATCTACTAATGCAACAGGAATATTTAATAAGGCAAATAATTTTTCTGGCATTACATTTTGGGATGCATGGCTTTAATGCAATCATAAAGCAAATGAGTCATTTTTAAAAATATTTGGAAAGTGCTACAACATTTAATGCTTTCAAAGAAAGTTGGTACTCCATTTGTAAATCCTAGTTTTATGAAACAATTGACTTTTATTGTTATCAGTAGATAAAATTTGTTATAAATTTCAATCCACCCGACTATGGGCTGCTGGGTAGCATTATAGAATGTGCTGTCATGGTTTACCCAACAAGCCTGTAGTAACTAAGCATTTAGTCTAAGACCTTGGATAAAAACTGCCCTGTATAACGATATTCTCGGTATTTTGCGAAAACTAAATCCTACAACAAACAAAATTATTTTCTGTTTCCCTTTTACACCAAATACTAAGTATAACTTTAATTTTCAGACGGGTTTAGAAATAATCCATCCATACTACACTAAGTAAATTAAAAAGTCTTTTGATGCGGCACCTCACATATCTTTCTCTACCCATAAACATTCCGAGGCATGCTTTATACAGGCTGTTAGGGATATAGTGCAGGCATATTTGCTGGTAATTGAGGACAGAGTAACGAACAATATTACATAAATATTTACTAAATTTGCGGGCTTATACTTTACTTATTAGAAGTAGTATGTTTTCAGATTGGTTAGTACCTTCAAGTAGGCTTGAAGCCATACGCGTTTATTTTCCCTGGGGAGCGTGGAGGGGAAGGCGTAACACGGAGTGGGCAGGCCTCGCGTTAACGAATGTTTTATCGGAACTGAGTTCGAATCCTTTCGCAGGCAAATGACCCTACACTACCTAGACCAGTAGGTGATGCCTTGAAATATGAACACGTGGGAGCGAAACGGGTAGTCTAACTGGCAGGCACTGTTCATTTCATGGTGCAGTTACCACCATGCAACAAATATGTGATTAGTTTGTGGGAAAACTGTTAGACGAAGAGAAAAAAACAACTAACATCGAAGTGGATATATATTAAGGTACCATTCAATAAAATATCTATACCCCTAACAGCCTGTTATGCCATTCACCAACAAATAGTTTTTCTATTCAAGGTACATGATTTTATTAGTAATGCTTTCACATTAACCAATAAGTGCTTTTTATATGTAATGTGGGAAAACAACATTCAAACATTTAGGTATGGGAAGCACACAGAAATAAATACAGAACTCACAGCTACGATACATCGTGAAGAAAAAATATGACAAAATAATGAAGTAAATTAAACATGAAACTTTTAAACATCTTCCAGCGAATATG
Organism: Tenodera sinensis; assembly: GCA_030765045.1. Classification (NCBI taxonomy): domain Eukaryota; kingdom Metazoa; phylum Arthropoda; class Insecta; order Mantodea; family Mantidae; genus Tenodera; species Tenodera sinensis. Next base: position 90,217,602 of record CM060972.1, read on the forward strand.
CATTTGTATTTGAAAAATAAGCCATGGAATATTTTGAAAACGGCTAAGGTTACGAAAAATGATTACTTTACACAAACGGTGTATTTTAATTGTGTATACATTTCCACTAGGTTATTGTCTGTCCGTTATGGTTCTCTAATTATATAAAATTAGGAAATAATTTAATCACAGTGAAGAGGACTTCACTGGTGCCTCACAGAAAATTCATTACATATAAATTTTAGTTTTGCCAGCAAGTCATAACTGCGATATTTTATTTAAGAAGTGCTATAGTGACTTTGGAAAAATATAATAACGGAAGTTTTTTCATGAAGAAGAATTATCAGCCACTAAGATAAACGAATTCGCTTGCAACCTTGTAACAGTTCACGTTAAGTAGAACAGGTCTTAGAGCAACTTGTGTATCATCAGTATTTCTGTTGATGATGGAAGACCTTAGAGAACCTGTGCACCTCCCACTTTACCTTGCTAAACTGTAACATGGGCTTTGGAATTAGTTGCAAGCCTTAGTACAACAGCACCCTTAGAAAGTAGATTTGTTTGTTCCGCCACTGCCTGAGGTGTCGATCCTCCTTGGAGAAGGGTATGTTCGAAGGCTCCAGGATAAGACTCAAACGATTAAACTATTTTATGAATTACTTCATTTCGCGATTCATCATGCTCTGCATACCACACCTTTAAATACACGTCCTTGAAATTTTTAGGGAGCTTAAGATATTGTTGGACAATTATTTAAAAATATTTAGCAGTAATCTGAAGTAAAATATTTTCCATAATTTATTTTAGTAAAAATTTGAAATATCGATAACACACTTTAACGAAACAGTTTTACTTTCTCTATTACGTATAGTAACCAGAGGAAGTGTTGTTTTTCTACCCAGAATTCGATATCAAAATTTCACCGGAAATATATCTTCAGGTCTCCCGAACTCAAGTACTTTTTTTTTTTTTTTTTTTTTAAGTAAAAGGTGTGTGTGTGTGTGTGTGTGTGTGTGTGTGTGTGTGTGTGTGTGTGTGTGTGTGTGTGTATGTTTTATGCGTGTTGTACACGTGCATGTGTGCGCGTGTGCTTGTGAACAGCGTACTCAAAACGAAAACTTAGCTTCTTCCAAGCTTGTGACACAATTTTCGAGAAAATCACACTACCCCATACCACCCTTTACATGGAACATTTTTCGAAAATTGTGAGTTTCTCAAAAACGGTTTCAACGATTTTGATTAGAATGCCACAGATTTAAGATATTCTCGGAACAAATGAAAAGTATACTTTGACTTTTCTGAAAAAGCTTTTGAAGTCCCTTCATTCTGAGTGACTTTTGCATAATTGATAAACACTAAAAGATAGGCAAAATCTTGGTATTAAATATGTGTTGCACTCACATGACTTTCTCTACTTTTGTACTAACCATTCTTACAAACTCTTATTCTTCTATCTTCTTCGCGTTAGTTGAGATAAACATTTCCAGAAATTATTTTATTGCTCATTTCCTTGCAGGTGCAAGGGGAATGTGGGAATTCAGTAGGCTTTGAGCGATAGTCAAATCTTTTAAACATTTGAAATTCCGTTCTCTTTTTACGGCTAAGATATAAAAAAATGAATAACGATCTTCCATTTGTGGAGAGTAATAGGTATTGCTAAACTCACACAAATAACAAGGAATATCTCCGAAATGGTTCAAAAAAAAAAAAAAATCATTCGGACATAAATTGTATGTTTTAACGAGATCTACGTATTTTTTATAGTCTGACTCTTACGGTTTACCAGTTATGCAAAAGTCATCAAGAGTAGACAGGAATACGTGGGCTACAACCATAAAATTTTAAATGTGCATTTTAGTTGCCATAAAAATATCTTAAACTTTAATCAAAATGGTTAGAGCCATTTTCGAGAAAATAAATTTCGAAAAATTTTCCATGTAAAGGGTATTTTAGGATGGAGAAATTTTCTTCAAAATCTTCGTGTTGCATCCTTGAAAGGTATTAAATTTAAATACGAACTTTGGTTTCTAACCGACTTTTCGTTTTTGAGTTATGCTGCTCAAACACAACACGCGCACGCGGATCTTTTCCTAAAAATTATTATTATTTTTTTTTTGATTCGGGGGCCTCAAAACGTATATTTCCTGTGAAATCTCGACATGGAATGTTTGGGTGGAATACAATACTTCCACTACTTACTATACGTAGTAGAGAAAGTAACAAGTTAATTTTTTCATTAAATTTCTAAAACATTGTAGAATCAGGATTATTGTTTATTTGTAGGTGCAAGGAGAATGTGGGAATACAGTAGGCTTTGAGCGATAGTCAAATCTTTTAAAGCTAGTCGCTATATGAAGGCTTCGAAATTCCATTCTCTTTGCACAGCCAAGGGATAAAAAGGTGAATCTCCCATTTGAGAAAAGTTAAAGTATTACAAAACTCACACAAGTAACAAGGAATATCTCCGAAATGATTCACTCCACAAAAATGCATATGGGCATAACTTCTGTGTTTTAACGAGATCTACTTTTTTTGTATAGTAAGATTTGGTCTGTCTCTGACGGTTTACCAGTTACGCAAAGGTTATCAAGAGCCATAGCCCGAAAATTCAAAATATGCATTCATTTTCCATAAAAGTATCTCAACTATATGGCATTTTAATCGAAATCATTACTACCATTTTTAATAAAATAAAAATGTTCGAAAAATTGCCCATGTAAAGTGTACTTTAGGGAATTTTCTTCAAAATCTTCGTGTCGCATTCTTAAAAGATTTTAAACTTAAATATAAACTTTGGTTTTTAACCGACTTTTCGTTTTTGAGTTATGCTGTTCAGACACTTTTTTAGAAATGCTTTTTAGGATTCAGGAGACCTCAAAACATATATTTCCGGTGAAATCCCGATATCAACATTTTGGTTCGAATACAATACTTCCTCTACTTACTGTGCGCAGTAGAGGGAGTGAAAATCGCCCAAAAATAAGTTACTGGGAACAGTGAAACCCTTGTGTTACACCACTACTATAAGAACAGTTTTGGGAAGTGAATAATAATTGTAACAAAGGCGGAGTATGTAATCTGCAGAGGAGAGATGCCACTGAAAGTTTGGGAATCATTGATATAGTGAAATAAATCTTGGCTGGACAATTGCCTATCTCAGCGCATTGGCAGAACTGCGACGCCATATACTTCAACCGTCGCTGTTTTTGTAAGGAGGTTAATATAATGTTATAGCCACGTGAGGACTAATTGGATGTTACATTTGGGCGCCACGTAATTAGACCTACATTTTAAATTGCCCAAGCTCCTCCATAAAAGGCTGTATAACTGCCAGTGATTTCTGCTGGGTCGGGATAACACGGGTACACGTACACCGTTTTTAGAGACAGTTAACATACTTCCAATCTTATTTTACGAGTGGTCCAAAAGAAGCATTCTGCTGTGTTACTTTCACATGACTTTCTCTACACTGCTTCTACAAACCTTTAGTGTGCACTCACATGACTTTATCATCCAACCATCCATACCAGCCATTATTTAAAATATGACTTGGTGTATTTTATTGAGTGAGAGATTGTTCGATTAAATTCTTCCTCAACGAAGTTGTTTTATTAATAGCTATTGCATGAATACTACATTTTGAAACATTAAATTATATTTATTAGTAAAATACTCGCCGTTGCCCATGGTTTAACGATTTATCATAAGTAATGCCATGAATGATTGTCAAATTATCGGTAAACTCGAGCCACGAAATGATGGGAGAACTTACATGGGCGTCGCGAAAGGGGGGCAAGGGGTGGCCGCGTCCCCCCCCCCCCCTTGGAAAAGAATAAATGTAATGTGCAATCAATTACTGTTAGACTATTGCTTTAATTTTGAGGTAAAGTACACTTTTTATTTAGCATAAATTAACATGCTTATCCGTAACAAATGCTATAACTCAATTTTTACAGTTTTTGACAACAGAATAATGAATTAATTGCAAACTTCCAACATGCGGCCCCTCCTTGAAAAAAGTCTGCCGACGCTCATGAGAACTTATCTAGATAACTTGACTATCATGAGCTGCATTTATTGAGACTATTTCACGAATTAAAGGATGATATAGTCTACGAAATGTTATTTAAATGCTTATTGTAATTACTAACCTCTTAAAAGAACCACGCAGCAGGTATACATACATCAGCGTCCATTGACATGGCCTACAAGTTTCTCATAGATTCTCCAACTTTTACTTTCTCTGCTACGACGTAAAGTAGAGGAAGTATTGTATTCCATCCAAAAATTCGATGTCGAGATTTCACCGTAAATATATTTTTGAGGCCCCCTGAATCCGAAAAAAGCATTTTTAGAAAAAGGTCCGTGTATTTGTGTGTGTGTGTGTGTGTGTGTGTGTGTGTGTGTGTGTGTGTGTGTGTGTGTGTGTGTGTGTGTGTGTGTGTATGTGTGTGTGTGTGTGTGTGTGAAAAGTCGGTTAAAAACCAAAGTTGGTATCTATATTTAATGTCTTTCAAGGATGCGAAACGAAGATTTTTCAAGAAAATTGCTATACCCTAAACTACCCTTCACATGGAAAATTTTTCGAAAACTTATTTTCTCGAAAATAGTTCTAACCATTTTGATTAAAATGCCATATGTTTAAGGTATTTTTATGACAAATGAAATATATATCTTGAATTTTCTGGCTATAGCCCCTGTAGTCCTGTTTACTCTGAATGACTTTTGCATAACTAGTAAACGTAAGAGATAGACCAAATCTTACTATGCAAAAAATGTAGATCATTGCTAAAACACGCGATTTATGTTGAAATAATTTTTTAGAGTGAACCATTTCGGAGATATTCCTTATTATTTGTGCGAGTTTTGGAAATCTTAAACTTTCATTATTCATTTAATATCGTTATTCATTTTTTATATGTTAGCCGTGCAAAGAGAACGTAATTTTAAAGTTTAAAAGATTTGACTATCGCTCAAAGCCTAGTGTATTCCCATATTCCCCTTGCATCTACAAGGAAATAAGCAATAATTTCTGCAAACGTTTATCTCAACTAACAGGAATATATAGGAATAAGAGCTTGTGAGAATGGTTAGTACAAGAGTAGAGAAAGTCATGTGAGTGCAACACATCAAAGTTTTTAAGATGTTGCTGTTAATTTAAAATTTCGTAAATTTGTCAAACTGATTCCAAACATGTTTCCTGTTGTATTCAGTGTTTTGAGGTTTCCATCTTCGGATTATTTCATCTATTTCAACATTAGATAAGCGAGAATCAGCATATTTGACATGTGAATAGCGGCTCTGTTACATCAAATTACGTTAGTTGTTGCGCATCTGTGGCACAGTGCAGCTAGATTCTCTAACCTAGTCATAACATAAGGAAGCAGAGCAGGTGATAACTAAAATTCAGAGGAGGAGATAATGAAATGTGATAATTTTTTCGCGAATAAAGGCTGTCAGTGGTTGAAATTTGAAATTGTTATGCACATTATTGGTAAATTTCAGCCGTCACATGAGTGGAACTTGTAGACTTAGTTTGCACTTGCCCAATAGCCTTGTGTTTGGAGACATTTAAAAAATATTACTTAATACACTTAGTGTTAAACTCTTAGGATACTATAAAGAGCAAAAATAAACGAAATAGACAAATAAAAACACGGGGGAGACACTGCGCAAACGCGCTGTTAAACAATCCCAAATTGTGCAGGAAGAAATGCAAGTAAAGAAAGCGGTGTGGATGTGACAGGTTGCATTTCTATTCCAATCATATAGAAAAAATGGAATGAATTTCTTGTGGAAGAGGGAGTATTGAAGAAAAGGTAATTGTGGTTCATAAAAGAAAAGTGAGTAGAGAATACAGTGTGAATGTAATACATTGCGTTTCTATTTCAAATATATAGCAAACTGTGTGAATTGTTTGTAGAAGAGGGAGTGGAGAAGGACCTGTGAATGAGTTACGTAAACGAAAAGCGGGTAGAGAAAACCATGTGAATGTAATACATTGCATAATAAAATGGATAGCATATAAACCTCCATTAAAAACACTTAGATGCGCCAATTTTCATGGTGGACAAGCCACCGGTATTGAAGTTTATCTATTTCATACATATCAACATACATATGTACAGACTTTCTCCATGAAAAGATATACGTGCATAATTGCGCGGTGAGGAACCTATAGAGGGCAAACATACAAACATTGATGTGTATACCATATATAAGATTTGGACTGTATAGTAAATTACTATGAATTATGTTTAATTTTTTTAGTTGTTTTAGCAGGTACATAAGTATTTCAAAAATGCTCAAATTTATTTTTCTCCTTAGAAACATGAATGTGACTTTTATGTAATGTTCACTTAATTATTATTCATAAAAATTTAATCTACAACAATAGTAAGAATACTACACGTTTGTTTATATATATATATTGAAGATCATGATGATAATAATAGTAATCATAATAATAATAATAATAATAATAATAATAATAATAATAATAATAATAATAATAATAATAATAATAATAATAATAATAATAATAATAATAAATAATAATAATTTTATTCGGAAGGCCTACTTTAGAGATGGCACTTGTTTCCTGAGTGAAATCCTTATAACATCACAATATGACAAATCTATAGTGACTTCGACTCGGCGTTTCTTTTGCATGTGCCTATTTACAACGAAATGTATAGTGAAATATTTGTGCAAACGTTAACCTCGATTAACATGAAGTAGCTCGAAAACTAAATGTTATAAATTGAGTGGAGAAAGTGATGTGAATGTGCGGCATCAGCCGGTGTGTGTGTGTGTCTGTGTGTGTGTGTGTGTCTGTGTGTGTGTGTGTGTCTGTGTGTGTGTGTGTCTGTGTGTGTGTATCTGAGACGCGGATGACGGCAGGCCATCTTGGGGTTCCAGGCACTGCGTGGCGGTCCAGCAGCATCCAGCCGAGGTCGACTGGTGGCGCCACTCTGGCCGCCAGGCGCCTCCCCCCACCTCTCCGTGCACCTTTAACTATGCTACATACAAAAATTACGTGAGAGGCGGTAGGTAGTATAGGCAGGCAGGCGGGCAAAGTATGCAGCGAGTTACGTAAACGCTAATACCTCCCAACGACGCCATTTTGAAAAATTACACAAGTATCGTGATACTAGAAAAGAAGATTCTAAGATAAGCTTGTTTATTTTCTTTCTTTTCTCTTACTTCTACTTTCTCTGCTACGTATAGTAAGTATTGTATTCCACCCACAAATTACCTGTCGAGATTTCACCGGAAACGTATGAACACATGGCTTTCATAAGTGCGCAAGTCCAGTCAACAATTTTTTGAGAAAATCGATAAAAACTTCATAACTTATGCAAATGATGTGCCAACATTATGATTTTAATAATACATGAAGTTTGCCATATTATATTTGGTTTATTATTCTGAAATTCATTTACCATTTGAATTGTGTTATACTTATTTTATCATGAATTTGTTAGACTTGTATATTTATGAAACTCGTCAGTCTGTATCGATAGATTGGAATCTCTATCAATACCTGAGATAAAATTATCAGAACAAGTTTTAGAATGGAACCCACCTGGAAGAGGAAGACGTGGTCGACCTAGACTTGAATAGAAAATACCAAAATAGGAGTGAGGGAATTAGGTCTGGAGGAATTTGATTGGGAGGACAGAGAAGGGTGGAAAAAGAGGATGAAAGCTTGTTTAGATACAGGAGGATGTTTTTTACATCATAAATAAATGATCAAGGACTATAAGATGGCACTCAGCAAAGTGAAGGAACCTATTCCTGTGGCTAAAAGGCAAGATAATTGGAGAGTGACGAAGTACAAGATTACTGAATACAGATCAAACATTGTCATTGTTTCCATTCATTAAGACTGTCTCTGTCATTAAACCACTAGTCTTGCTGACAGAAGCATTTGTGTTGTTATGAAGCGCATGATTCCTGAGTCCCTGGACTTGTGTAGCAATGAAACTTACTAACGCAATAGCAAGTGGAAAAACCCGAACCTGTGAGTTTAGAATGCCATATGATACAACTCAGTGAGACGATTACAACGATAATACATAACTATATAGTGTCAAAAAGTGGACTTGTGCACTTCCGAAAGTCATGTCTTCATATGTTTTGAGGACCTCTGAACCAGGGTTAAAATAATGTCGCAAAAATGCACTAATCAAAATTTACATTTGTGCAAAGTATTAAAGTTTGGGCAATACTGGCTATGAATGAGGGTTAGATATAAAGAATTGTTTTATAAACATCATTTGCGTTGTTATCTATATTAAAACTGTTAAGTTCTCGCGTTTGTTGTGAATATTAACGCTGTAACTTACCTTATGATGACGTCAGTTCCTCTTTTTCAAGTTCTCGCACAAACTACACATAAATAATGGAATTTCTCCAGAATGTTGCATTTTGCACCACTTATATAACATTTTCTAATAATTCCTTATTTGGTATTTCTAGTATCAGATTTTGTTTCTTTTCTTTTGTTTGTTCATTTTTAGTTTTATTAGGATTAGGACTTCGTTCCCTTTTCTTCCTTATAACAAATTTATCCAACACTTCTTAAAAAGCACACATATACACAATGTACATTTGAACCACGTCGACCAGTTCAGAAATGAGTTCCACTAGCTGGGAACTGCTTATTGAAAGGTTCCGAAAGTTCCGGGTATAATCTCTATCGTTTCTTTCTGTGGCAGATTGTCGCATTTTTTCAAATGCTGTTTTAAACTTCGCATTCCTCGACCTCAAGTGGCAAAATGCCACAAAAGCAAGTGCAACTTAAATCCTGCCCTGTACCCAAGAAAGCATTTCTAGAGAAAGGTATGTGCGTTGTACATGTATACGTGTGTGCGTGCGTCTTGTTTGAACAGCATAACTCAAAAACGAAAAAGTCGCTTAAATATTATACTTGGTAGCGTCTTCCAAGGGCATGACACAGGATTTTCTAAGCAATCCTCCCTCCCTCCCTTTATGTGGAAAATCTTTCGAAAATTTTGATCTGCTCGAAAAGGATTTTTATTAAAATACTATATGTGTAAGATATGTTTGTGACAAATTAAATGTATGTCTTGTGTTTTCTGGTAATAGCCTCTGAAGTCTTCTTTCTAGACGACTATTACATAACTGGCAAGCCGTAACAGATAGACAAAATCTTACTACACTAAAAATGTTGACTCTTTTCGTCAACTGATTTTTTTAAGAAAACCATTTTTGAGATATATCTTGTTCATGGTTTAAATTTCAATACTTTTCTCAAATAGAGGACAAATATTCCTTTTTTATGTCCTGACCATGCAAAGGTACCAAAGTCATCGTATAGCTACCAGCTCTTAAAATATCTGATTATCCCTTAAGCCTGCTGCATTCTGTACCCATTGTAACTACAAGGAAATATGCAATAAAATAATTTGTAAAACGTTTAAGAACAGTTTATACAATCACACTTCAGACTTTGTCATTACCCCACTTTCCCCTCCGTCTTTCACTCTCTCTCTCTCTCTCTCTCTCTCTCTCTCTCTCTCTCTCTCTCTCTCTCTTTCTTTTAAAGAGCCCCAGTCTTCGTTATTTCGCTTACTAAAAATTTCAATGTTCAATTATTACGGGGTCGGATCTACTAACCTAATATTCCGCGTTTCGGGGAGGAGACAGTTATTTAGGATACTCGAACTTGAACACAAGGAAAACAATTTCCATCCTCGATATCAGTTGGAAATTTTGGAGTTCACATAGACTTCTTTACCCTTTTGTTGCAATTCCCCACCGTTTTGTCTGTGGACATAATTTTGTAATTATAAATTATGTTTACTTTCTTTACTGCCTACACAAAGGAAAGTAGAGGAAGTGTTATATTTTACCCAAAACTTTGATATTGATATTTCACCTGAAATATATTTTGAAACGCTCTGAATTTTAAAAAGAAGTATTTTTGGGAAAAGATTGAGTTTCTCTGTGTGACTGCCCACGAACAGCAGAACTCAAAAATCCAATTTTGGTTACAAATTGAAGTAGTAGTATTTAAGTTCACTGTCACCCAGAGGCGGGATACGAAGGTTTCAAGAAAATCCTTCACCCCAAATACGCTTTACATGTAAAAGGTTTCGTTATCTTTTATTTCTTCAAAAATGGGTCTAACTACTTTGATCAAAATACGGTATATATATTTACGATAGTTGCATGGCAAAATGTATACATTAAATTGCGAATAGCCTGTGGAGTCCTTTTGTTCTGAATCGATTTTGTATAACTTTTGAAACAGTGCTAGTTTGATCCCAGGTGACCGCATGTGAGATTTATGGTCGACGAAGAGGCCCTCTGGGCGGTTTTCCCCTGGGTTCTTCGCGTTCCCCCGCCGTTCATTCCACCAAATTCTCTATCATCACCTTTCCTTCCATTAATTTCACCTTGCGAAGACTGTGTTCCCTGATCAGGAAGGATTGGAAGGTTTGCTAACCACGTCACACCCTCCATTACTGCGCCCTACGTATTATGCCCGTTGTGGTAGAGGTGGGAGTAGTAGGCGCTGTCCCTGCATGGGCTGATATGCCACGGAATCTAAAACATAAGAGACAGGCAAAACTTACTACATAAAAAGGTAGCTATTTCTTGTTAAACACAATTTATGCGAAATATTTTTGTGCACAATTAATCATTTCCAAGATATATTACTTGTCAAGTACTTATACTTTTTCAGTTGCTAAGTCACCACTCACTTTTTACTTTCTCTCCTGGTAAGTAGAAGGAAGTATTGTATTCCACCCAAAAATTCAATGCCGAGATTTCACCGGAAATATGTTTTGAGACCCCCTGAATAAAAAAAAAAAAAAGACTTTTAGAAAAAGGTTGGCGCGCGCGAGCGTGTGTGTGTGTGTGTGTCTGTGTCTGTGTGTCTGTCAGTCTGTGGACAGCATAACTCAAAAACGAAAAGTGGGTAAAAACCAAAGTTGGTATTTACATTTAATGTCTTTCAAGGACGCGACACGAAGATTTTGAAGAAAACAACCCCACCCTAAACTACCCTTTACATGGAAAATTTTTCGAAAATTTTGATTTTCTTGAAAATGGCTCAAACGATTTAGTGAAATGGGACATCGTTGTTCATTTTTATATGTTAAGCGTGCAAAGAGAACGGAATCTCAAAGCTTTAAAGGATTTGACTATCGCTGAAAGCCTACTGTATTCCCATATTCTCCTTGTACCTACAAGGAAATAAGCAGTAAGATAATTTGTACAAATGTTTATCTCAAATAACACGAAGAAGATATAGATATAAGAGTTTGTAAGAATGGTTAGTACAAGAGTAGAGAAAGCCATGTGAATGCAATACATCAATTTTTTTGTATATGGTAAGATTTGGTTTATCTGTTACGGTTTACCAGGTATGCAAAAGTCATCAAAAGTAAACAGGACTACATGTGGTATAGCCAGAAAATTCAAAATATGCATTCATTTGCCACAAAAATATCTTAAACATATGGCATTTTAATCAAAATCATGAGGCATTTTTGAGTAAAGCAAAATTTTCAAAAAAAAAAAAAAAAATTGCCATGTAAATGGTAGTTAAGGGTGGAGGAATTTGCTTCAAAATCTTCTTAAAAAATCTTGAAGTTAAATGGTGACTTTGGTTTCAATCCGACTTTTCGTTTTTGAGTTATGCTATTCACAGACATACATACACGGACCTTTTCTTAAAAATGATTTTTTTAAAGCTTCAGGAAGCCTCAAAAACATATTTCCGGTGAAATCTCCACATCGAAATTTTGGGTCGAATACAATACTTCCCCTACCTGCTACACGTAGTAGAGAAAGCAAAAAAAAAAAACTCTCCCTCTCTCTCCCTCTCCCTGTGTACCAGCAGAGAAAGTAAAAATGTAGATCTCGTTAAACACACAAGTTATGTCTAAGCGAGCTTTTTTGAGTGAACTATTTCGAAGATATTCCTTATTTCTGTGAATTGTGCAATACTTCAACGTTCTTCAAATGGAATGTCGTTATTCACTTTATCTCTTAGCAGTGTAAAGAGAACAGAATTTCAAAACCTTTATATAGCGAGCGGCTTTAAAGGACTTGACTGTCGCTCAGGACCTGCTGCATTCCTGTTTCCTTAGCAATAAGATAATTTCTACAAATGTTTATCTTGACTAATCGAAGAGGGTTTAATACAAGAGTAGAGAAAGTCACATGAGTGCAACACATCCGATTTTTATTCAGGGGCAACGATATCGAAATTTTTGATGGAATGCGATACTACCTGTGTCTTAAATAGATGGGAGACGAAGTAAAAACTGACTGGATAATATAGCGAAGATAAACTTACTGCCGATATTTAGTACTTTTTATAGAGAAATATATGTTATATTAAGTTGTTTACGATTAAACATAGCTGAGTATTGAGTGAGAAACATTTAGCGTTTTACGTCGAGAATTTGATTAAAAATTACCTCCATAAAATTATAACGGTGTTTCGATAACATTTCAACATACACTACTAAACTTCGCATGCTGTATTAATGTTAGATTCGCATGACCAGGACAAACGTTGAAGTTGGCATTAAGAATTGTAGATTTATGCTTTACGCAAATGCAGTCCTACTGAAAAGGCTGGGGTAAAGGGAACATTTAACTAATCCTATGTAACCCAAAAAGGATTGATCCAATTACCATTAATCACTGAATATAAGCCATTACACACATACACACGCGTGGGAGCACGCGCAGCTATATGATTCACTTTATAATCGGCCGTAAGTTGGGCTGCCTAACATGCCGGCGTTAACAGCGAACAAACTTCTAGACTTACAAAAAAGTGTGAGTGCATTTGACTTAGCATGCACAAGAGATCGGTATCACTGCTATTCTGTTAATTCAAACTATGTATGTTTGTGGACTAGAAGCAATTAACTTATATTAGTATCCTTGAGGAATAACGGTGAACTGACAACTGCGCATTTGTAAATTAGATATTTAATTCGCATCCTTTGAAGCACAACAATTAAACACAGAAGGCATTTTAAGCAGTGTCTTAAATTAATGTTTAGCCGCAGTTCTTCTTTCTCTCATAAATTTATTTTATGCTTGACTATGCCTTAATGTAGCGCTTACACACCACTATAATAGAACTCATTATATCCACCTCTTCATAACGACACTGCTAATCCACCAATCAAAGGTGCACCAGTCCACGACGACACTGCTAATCCACCAATCAAAGGTGCACCAGTCCACAACGACACTGGTAACCACCAATCAAATGTACATCAATTCATAACGACACTGCTAATCCACCAATCAAAGGTGCACCAGTCCACGACGACACTGGTAACCACCGATCAAATGTACAGCAATTCATAACGACACTGCTAATCCACCAATCAAAGGTGCACCAGTCCACAACGACACTGGTAACCACCAATCAAATGTACAGCAATTCATAACGACACTGCTAATCCACCAATCAAAGGTGCACCAGTCCACAACGACAATGGTTCCAATCAAATGTGCACCAATTCATAACGATACTGCTAATCCACCAATCAAAGGTGCACCAGTCCACGACGACACTGTTAACCACCAATAAAATGTGCACCAATTCATAACGACACTGCTAATCCACCAATCAAGGGTGCACCAGTCCACAACGACACTGTTAACCACCGATCAAATGTGCACCAACTCATAATGACACTGCTAATCTACCAATCAAAGGTGCACCAGTCCACAACGACACTGTTAACCACCAATAAAATGTGCAGCAATTCATAACTACACTGCTAATCCACCAATCAAGGGTGCACCAGTTCACGACGACACTGTTAACCACCAATCTAAAGATTCGCATGTAGCATTCAATACTTCGCCGTCTGCGGATATTCCCAGGGAGCTGAAAGTGAAATTGTCGATTCCTGTAAATGAAATAAAGCTACTCTATTTATTTAATAATAATCAGTGTTAATATTGTAAATACTATTCTAATAAATTCTATTTTTCCCCTTTTTTCAAAGTCAACTTTTTAAAGGTTATAGCATATATACTTTGTGTATCATTAGAATTATTCTACATACGATTTTAAAACAAATTTCTCGGTACTATTTAACTGTGATTGAGATCACTTTAAATTAAGGGTCTTTGATATAGAAAAGCTTCTAAAAATAACTATTAGTAAGCAAAGCTAAGTTGAAGTGTTTTACAATATAAGAATCTCATTAACAAGCTAGGCAAATTTGCAAGTGTATACATAGTGCCTTTTAAAAATTACAATTTTTAAGCAAACCACACCAATATGGGGGCAAGCCGAGTGTCACATACAGGGGGAAGGTGCATGTAGGGCACTGTGACGTGCTATAGCTACCCCTCTATTGGAGTAGTGGCGTAATACAATTCTTAGTTCTCAAAAGCTAGAAAACAATATCAAGTATTTTAGTCTTTATTAATCATACAATAAAGATTTAAAACTTAAATATCTCATACTTCTTATCAAAGTGAAGAAATAAATATGGTATTGCTTATAAACTTGCAAGAAAATGAGCATATAATACTCAATACCCACAGCTTTTAGAGTAAATATCATACTTGCATAAATTGACGTTGTTGGCTTATTAATTGAAGCGAGATAACTATCCTATGCTTTTTTGTATCGTTTTTCAGAAAAGTATATATTAAAAACTCATCTATTTAAGCAATTAAAGGGTTACTAGCTGTATTGAAAAACGTTTTATGATACATAAACTAATTTATTCTTATATACAAGTTTGTTTTAAATAAGGGCCATTTATATATATATACTTATAAATTTTTCAGGCAGTGTTTCATTTAGTTGCTACTTGTTCACAATTATTTGTGCTGTTATTGTACTGTTTACAATTTCCATTGTGTTACATGTATCCTTTTGTTGTTTAGCATGCTTTGTTTACGGCATAATTAAGGGGAAACTGAACTCCGTAATAAATTCTCTCTTTCTATATAGGTATTATACGCACAGTTTATTGCAACAACTTTGGATGCTTCAAAATATGAAACAGCCCATTCTTCTCTAAATATCAGACCAACGTCTCACTCTCTCTCTCTCTCTCTCTCTCTCTCTCTCTCTGTGTGTGTGTGTGTGTGTGTGTGTGTGTGTGTGTGTGTGTGTGTGTGTGTGTGTGAGTGTGTGCGCGCGCATACTTAAAAAACGAAAAGTCGGATAAATACCTGGTCGACTCCTTGGGGGTGTTAGCTCTGCTACTTACCAAGTGAGAGATCCGGGTTCAATTCCAGGTACCAGCGTGGAGATGTTCTCCCGTTGGGAGACCTGGTCTGCACTATGCCTTGTTAGGTCCCTGAGGGGCCTATTGAGGTGCTACTTGATTAAGAAGTAGCGGCCACTGGTTAGGAAGACCGTATAACCGGCCAGGATGGACGGGGCGCTGACCATGTCCCACCTCCAGTACTGCACCCCACTCATGACGCCTTTAGAGGGCAGAAGTGGGGAACGCAGCGGCTGGGCGGTAGGCCTTGACCCGGAAAGGGCTTTTGCGCCAGAGGTTCAATGAGTGAGTTAGGTTAAATGTCTGGTAAATACTTTGTACTTAAATTGAATATCTTCTGAAGATGCGACAGAAGATTTTCAGGAAAATGCTTTCCACCCCAAACAACGCTTTATTTAAAACGATTTTCGAAATTTTAGATTTTTGTTTTTCAAAAATGGCTCTAACGATGTATATTAGAATACCATATATCAAATATATTTACATGATAGTAAAAATGGTACCTTGAATTTTCTGGGAATAGCACCGGAATTTCGAAAGAAATTTTTGTAGTCTTGTATGACGTAAAGGTTAAACGATAGAAGAAAACGTTCTGTACTAAAATCTCTTTAAAACACATAATTAATTTCAAATAAAAGTTTGTATGGCATAAGCCATTTTCGAGATATGCGCTATTCATGGTTCGAATTGTTCAATGCTTTGCCATTCTTTCAAAGCCTTTTCAATATTCAATTGTTTCTCGAGATTGTTTTGAAGGCCAATATTTGACTATCGCTGGTCCCTTTGCATCTATAACGAAATGTGTAATCTATTTCTGCAAAGGTTTATCTCATTAAAATAATGTAGAGTGAGTTTGTATAACCTCCAATAAACGATAGAGCGTAGAAAAGGTCATGTGAATGTAACATCATTTTTAAATGCTTCATTTGTATAGGCATTTTTAACGCTGTGATCATATCGGGAACTTTGCTTTGTTATTGGTTAGTAACTCGTTAAAATGGGTTGAGTTGTTTTATTTCGTTTGTTTGTTTATTACATTTAACGTCCTTTAACCGGTTAGGTAATGATGAAATGAGAGGAATGATGTTCAAATGAGCTTGGGGTTCATAGAACTTAGAGTTACTCGGCATTCATCTTTCAGCGTAAGAGAAATCCCTGGAAAAAACCTTACTTAGGTAACTCATCCTAACCGAGATTCAAAATCGGCACCTTTTTAATGTGACGTAGACACGCTACAAATACATCACAGAGACGAGCTGTTGAGTTTTTATTAATTTTCCTATACACACCCACATTCATTCCAGCATTCACACTTCCATCTCTGGGGGATGCAGATTATGATTTTAATTAAAGGAAAATTCCATCGCTCTAGCCGGGAATCGATCCGGGGACTTCTGGGTTGAGAAGTCACAAAACCTGTTGGTGTAGAATGTGCCTTTTAGCGAATGTGCATCTACTTCCCTGTAGTTAAGTTTGCATGCGAATTTTACTATCTCCCATTTATAGAATATACAATAAATATACGTAAGTGTAATTACTTTTAATCACTACTAACCACAGAAACTACATAGTTCCTAGTGACTTAAATATTGCTGTAAATTGCAGTAGTGAAGTTAACTGTTTTAATCCATTGCAACAACTTTTTTTTATTTTCTCTACCGGTACGGTAAGTAGGGGAAAGGTTGCATTTCACCCAAAAATTCGATGTCAAGATTTCACAGAAGCATGTTTTGAAGCCCCTAAACCCTACCCCCCCCCCCCCCAAAAAAAAAATTAAACAAAGCTTCATGTGCGTATGGATGTCTGCCTGTGTCAAGGTTGGTAATAAGGTCGGTATTTTTGGAGCGAGATGGCTCCGCGATAACGTGTGAGGCTACTTCGAGAGGTCCTGGGTTCGACTATCATCGACCGGCACCTCTGATCTTATTTTTTCATGGTTTTCCCTGGCCGATAGGCAATTCTTTCCATCATCTCCCTTTCGCTCCGTTTCCTTCTCATGTTTCAGGTATGCTTCTAGGTTTCTGGTTATAGTGGTGCCGGACGGATGGTGCGGATGCTTGCTCTAAGAGAAGAGTTCTCCACATGGACACTAGAATCTTGCCTTTTCGACGGAACGTGCTTCCCCATCTCTAGGCAGCTCTAAGGAAGGATAATTAATTCTGGAACTGTTGGTGACTTCCGCGCGTCTCTGTGGCCAATAGTCCACTGTGGCTCCACTTCACCCCTTCCTCTTGGAGAGAGGTGACAGTCACAATAGATATGTATATGTATATATATTCTTTAATTAGAATCTTTCCCCACCATCCATAGAGTCCGGATAAATAAATGAATGTTCAGTGCCTCTATTAAAAAGCAATTTGTGATTCTGCAATAATTAGGATGACCATTTTGAAAAATATCCTTAGGCTGTCTGTTTGTCCCGTCTTTGTCCTACTTACCTGTTACAGAAGTTGCTGGAAATGCTGCTTCCAGTGCTCTGCTGACTTCTGAGAATAGGTTGGATAGGTTGAAAACCACCTCTCTGTTGGCGTTTGCAGACAGCACTCACAAGAGTGTGTTTACCTGCATGATAGTGACTCATGGCCGTTGTTTACATTCTTTGATTGAATATAACGGTTTGTTCATATATTAGATAACTTGAAAGCAACTGCTTAAGAAATCCTATGTCTGATTATTACTAGGGAACGAATTATTAGGTAAATCTTTTTTTTTCCCCTACTTGCATTTAAAGACGTGAAACTAAGCATAAATGTTAAATATGATGCCATTATCACATAAATTTTATTTCACATATAAATACACAATTTTAGAATACAATATCTAAATATTTTCATAATTAATAGCACACATTTTATACATTTTTAGCAATAAACTATATTTTTGGGAGATAAGATTTCATGCCCTTTTCGGTTATGTTGACATTGCAGATAAATGAATTTTCCCGTATTCACATCTACCAACTAAACCTATGCTCCTATATTACGTACTTTAAAGGCCTAGGGTGCTAGCATTTTCACGCCCTTAAACTTAACAATATTTTGATTAATACAGATATAAAATATAACCAAACCTACTTGTTGATTTTACCACCTCGATAATTGTCATCTTGTTTGTATTATATAATAACCCCTAGCGCAACAGCCCTTCGCGGGCCAAGGCTTACCGCCCGGCCGCTGCGTACCCCACCTCTGCCCACTACAAGCGTCATGAGTGGGGTGCAGTACTGGAGGGTTGGACGTGGTCAGCGCCCCGATCCCTCCCGGCCAGTTATGCGACATTCGCGACCTGGGTTCACTACTTTTTTATTCAAGTAGCTCCTCAATTGGCCCCGCGGGGACTAACGAGGCTGAATGCACCCCGTGCCAGATCTCCCAGCGGGAGAAAACACGCCATTCTGACACCGGGGATCGAACCCGGGTCCTCCGCGCCAGAGCCAAGTGCATTATCAACTGTACTACGGAGGTGGCCCTATTTATATTACGTACGTTATAATTTAAAGGAATAAAGCAGTCCAACTTTCGTTGTAATGACAATCAAAGATATGCAGTCACTGAATCTTAATATATATTTCGCGAGATAAACAGAATAGACCGTGCTCAAATCAATAATTACCCGCAATAATCATGGCGGCTAACGAGAGTGTTGATCCTGAAGTCAAAGAAAATTGGAAAATAGATTGTACTTCTATCATATCTGAAAAATCTAAAGAGAGACGAAAAATGCTACAGTTAAAGTCGGCGAGATCTAACCTATCACTTGACAGCTAGCTGATTCATTCACGTGCGAACGAGGCTAGCCCTATATCGTCCAATCGACTGTTGCGCGATGGGTTTGTAACACGATTGGACGGGGCAGGGCTAGCCTCGCTCGCAGGTGAATGAATCAGCTGTCAAGTGTCAGGTTAGTTCTCGCCGACTGTAATATATGCTAATTAAGTTCAACAATCAAGACACCATGGAAAGAGTTATGTTTCAAGCTTAGTATTTTACATACACGCTATATTAAATTACAAATTAACTTCCAAAAATTGTATGCAATATACGTGTGATTTTACTAATCCTCCGAAATTGAAAATACCCAACTGCGTCTCGTCTTTTCAAACTTTTCCTCGGCCCAGTAAAAATCACTTACCATCTTTATATCGCAATATATTATTTCTATACCTGCTTCGTTACCCTTTTTATTGTGTATGACAACATAAGAACTCGTTTTGTCGGAAGAGAAACTGTGCAACCTTCTTCTTCTTCTTTGAACTTTCTTCTATACGAACTTGCTCGTTTAATTTTCCCGCGCCCTCTTTACCAAATGCCAGGACATTCAGTGAACAAGATGTAGGGACGCATAAACGAGATTTTGCGACTTGCATTTAGGAGTACGGCGAGTTAACGCAATATGATCGACAAGTTCAAGAGATACGGTTGTTACCGCGCAAGCGCACTGCGTTCTCATACAAGTCCAATTTTATTTCCCTCTCCATTTCATTGCTGCAAACATTTCCCTCCCTGTCGTTTAGCAAAAGTTGCAATCAACCTGCTACGTGGTTAGCCAATTTGACGTTTCTAAATATAATTTAGCCATTGTCTATATTAAAATTAGAGTTATGTTAATGTTGTAAACACAATTAGATCTATTTTTATTAAATCATTTTAAATACATATCATTTTTCTTCACATTATAGTTTACTAAGGCCATACTTCAGTTTGGAGTGTTTATTATTGTTTGTTACGTTTGTGTTCTGACAGAAAATTGCATACAGTTGTCTGCTTATAGCGGGAAGTTTGAATCTATGCAAGTGTGAAAATGAATAGCATACGAAACGGAAGGAGATAAATCTTACGTGTTTATCCTTAGAAGAGAAGCGGTTTCCGTGCTTATTGTTTGTGAGTGAGAGAAACGGCATCTGGACAAATAGTGGTTGTGGGTCATTTTAAACAAAAAATGACAAAACATAAGAGCTCAATTGTACATATGAATTGCGAATTAGAATTCTATGTTTGTGTGTGTTTGTGGTGTGTGGGAGAGAGAGAGAGAGAGAGAGAGAGAGAGAGAGAGAGAGAGAGAGAGAGAGAGAGAGCGTGTGGAAGTGTAGAGGATCTAAAATACTGTACACCCACTGCGACAACTTACGAGCCGCCACTGAACTTTAGATTAGATTACGTATTATCAATAGTGCATTGGCGTGTGTTTCGATTGCACTCTAATATAAACTTATACTCACATGTCAGAGTATTACATCATATGCCTACTGTAAGCGGGATTCCCCTTTCGATTTGTTATCGTATTTTTTTTTTTTTTTTTTTTTTGCTTCAGTTTGAAAGTGCCTAACCTAGGTTTTGAATGATTCGCGTATTCTTATCGTTATTGTTAATATCAAAATGCGAAAGTAAAATGTTAAGGAATCTTTCGGTTGTAGAAATATGTTAAAGAATTCTCAGGTACGTTTAATATCTTGTAAGTGTCGTGAATTTTATGCAAATGTTTTATTTCGTAGCAGGAGTTATCATTACAGTTATGCACTCGTATCCCAAACTAGGTATGAGACAGGACAGTTTTCCCTTTTTCGCTTTAATGAGTGCATACAGTCAGGTTGCTATTGTCGTCCTTATGTCGTGTTAAGTCCTCTTCTTTAGCAGTGAATTTAGTTGGGTAAAGATGCCTAATTCCATGATACTCTTTAGTAGGTGTTGCGCAGTGTTCATAAATGAAGAGAGGTTATTTAAAAACCAGCTCAGGAACATAGTTTGAACGTTTTAGAACATTTTTAATTGTGAACTGATAAGTTGTAGAAAATAGTAAAATAAGTGTAGAAATGAAGTCTGTGACGTTGGCTCCTAAATGGATTCCTAAATGCGTGATAGTGGTATCCTAATTCCGTGATATCAAAACCAACCGAAGTAAATCTATAAAACCACCCCTTATTATCTTCACACTGCTCTCTATTACATTGTTGCAGTAGTGCTCACATTTTACATTGATATAAAGGACCTAAATGTCAAATTCACAGGAACTTATTTCGTCCAGAAATGTGATGCACCTGTGACAAACATCACTGTTTCATCACAATTCCATATCTGATTAGGGGAGATTCTCAAATCGTGGTCATCAATGACTTTCTCACTTAAGACAGGATTTGCGCAAGTTGCGCGATAGCTAGATAAGTTTTCAGATGTTCTCATTGTTAGGTTATGTCGTTACTAAATCCTGCATATCACCTTTTTTCCGGCGATTTTCTACTCAGGATGGAACTTTTCTGTTGCTTCACACTTTCTACCCAATTCATATGCCTGTAACTTTATTTGTTCTCAACTATTTTACAACCAATTATGACATCACTCAGCGCAAATTGTCACAAGGTTCACACTAACACTCTTTGTACAACAACTTTCATGAACTAGCCTGCAAAACTCTGTCTCTGTTACTAACTGTCCCCATGGCACCGTTCTTGAAAACCAAGGAGTGTTAATTTATATGGAGAAGTCTGAAGCTATGTCACATGTCAGTTTTCGTATGTGGAGACCAAATCCGAACTCTGCATTTAAATAACATATGATGCCAGCTGCTGCCTGATCTCCCAAGGAAGAACAATAGGCCTGTCCCTTTTCCTAGCTGAAACGTCTGAAGTTTGAGTTGCAATCGAAGTGCTCGTTACATTTTCTTTTAAGGTGGTCCAGGGAATTGCATAGACGCTCCAGATTTCCTGTAACACTTTCCTTACAACTAGTTCAAGCATTCTTCCATCATGTGACTTGAGAACATTTTTACGTTTTGTCTCCTTCCTTCGTTTTTCCATTGTTGTCAACGGAACAAAATCTACAATTTAAAATATTGGCGCTACTTTATATTATATCATACTAGCAGTTTCGTTCAAAAATAAAATTTTAAAAGCTAAAACTGCATTTTGACAGGGTATAGTTTAATTGCACATTTCCCGGAATTTTAGCACCATTATTACTACTCAGAATAATATATTTCATTATATAAACATTTGACACGGTCTGTATGAATGCGTAACACAACTTACATCAACCGTTTTACCTAATCACATCTTGTGTCGTCATTGATTCTGTTAAGTCTTGTGTAAGCAAGCCGCAGTTTTGAAGAAAACACGAAAATAAAACATGAAACGCGAAAGCTGTTCCAGTTCCGTGTGTGCGCAAGAGAACTACAATAATAACATGCATTGATTCCCTAAAGGTTTATCTGTGTTACCAGCTATTATTAGAATGATTGCATTAATATTAACCTCACAGCTCAGCACTGGTCTCAGTGCAGAGAAAATCTTAGGCGTTCCACAAACGTTCACCTCACAACGCGTTCTGTAGTTATCTGTTTCCACCATGGGCGCTGGCGTAACTAAATTGGAAAAACAGATTACTTCCACTAGCTGTTGAATACTTCAGGACCCGTAACTCACGAAGCATAATACCGTGATATGTGAAAGAACTTCATATTACTGCATTAGGGATATCACGGAATTAGGCATCTTTACCCTATAATGGGATAACTCAAAAGAGTTAATTGACACTTTTGTAAGACAGCTTCAAAAACAATTTCTTAAGTTTATTTCAGATTATTTAAAAACGAACATGGAATAAATGTATATTCTGACAAATGACAATGTGACAGATCCCACTTCTGACACCAAGTGACAAATGACAAGTCCACTTACTTTTAATGTTACTTAATTTCTCTCCTTAAACAGAATCACAAAACATAGTTCTCTATTTTATCGTAACACAATTTACTATTCGTTGCAACTCACAGCTGTTCTGTCCTATCGCAACCCTGACACGCACTTTACCAATACTGCTCGACTGTTCAAACAAACAACTCCAATGATCAACTGCCTAAACGTTGCAAAACACACTAACTCGCTTACATAGCTGAGAATGTCATAGCGCTGAGTTTTCTCGAAATCCGCCTATTCTCGGAACTTCTCATAAACAACGTGAATAAATTCTAGAACTGCGTGCAATTGTGCCTTTGCTTTTACCACTCCATTGTCGCCGGTCCGCGTGTTTAGAAGTGGTGGCGTGAACACAGAAATTCTCTTTGATGGGTGGCCGGTGTCACAGTATTTAATTTAGAATTGAATTAAATATTGTGACAAAATCGACAAAAGTTCAGGACAGTTATTTTTCTAACTTGATTTTCTTCTAAAATTTTTCCGCAACAACATAGTTCTCTTTCACTATCGTTAAGAGTTTATAGTCCTTCGTGATACTAAAACACGCAGACTTGGACGATACAATCACTCGACACTCATTAACTGCTTCGCTAACTCCTTTTCGACGCGACCGTAAACACGCAGCTGACACACACAAACACTAAAAGTAAAAACTGACTCATGTCTGCAACTAACTCCTCTGCTCGTTTCCTCGCCTCCTTATATGGTGAGGATGACGTAACACGGACCTTTCTCGAACTTCTACAAATACGCCGGCTGCCGGACACTTTCCGAATAATCCGAAAAACCCCTTTTGGTTCTACCACTCTGACTTGTCACGTGTTTACTCAACTGATGCAGCCTGACATTGGGCGCCTTTGATACGCGCCGCGCCTGGTATGTCGTGTGGTAGCTTGATCCGACCGTCGTTTGCGTCGCGGCTGGTGTCATACTATATATACCTACTCGTATGTATTTATTTGCTTATTTATAAATTAAATAATTATTTTATACCTATCTTTTCTGCCTGTATAACAATTTTTAACTTTATGTGGAATTATGCTAATAAAGTAAATAAATCTCAATCTTAGTCCTCTTTATAATCATGTAACTTCTTGAATGTTTGAGGGTCGCGATGGGCCCATAGTAGGTAAGGAGGTTATACGGCTATAAATAAAACAGTTTTTTAAAACTGTGATGTGTTACAATCACAAGACTAACTCTAATTACAAAGGCTTATTATTAGATCTACTTGATGTTATCCGAGACAAACGTTTGGAGAAATGGTTTCATTAGACAATTTATAAGAGAGACAAAAAAAGCTTAAGCGACAGAAAAGTCTTTAAAATGCGGTTTGCTACATGCTGGCTTTGATCTTTTTTCCTTTACATGGCCACCAGAAACAATTGAATAACTACGTAGCATTTCAAAGAAGTATAAAGTGGCTGAAAATTCAAACGAATAACAGGTAAATGTGTAACGCATTGTTAATAACAATTTTAAAAAACGTATAAGATATATATTTTAATATCTACATGTTTATTGTATACATTTCTTATAGATTACCAGTTATAAAATATCTTATGTTTTGCACTAACTTGCACTAACTATTCTTATAAACTCTTGGTACCTCGTGTTAGTCGAGATAAACATTTGCAGAAATTATCTAACTGATGATTTTCTTGCAGGTGCAAGGGGAATATAGGAATACAGTAGGCTTTGAGCGATAGTCAGATGTTATAAAGTTTTGAAATTTCGTTCTCTTTGCACGGCCAAGAGATAAAAAAGTTAATATCGACCTTCCATTTGAGAAAAGTTTAAGTATTGCAAAACTCACACAGATAACGAATATCTTCCAAATGTTTCACTTAAAAAAATTGCATCTGAACCAACTTCTGTGTTTCAAGGAGATTCACATTTTTATAGTAAGATTTGGTCTATCTCTTACGGTTTATCAGTGATGTAAACGTCATCAAGGGTAAACAGGACTACATAGTCTGTAGCCAGCAAATTTAAAATATACATGTCATTTGCCATAAAAATATCTTAAACATGACATTTTAAAAAATCGTTAGAGCCATTTTTGACAAAATCGAAGTTTTCGAAAAATGTTCCATGTAAAGGGTGGTTTGGGGTAGAGGAATTTTCTTTAAAAGTTTTTTGTCGCATCCTTGAAAGATATTAAACTTAAATACCAACTTTGGTATTTAACTGACTTTTCGTCTTTATTCTCTCTCTCTCTCACACACACACACGGACCTTTTTCTAAAACTGCTTTTTTGGATTCTGGTGGCCTCAAAACATATATTTCCTGTGAAATCTCGACATCGAAATTTTGGGCCGAATACAATACTTCTACTAGTACACATAGTAGAGAAAGTAAAAATTATTCAAAATTCCTGTGGCGGCTCATAATGTAGAAAACAGGTGAAACTTGCTGTTTACAAAAAAAAAAAAAAAAAAAGGTATGCTAACTATTAAGTAGCTATTTATTACTCATCCTACTTTATGCAAATTAGTTTTGTTATTTAGGAAAGTAAAGTGATATGTTATTTGAAGGTATACCTATACGTTCAGCAGAACCAAAATTTTAAAATTTTCTGTACCACTCCCCGAAGCTGTTAATAAGACTGTTGCGAATATGGTATTCGAGTGCTTGTAATCAATAAACTGAGAGCGCAGTTAAAAAGTAATGGGAGCGTTTTTTCTGTAATTTTAGTATTTACCAGTTGGTAACTATGAAGTTTTTGAAAACTATAAAAATTGTGAAAATTTATTTTTTTCAAAGTCAATGGCTTTATTTAATAGCTCAAAGCATTACAAAATGTTCTGTTCCTCCCAACATTCTTTTGAGACTACTTGTGTATAACAGAATAATAGTTAAAATTATCAAAATTTCGAAATATTCCTCGTTCGCTGCCAAAAAAACATCTAAAAAGGATAATAAATTTAAAGGTGTTCAAGATGTTGCAATGAAAATTTAAATGTACATTTTTCCTTATGTGTGTATGTATGATATGAGTTTGAACAGAATCCACCAATAATTGTAGAATTTAGAAACTACCCCTAGTTGACTTTTATGTAGCATTCACACGTTCACACCACTTACTGTCTGCTTGTGAGTACATCCAACATATTTTATTTTGTTGAAAGCAAACAAACCAAAAAGTAGGAAACAAGGCAGAAATTGATTTGTATTTACATGCTCACACTGGCTACTCGTGTAAAGCTCTTTATACCTTGCATGAGGGTGCAAAAGAAATACGTACTTGTGACAGTGTTGTGACAGAAGTTCCTCACTTCCAAGGCAATAGTGACGTCACGTTACCATGGCAACCTTCCCCCAACAAGAGAGATACTGGACCCGAAGTGCCGAAATATTTCTCTTGCTGGAGCTGTTGCGGCTTCCCCCCCAGGAGTTGCCTTTAAAGTTAGGATACAAAAGACGTGAAAGTTGGGAACTTCAGCGTCTGCATTACCTGGACTAAACATTTCAAGCAGTTTCCCTGTTGTACTGAATACTCCATTTAAAGAAAATTAACCAACGGTGCAAGCAGAAATATTTAGCAAAGAACTTTTCACCTATATAGGAAACAATTTAGTGGCAGCTCCCAAGAACTTAACATGGCCAACATTATACTAAATTGAACTACTGGATTGACCGCCTCCGTAGCGCAGTTGGTAGCGCGCTTGCCTCTGGCGCGGAGGACCCGGGTTCGGTACCATCATGGGGATTTTATCCCCTCTGGGAGGTCTGGCACGGGGTGCACTCAGCCTCGTTAGGTCCCGGTGGACCAATTGAGGAGCTACTTGATGGAGAAGTAGCGGCCCCAGGTCTAGAAGACCGCATAACTGGCCGGGAGGGCTCGAGGCGCTGACCACGCCCCACTCTCCAGTACCGCACCTCACCAATGACGCCTGTAGTGGGCAGAGGTGGGGGACGCAGCGGCTGAGCGGTAGGCCTTGGCCCTTCGTGGGCTGTCGCGCCGGGGTTTAGGTTTAGGAACTACTGGATTACAAGCAGAGGGCATACCACACTTGCGCACTGAGGGAAATTGTTTATCAGACTCCTGGGAAGAAGGGATGAGATGAGAGCGCTCTGAGGATGTGTTGGGACCCGGGCGGGTAGCGCTAGCCAGTGTGTAAACTATAGTACTACCAAACTTACTAAAATCTATTGTGCAGATTTTGTTTTAAAACACTTCCCGGCGCTAAATGTCGTATATACTAATACGAAATTGTGTTGCAAAACCGATAATTATGAACTGTGGAACACTTGTGTAAGTACTGTGACGAAATGGCAAAATATAGTCCTCTTACTTTTCCACCAGTTTATTGTCTTCTAAACTTTTGCACAAATACAGTTTTTACTTCCTCTACTACGTATAGTAACTAGAGGAAGAATTGTGCTCCACCCAAAAATTCGATGTCGAGATTTCACCGGAAATATGTTTTGAAGACCCTTAAATCTAAATAAAAAAAAGCTTTTAAAGACGCGCGCGTGTGTGTGTGCTTCTGTCAGTCTGTGAACAGCATAACCCCAAAATGAAAAGTCGGTTGAAATTTAAGTTTAATGTCTTTCAAGGATGCGACACACAGATCTTGAAGAAAATTGCTCCACCCCAAACTACCCTTTATATGGAGCATTTTTTGAAAATTTTGATTTTCTCGAAAATGGCTCCAACGATTTTGATTAAAACGCCATATGTTTAAGATATTTTTATGGCAATTGAACCGTATATTTTGAAGTAGTAGTGTTTACTGTTGATGACTTTTGGTTATAACTGGTAAACCGTAAGAGATAGACCAAATCTTACTATACAAAAACGTAGGTCTTGCTAAAACACAATTTATGCCCAAATCTTTTTTTGTAGAGTGAACCATTTCGGAGATATTCCTTGTTATTTGTGTGAGTTTTGGAAAACAGACTTTCGTCAAATGGAACATCGTTATTCATTTTTTATATCTTAACCGTGTAAAGAGAATGGAATCTCAAAGTTTTAAAAGATTTGACAATCGCTCAAAACCTAGTGTATTCCCATATTCCCCTTGTACCTACAAGAAAATAAACAATAAGATACTTTATGAAAAGGTTTATCTCAACTAACGCGAAGAAGATAAAAGAGTATGAGTTTGTAAGAATGGTACAAGAATAGAGAAAGTCATGTGAGTGCAACACATTAGATGTTTTTTTCTTACCGTTAACAGACTACAGTCTTTCGTGATATCACAACTCACAACTGTTTACTTCTCGTAACCTTGTCTCAGTCCTTTCAGTGTCTTTCCTCACTTTCTGTGTCTCTCATACATTAACTCCGACGATGCAAACACTCGGCGCTCATTAAATCTTCATGACAAGCGTACCACTGACACACTGACAGACTCAAAACTGTAACTCTGCTGTTTTCTCGCCTCCTTATATAGAGGTGATGGTGCCACAGGGCTTTCCGCACGCCGTTCAAACACGCCGGCGATGAAGTAGCCAGAAGTTTCTCGAAGGATCCGGAGAAAACCCCTTTTGGTTCTGCGCTTTGATTGTTGTTAGTCAAATACACATACACAGCCGCGCGAGGCAGCCTGACCTTGGGCACCTTTGTTTGCTCGCCGGCCTGGTATGTGTTGTGAAGTAGCTAAGCCCCGACACTCTTTTGTTTTGCACCGCGCCTGGCGTCACAGTACTAAAACTACCTTCTTCCTCTTCTTCTTCCTCTTCCTCTTCTTCTTCCTCTTTTTCCTCTTTTTCTTCTTCCTCTGCTTCTCCTCCTCCTTCTTCTGCTCCTCCTTCTTCTCCCCTTCTCCTCCTTCTCTTCCTCCGCCTCCTCCCAAGTGAACTAAAACAGTTCGCCCCCACCATCCATTTACTTCAGTTTCCTCCAGATGGCAGGGCTGCTTATTGACACGACCCTTATAGGTCTAATTTATTGCTAGCAATTGTTCTTTCACACTGACCAAGTGTAGGCTAAAGTTGGAAGAAGTCGACAAAGAGAAAAACAATATTTGCCACCCTCAATCTTATACTTCCAAAGATATTTAATGTGCTTTTACATTATTTATATGTTTGTGGGTGGCTAATCTCAGAGCATGTTTGTGGCCACGGATAAGTTCAGGGCCTTTATCTACTGAAGTTATGAAACTTTATGGGTTTAATTATATCAATAAACAAATATTTATTTGGAATGCATCCTTTGAATGGTTTAACAGTCATTTCCAAATCTTTCTTCTTTTGTAGATGCATTTCTTTTAATAACAGTTCAACAATTAATGTGCATTATTTTCTTTTACTTGGAGAATGAGTCCTCATATATTTGTAATAAATATAATCTTTTAACTAGTTGTCTTAAGGCAGCGCCGTGGCCGAGTGATTAGACGTTCACTTCTGTTCGATCCCACGAGACTGTATGTGGGATTTGTGGTGGACAGAGGGGCGTCTGGGCGGGTTTTCTCACTCTCAAATCGGACTTCAAACTGATAACCCATTCATACAGTCTGCCTGATCTTCGACTGACATCCAGCCCCATGTGCCCACTGATAAGTCCTTGTAAGCTTAAGCCTTCCATAGGAAGAGGGTAAACAGAGAGTATTTATCTTTATTATAAATAATTTACTTATTTTCTACGAACAATATCTTAAGAATATGTTTTGAGAATATCGCGTCTTAATTTTGCCTCTCCACTTTTTCTGTGTGATAGTGAATGATTTAGACTCAGTATTTGTGTTTTGCACTTTCAACTTCTTTTACTTATTTATTATATTGTGACGCAGGGTGCGGCGCAAAACAAAGGACTGTCGGGGCTAAGCTACTCACACCACATGCCGGGCCGGCGAGCGGGCAAAGGCGTTCACGGTGAGGCTGCCTCGCGCAACTGTTTGTATGTACGTGACTAGCAACAATAAAGAACTTTCGAAAAAGATTTGACCACGTGATTGCCGGTGTGTGTGTGTGTGTGTGTGTGTGTGTGTGTGTGTGTGTGTGTGTGTGTGTGTGTGTGTGTGTGTGTGTGTGTGTGTGTGTGTGTGTGTGTGTGAGTCGAGAAAGATCCGCGTGACGTCTTCCCTTCTATGCAAGGAGGCGAGAAAATAGCAGAGAGAGAGAGAGTTTGCCGTTACAGATATGAATCGGTCAGTGGCAGTGAGTGCGAGACAGCTGTGCGTGTGTGTCGTCGTGAAAGGTACGTCGGTCGTCGTGAAGAAGATTCTAACGGGCGTCGAGGATTGCATCTTCGTAGTGAGTGTATGAGATACAGAGAAACGGAAGAAAGACACGGAAAGGACTGAGTAAGATTACGGAAGTAGAAGTGAATTGTGATAGGACGAAAGACTGTAACGACGAAAACAAGACTGCGTATTTGTGATAACATTTTAGAAAACAATAAATTAATAAAAAAGTGACCGGACTAGATTTTGTCATTGCTTCCTGTGGGGCAATTTCGGAAAACAGGACACAATTTAAAAAAAAAAAATCTGTTAAATTAATTTTAAAATGTGCTTGCAAGTTAATGTACATGTTATACCTTAAAGTTTGATTTCTGTGTTACAATTTCAAATGGATCGACTTGAAATTGTGAATGTTTCAAATTTCATAGATGTGTATCCTTACGTGAAAACATTGTAGCCTAAATAATATAATTATTACGCGTTATTCAACTTATTTTCTAGTTTTTATGCTAAAATCCCGTTGTTTAGTAACATTTGAGGCAAGTTTTGCAACCCCTTATAAATAACTGATGGCCGCGAAGCAGTTGCGTTTCCCGGGAATCGAATCATAGATGTTAGTAAGCGCAACCATTCTAGAGGAATATTACACCTGGCCAAGCGTTGCCGAGACGAACATACAAGTGCGACGTTGGGAGGTGGAGGAGGAGGAGGGAGGTGGAGGGGATAGCACGGCCGGCCGCCAGAGCCAGTCGTGGCCCGGACAGTCAGTGAGTCAGTCAGTTAGACACTGATTCGCAGCCAAGATCGAGGAGCGACCGATCTCTGGTCGTGTGTGCGCGCGTGCGTGTGTGTCGTCGTATCAGAAATCGATATAATAATCCCAGTGTAGACAGTTGAACAGCTGTTTGGTGAAATAAAATATTGTGATGGAACAACTGCTAAATGTGAGATACAAGGTAACGGAGTGATATCAACAAGTGGTTCAGACGTTACCCTTCCCCTTTTACCGCTCCTCCTACCAGCTCTCGTAGTTTTCCGTGAAGGACCAAACTGTGATTATCATCTCCCGAGGATTTGGTAAGCCTGACTTTCTTTTCATTGTTCATTTGTTTCAACAAACTGCATGCCAGCGATGTTCAACTGAAAACGTTATTGGGCCATACTTGAATAACAGAAAGTTGCAGAATACATATGGTTTTACAATAAGAGTTTGTAAACTCACTTTGTTTACAACAATGTTTGCAGTATATTAAACATACTGCACGTACGTAAGTATATATTTAAATTATATTGAACATTTAATTACCTATGTTTCATATTCTTGACTCAAATATTTAGAGCTTTTACCTGAAATTCAGTTTTCTTGTAGTTTTGATTTTTCTGAACTATTGAACAAATGTCCACATGTCCGTGAATTTAGTATTTTTTTAAAAATATGCAAGCAAAAAACAAGGCGGGATAAATGTTGTATTTTCTCAAAGTGAATCCAGTTGTCTTGTTAAAAAGGCATACCTTTGAGCTAATGACATGAAAATTGAAATGTATGTTTTGAATTTGCTGTAAAATATTAGGCTCTTAGATTCTTGCGAAGTTTAATTTAATTGAGAAACCATAAATGGTGGACTAGTTCACTGTTGTACACTTAAATTGTCCAAGATTATAATAGGTGAAAAGTTAATTGTCAGTGTTGTGCTTGTGTTTAGCTGTTGACTATAGTAACATACGATTATTACATGTTACATTATTTTATAAGCGAGTGTTTTACGTTAACAGTTAGGAGTTTGTGTATATTCCATTGATTGCAGCCCTGAGGTTTGTAAACATTTTATCAGCAAAGCCGCGTATTAATTTCTGGAGAGTGCTGGCGTCTGTTTTATCTCTTTAATCCATGTTTATTTTTATTGACATGAGAGTCTGGAGATCAATGTGATACAGATGCGCTAAGTATTCTCTTTGTGTACAGACCGTGCTTTTTTCCTGATTAAGTGCTCCGTTGTCTGAACAGGAAATTGGTTGTCCGTGAAGTTTTTGACCATTCATGAATCACGCCAGCTGGGTTTTCACCTTGATGTGCTTGATTCAGTTTAACGGAAACGCTAAATGAGTTACGTAGTATTTACTGTTATTCCTTGTGATGATAAAGTAAATATATTTGATGTGTTTAATCAAATGAGAGACTTAAACCCGTGTTTTTCAATGCACTTTGTTTAATTGTAAAATACCTATTCACCAATCTGCGAATAATTGCGACATCATACAGTAAATAGTCAACAAATGGAGTAAAATGTCAAAATTTTAACCAAACCACAGTCTTAAACAAAGATAACTGTTTTTTAATATTAAGGGGTTGCATAATTATTTTAAGAAGTTTTCAGTTAACTTAGTAATGCTATAATGCTACCATATATTATCGATTTTTGTGTAAAAGACGCAACTTGATGGGGATTTGTTTTTATATAACTACACCTTGTTTTCACGCCATGGAATTATTTTTTGTGTTTTAAATGCTCAGTTATCGATCTTATAAAACATAGAACTGATAATTACAGTACAAAAAAGCGATGAGAAAAAGTTATTCAATTATTTCGTTTTCCTAATGTCATGGGAAATTTCAAAGGAAACAAAGGACCCTAATGTGTAAAATATGGAAGTGAATAATATT
The DNA here is from genome assembly GCA_030765045.1 of Tenodera sinensis. NCBI lineage: Eukaryota > Metazoa > Arthropoda > Insecta > Mantodea > Mantidae > Tenodera > Tenodera sinensis. Next base: position 90,250,330 of record CM060972.1, read on the forward strand.
TTAAAAATCTAAAGAATGAAAGCCTATTTCATATGCTATTCCTTAGTTTGCTCCAATTAAATCCTGGTGCCTTTTGTAGATAATATCTAAAATAAAATTCATTAATCAAGGCTTCATGGGTGATCAGCTGTGTCAAATTTATCACCCGTGAAGCCTTGATTAATAACGCTCGCCGTGAAAGCTTCAAATCTTACATAAAATTCATTTATGAAACTATAAGATTTCGAATATCTTGTTATCTTACTTTCTCTGCTATGTGCTTAGAGGAAGTAAAGGAAATATTGCATTCCACCCAACAGTTTAAACCTGATTTCGCTGGAAATACATGGTTTGAAGTCCCCGAATCCAGAATAAGCATTTTTGGAAGTGTGCGTGTCTGTGTATATCAGACTGTGAAAAACGTAACTGAAAAACGGAAAATGGTTAAAATATCAAAGTTAGTATTTAAGTTCAGCATCGTCCAAAGTGGCGACATGGTTTTTGGAAAAATTTCTTCGCTCCAAGCCATGCTTTGGAAACATGTTCAAATATTTTTATTTTCCCAAAAATGGCTAGTGATTTTGATTAAAAGCCACAATTTTGACGTATTTCATGATAAATGAAATATGTATTTCGAATTTTCAGGGAATAGCCTCTGAAGTTCTATTCAATCTGAATGACTTTTGCGTAACTGGTGAACCGTAAGAGTTTTCATATCTTATTGCTACAAAAATGTAGATCTTGTTAAAATACACAATTTATGCCAAATAATTTTTTTTCTGGAACTATTTCCTAGATATTCCTCGTTATTGGCTTGAATTTTTAAAACCGTATCCCCATTTTTCTTAAATGGGAAGTCGTTATTCTTTTTTTCTCCCTGGCCATGCAAAGATGAAGGAATTTCAAAGCTATCGCGTAGCCACCAGCTCTTAAATTATCTATCGCGTAAACCTATTGTATTGCCCTTCTCTCATTGTAACTGCAAAGAAATATGTAATAAAACAATTTCGACAAACCTTTATCTCGATTGTCTCGATTTTAGTAGGGGTTAAGTAATCTAGTGTCACATTGTTAATGTTACCTACATGTTAATGTTACATTTCATTTGTAGAAACATTCATTTGAAATTTGTTGTAACTAGTTAGTGGGTACTTTAACTAGTATTAATCCGGCATAAAAATAAGAATAAAGCTTGAATGCTTTCACTTATCTAAATATGTAACTCCGAAAACACCCCAGAAAATAGGAAATGCGGGAAAATTGCTTCTGAATTCACCACAGATAACCTTACAAGTCCTCTCCAATGGTTTATGTTTATTAGATTATAATTTACGCAAATTTAACTCCGAATGTCTAAATATCACTCCACTACAGTGACTAGAAATAATTCGTCCCCACTTTATAAGACATTGTAGCAGCAAAATTAACGGAGAGAAAACTCTCATCTGTAATATGCAAAACAGAGCGAACGCTTTTACAGTTGCCCCGTGGTTTTACCAAATGGTTTATTCTCTTAATTTTAAATATTTTGAAAACTGCTTCAATTTTTAATTTGTTAATGTGTCGTGTTTACAAAATTATTTTATATGCATTTGAGAGAGTAATTTTCCTACAATATTTACGGCATATGATTTTAACTGACGCATAAATAAATTTATGAGGTCGTAATGAACAGCTTCAGCGAAAACGTTGATAATTATTTATGACTCATATCTTTCTCCACCGCCAGTACAAAATTAATTTCATTCACAGTTTTAGGTATACAAAACAATTTTCTGATATAGGAATTACATTCAAATGACTTCTGTACCCATTATTCTATAAACCAACAAACCCTGTTCTTCCATCTAGTATTTCATGTTAATGGGGATAAAGGTTTGCAGAAATACATTTATTACACATCGGTGTAGATGAAGATAATGACTTCGAAATTCCTTGTTTTGCAAGACCATGAAAAACTAGCGATTTAGCACTTGGAAAAAGTATAAAGCAAAATTTTAAAACTCAGTTCGGAAATGTTTAGTGCTACTAAAACATAAATAAAGAAAGAAATAAAAAATAAAAGGGATATATAGCCATGAAATAAATTGTTTGTTAGATCTGTATTTTTTGAGTAATGAATTCTTTTGTCTCTCTTACGATTCAGCTATTGTACAAAAATATAAAAAATGCATTTAGAATGAAGGCAGTTTCGCAGGCTATTCGCTCAATATTCAAAATATGTGATCCTCTTCCATGGTCTAGGAGTAGCGTTCTAGCCTCTGGCTCCCCAGGTTGGGGTTCAAACCCTGCGGCGGCGTAAAAAGTCCTTAGCATGGCTTCCTTCGGGAGGGAAGTAATGTCGGTGGTATCGTGTGGTACATTTACTGCACTAAAAGAACCTGCAGCCTGTTTGGGAGACCTCTGAGCAAAATTAAGTGGTCTTTCACACCCTATATGGAATGGGACTCTGAGGTCCATCGCAGTCAAAGAGCGTCTACAAATAATTCAAATTCATTGAAAATATCGTTTTATTTGTTATGCAAATATCTTAAACCTATACCTATTTCAATATTTTTTTTTTAGATAATTAAAAATAACATTTTCCATGTGAAGAGTAATTTGGGGTAGAAAACCTTTTCTTCTCTCATTTTATTTTCAAAATCTTCATATCTCATCTTCGTAGATGCTAAACTTAAAATATCAAATTAGTACTTATCCTGTTTCACTTTGGCTTCATGCAGACATGCGCGCGCGCACGCACACACACAGTCACGCACAATACAGTTAACCCTTCATGTAGTTAAGACATAACTAATAAAATGTATACATAGCTTGAATTTTCTAAGTTCTCTCTATTTAGAATCAATTTTGTATAATTTTGTAGAACTGTAAACCGCAGATATAGACACAATCTTACTGTACAAGAAAATTGATATCTTTGAACACATAATTTATTCCTTTCCTTTTTTTCTTTCTTTCTCCTATTTCTTTGCTTTTCCTGTTGGGGGTGGGGGGGCGCGGACATCGGCCACTTCTGAGATAGCTGTTCGTTGTTATTGGTTTGAAATGTCCAATATTTTTATCATTTTTTGAAATGCTTTCACCATTCAGTTGTTTCTCGTCATGCCATGGGAAGAGTATGGAATATAGGTGCTATATCAAGCCGCGTTTTAGAGATTTGACTATTATTTTAGCCTCCTGCATCCTTACCACAGCGAAACATGTGAAGAAATAACTGTTGGAAACGTTTGTGTCAATTATTATAAAATATCCCGAAATTACGCTTTTGGAAGAACATTTTGTAAAATGGATAAAAGAAACTGGAAACTGCTGTGTAATTTTAGCGTAGGGTAGCGATTAATAGGCGGCGCCGTGGCCCAGCGATTAGATCGTTCGCCTACCACTTAGACAGCCTGGGTTCGATTCCGCACATGGTACTCGTGATGGACGAAGTGGCCTCTGGGGGGTTTTCTCCGGGTTCTCCGGTTTCCCCCGCCACTCATTCCCTGAATTGCTCCATCACCACCTTTCCAATCCTCCATTTCGCCTGCATTTCATGTCATCCTCTTCGGCACTCTTATACATGGTGCTTGGCTGACCACCCGCTTCCAGGTCTTCACTCTGTCCGGTCTATAGGTTCTTCTGCTCCCCGACAGGACTATATATCGGCGTGAGATTCCCTTAGCAAATTATGGTTGTACGCTTCTGGCATTAACGTGGTGTGTGGATGGATTCCTGGTCACGTAGGTTTGCCTGGAAATGAAATGGCAGATTTGGCAGCAAAGGCGGCAACCACAGATCCATCTGTCGTATTACTTCGCAATACTTTAAGCTTGAAGTTCGCAGAGCTGTGCTGTCGTGCTGGCACGAAGAGTAGTCAGCTCTCCGGGGTAATAAGCTTAGAGAAGTGAATGGACTTCCGATAAACCGGGCAACAAACTTTTATCGGTCCGTCACGTGCTCCAAGTGTGTTTGCCTAGCGCACCTTCGAGACTCTGCAACTGCCTGTCAGACTTGCAGAGGTCATGGGGGACGATAAGCAAGCGGCCAAAGGAATTTTTAGTGGAGATAAACATGAATTTGAAAATTTAAAACTTTAGATAGAATTTTTATATTCTTTTGACATCTCTGTAACCTTGTTTTAATTCTGGCTTTTGCCTGTCTACGCCTATTGATTTTCGTTTTTACTGGTAACTTTATTTTATATTAAAGTTTATATCGGCCTTTTACCATGAACTGTTTTAAGGGCGCTGATGACCAAGCAGTTGAACCCCCTTAAACCTACTTCTTTCTCTCCGCTGGGCTAAGCACCCGCTTCCAGGTATTCACTCTGTCCGGTCCATAAGTTCCTGTGCTCTCCGTCAGGCGTCTGACCCTAGGCACTGGCTTATTAGTCCTAGGGGGGTTAAGTCCTACATAAGCGGAGGGTAATCAGGTAAAGAAGAAGAAGAAGAAGAAGAAGAAGTAGCGGTTAAATGCAGCGGTCAACTGGTTATTCAAAATTCTATATTTCCTTTCCTCATTGACATGTTTTCATATTTTCCAGTAGGTAAAAGGCAGTAGTCCATGTAAAATTTACATTTACAATAACAACAACAATAATAGTAATAATAATCCTCTGGTAATTATAGAAGCTTTGTATAGAGTATGTGTACGAATGCAATTCTGAACTCGGGTTTCAGACATTTTCAATGTGATAGTTTTAGAAGATTCGTCGATATAATTAAGTGCTCACAAATTGTATAAATATCCGAGAGCATATGAAGAAACTGCCAGTCAGATATCTGAAGTATAGTAAAATGTATTGATGCAATGTTTTATTATTATTATTATTATTATTATTATTATTATTATTATTATTATTATTATTATTATTATTATTATTATTATTATTATTATTATTATTATTATGATTATGATTATGATTATGATTATGATTATGATTATGATTATATTATTATGATGATTATATTATGATTATATTATTATGATGATTATATTATGATTATGATTATTATTATGCTGATGATTATGATTATTATGATTATTATTATGATGATGATTATGATTATTATGATTATTATTATGATGATGATGATGATTATTATTATTATTATTATTATTATTATTATTATCATTATTATGATTATTGTTATTATGATCATTATTATTATCATTATTATGATTATTGTTATTATGATCATTATTGTTATGATCATGATCATGATCATGATCAATATCATTATTATTTATTATTATTATTATTATTATTATTATTATTATTATTATTATTATTATTGTTATTGTTATTGTTATTGTTATTGTTATTATTTATTATTGTTGTAATAACAGCAATCTGATTTCATGAGCCATAAGTGAAAATGCTATCTATGGCAGACACAAAATTAATGGCGGCTGATAGATGACCACTTTATTGCCAGGTTATTCTCTTTCCTGCTGCTCAAATAAATTTTATGGGCGTATATGGTATTTATACTCGAATCACCGGCTTTACAGCATGTTTAATTATCAACACCGCAAGGCGTGGCAAGTCTCTGATTGGATATTGTGTTGAATAGTTCCTCCTGCCACCGGTAGGTTGTGTCTGCTATAGTTGGGTTATCTCAGGGAGACATGCCAGAAAAGGGCTCGGAGGTAGTCAGTAGGTCCAGCGTTGGCACAGTGGTGAAATCCTAGTCCTATCCCTCTGGTATAAGCATTTGATAAAGCAGGCTAACAAGTATGTGTTGTTTAGAGTGGACTCAGCTGTTGAGAACTGTGGCCTTGTGTAGATTCTTCTTTTTTTTTCCCTTACTTTTCTTTCTTTTTACGTCAAACAGATTGCATTTGTTTAGTTCACTTTACGATGAGCGAAACTTTTTTCTCTTTTTCTTTATAACGGAGTTTCTTAGAAAACATAAATAAGAATCTCTCGCTTTGTTCTTTTTTGTATTAGATTCGTGATAATGGCTTATCTTGTGACCTGTTGATAATTTTTTTTTCTCAGGTTTTCCCCGAACATTCAAAAAGTAACAAGCCATGTGACGTTTGTTTCCTATCATTTAAGTATCTCTTCATCAAAATATGTCTTTATTTCTTTCTCTACCTGATAACTCTCCCCTTATGTAGAACTTACCTATATTCTCTAGGATTTACAAGCCAAAATGTCTACCAGCTGAAATGCAGTATGTTGCCCATGGTCTGAGGATTATCCCTACAACTTTTAGACTTAGGTTGCACTTGTGCAATACTCTTGTGTTTCTTTGAAGGCATTTAAAAAGTATTACTTAATATACTTAAACAAAGAGTTAAGTAAAACTTTAAGGTTACTATAAAGAAAAAAAAAAAATAATAAAGAAAGAATAAGACCGGAAAGACACCAAGGCACTATGCAAAAACAACCACAAATGCCATAGGAAGAAAAACGAGCAGAAAAAAACAGTGTAATGCGTTGCATTTGTTTTAGTTATATAGAAAATGTATGAATTGTTTGTAAAGAGAGCATAGAAAGACATCTAATAGTGTTATGTAAAAGAAAAGTGAGTACACAACTCCATGTGAATATAATGTTACATTTGTATTTCAATAATAGAAAATTGTATGACTTCTATATTAAAGACCGATTAGAGAAGGACATCTGAATGTGTTACGTAACACAAAAGTGAATAGAGGAAACCGTGTGAATTTAATATATTGCATTACTATTTCAAACATAAAAACTGTAAGAGTTATTTGTACAAGAGGGAGTAAGAAAGACATGTTAAGGGAACTGTGAATGTAATATGTTGTATTTGTATTTCAATCATATGGAAAATTATATGTATTGTATGTTGAATGGTGAATAGAGAAATACACGTGGATGTGTTGCGTAAAATAAAAGTGAAAAGAGAAAACCGTGTGAAAATAATACGTTGCATTAATATTTCAAACATGTTATAAGAATTATTTACAGAAAAGGGAGTAGAGAAAGACATGTGATTGTGTTTCGTAAAATAAAAGTTGAGAAAACGGTCCTATATGTATTTGTGAACGTCATAATTCACAAAAGAAAAGCTGGTTTAATACCAAATTGGTATTTAAGTCCGGCATCTTCTAACGATACGACACGAAGTTTAAAAAAAAAAATCCCCCACGCCAAGCTATTCTTTAATACGAAAATGTTTGTTTATATTTTATTTCTCAAAAATGACTGACAATTTTGATTAAGCACCGTATGTTTAGGTTTTTTACATGACATAACGTATGCCTTGAATTTTTGCGGATAGTCTGTGAAGTCGTGTTCGTGCCGAATGACTTTTGTATACTTGATAAATCGTAAAGATAGACAAAAGCTTCCTGTACAAAAAGTAAGATGTCCTAAAAACATACAAGATGTGTCAAATATATTTTTTGTGGTGTTAACCATTGCCGAGATATTCTTTATTCTTGCTTTCAATTGTCAAATACGTTTTTTAATGGCAGGTGAGCCATTATTCCGCTTTTAATAGTTATTTATATTAACTAAGTGTAATGAAGCGATTGTATGCTATATCATACTGCTTTGTGGATCTTTTTGTAACAATTTTAATCTTACACTTTTAGCAGCTTCCAGAATTTTATTCGGCTCTTAAAACTCAGTTCCATCCGTATTCGTACTTGCCGCCATTTTGTCGATTGCTCAGGTCATAGATAAAAAAATAACGAATCAGATCAAAGAAGCTACAAGGGTACCTAGTGAGATGGCTCCACGAAAACGTATGAGGCACGCATTCGGGAGGTCGTATGTTCGATTCCCGCGGCCGACCTTCCTGACCCATGGTTTTTTTTTGGGGGGGGGGGTTTCCTGGGTCACCAGGATCACCAAATTTCCTGCCCTTTCACTTCATGTCATTTCCATCCAGCCTTTCAGGGTTGTGTGTCGGTTGTGTTCTGAGGGTTGTGCCTCTGTTTTCTGTAAATACGGTTCTCGGTGCCGAGGTGGCGTTGCAGTCGTCTGTCCTAGGGAGGGGGGCACCAGTCGGAACCTGGATGAACTACCTGTAAACCTGGAAGGACCCGCCGTCAGTGACGTCTCCTTGTAGCTCACAGGACGCTTGTGGGGTGCAATCATCTCATCCGTTCCGCCCGCGGTCTGACGTACAAACTCCGAATCAGCATGATACGTGCAAAATCCCCTCCGGTATGTAACTAATTAATCATTGAAGTACAAGGCTGCCAATACAAGCAAGAGGTTTACTGGATGGTGCATTGCTATAAATTGAAGTGTGATGATTTGGATTGTAAAAAGGTATGTGACGCCATGAAAAATTAATAATGTAAAAATATATAATGGAGTATAAAAGCTAATCAATCAAAGCCGATTTGTAAAGGTGTTTAAATACAAAGGATAAATGCCATGTAATTTAACTTGAAGCCGAAGTTGGCAAACATGGAGTGTTATGAACATTTTCATAAAGTGCAACTTTAATTCGTATGTCGTTTGTTAAAAGTTGTTTTACTGACTGATGCTGAAGCCTACTAGTAGCTATAGAATATATGTTCTAGACCACTTTCAAGGTCATTCAAGATGGCCGCTATACATGGTATATGTTCTAGACCACTTTCAAGGTCATAGGGGGGTGGGGGAGGGGTGGGGGTGGTAATCTCAAGTCATTCAAGATGGCCGCTATACATGGTATATTTTCTAGACCAAATTCAAGGTCATAGGAGGGGTGGGGGCTCCAGTGTGACGGTTGAAGGTTGAGGGGGTGGTAATCTCAAGTCATTCAAGATGACCGCTTAGGAACCGCCTTCGGTCTAGAGTATAGCCTATCCTAATCTAACTATGAATGGATGTATCTAGGAAATGAGGAAATAGGAATGTTAGCTTCACATTAAAAATAAAACAATCATAGTTTGATAAGTTTATTTTAAATAAAAAAAGATGAAACAGTATATATCATTAAGAAGGTTTACCACACGTCAAGACAAGGAAGAGTGAAGTCGAGATCTAGACAAGGAATATGTATACTATTCCGAAGATCTCGTTGCCGTTGTTGTTGTTGTTGTTGTTGTTGGCGGCGGCGCGAACTCACGAATTGTTGTCGTCTCTGTGAAGTATGTGATGCAGATGTGTTGTGTTGGTTCCTGGGGCGAAGAGGAGCTCGACTGGAGGACGGTATCCAGCGATCAGATATGAATGTGTCGGGAACATCCCCAACGAGCAAATTCACATCCGGTTCCTCTGCGATATTCTCCTGGTCCAGGAGCTCTGACGGCAGAGACGGTGTGCGTGACAAAGGTGCCCCATGTGTGTTGTCAGGCCAGGGCAGGGTGGTTGCCTGCGAAATGGAGTCGTTGTTATTGTTGGCCTCACCTAGTCGTGCAGCAAAGTTTGTGAAAAAAGAGTCGCCAAGCAGACGCTGAAGTCTTTCTTGAAGCATTATATCTTCTTGTAGTAATGACTCAACGAAGACACTTGTCTGATGGTGTTCCATTATGAATTGGATATGAGGCAGAGCTTAGAATATATCTATATATATAGCAGAGAGCAAGGGGGCGGGAAAGGGGTGGCGCGGGATAAGAGCATAGTTATAAGTCTCACCGAAAACAAAACAAAAAAGGACTAAAATTGTAGAGGGTTATAAACAGATGTGGAGATGATTCGATTAAGATGAAGTACACAGAGAAATAAACATTGAATGAATATCTCACACACCAGCAAAGAAAATCATATGAATGTATTGTCATATTTTTCACCCTAATGTAACCGGATGAGATAGGGGGAATCTCGCTGCAGTCCAAGAGGGGAGATTTGTCTGTCGATTTAATGAGTCAAAGTCAGGATTCTTTTTAACAATACAGGATGCGGGTGTAAGTTTCAATTGCTCACAGATAGCGAAGGGGGGGTTTAACACTGGCTAACGGTGGGAAAAATATATCTGGAGCGTTCTACGCTCACATGGCATTCTCTACTCAATCACTGTTCATACAAACTGTCATTGCTATATAACTTTTGCGTGTTAGCTGTGATAAACATTGCACAAATTATCTTATTGCTTATTTTCTTTTAGGTGCAATGGGGATATTAGAGTACAGTTTCACATACACACACACATATACATACACACACATACACACGCACTCACACACACGCAAATACACGCACTCACACACCCATACACTCACACACATACACGCACTCACACAAAATAGTCAATAATGCTGTTTTACTTCATACTATGTAAGTTAAATACTTGCTACAATATTTTTCATTAGACATTCATTCTGATAAATACAATGTATGATATATAATTTATCTTGTTTAAACTTTAAACCTGAGGGAAATGCATTTTAGCGTTGAACTGATAAATAAAAACGAAACAAGATAATCTTGACGCATGCATTTTCTTACTAATATATATATATATATTTAAAAAAACTAACCTTGTATCACGTAGTCGCTTATAACAAACTTTTTTAAAATGTACACTTATCTATACAGCGACACCTGCGCAAACAGATTTACACACTGACACACACACATACACACACACACACACATACACACGCACTCTCACACACACACACAAACACGACCGCACACACAGATTTGCATATACATAAACAGGAACGCATTTGAGCTCTAGTATGCACAAAAATAATTACATGTAACGCGCAGTAACATATAAGTTTTATTTTAACCCTAGACACTTGTAGTTCCTGAGATAATTAAATGGACAGCCATTAGGATTCGAACCAAGTTCCTAGGGTACTGTATTCTAATATTTACTTGTATATACAAGAACTTAGTAATAAGGTAATTTCTAAATATGCTTATATCGATTAAGATGAAGTACACAGAGAAATAAACATTGAATGAATATCTCACACACCAGCAAAGAAAATCATATGAATGTATTGTCATATTTTTCACCCTAATGTAACCGGATGTGATAGGGGGAAACTCGCTCCAAGCCATGAGGGGAGGCTTTGTCTGTCGATTTAGGTTACATTAGGGTTGAATCTCGCTGCAGTCCAAGAGGGGAGATTTGTCTGTCGATTTAATGAGTCAAAGTCAGGATTCTTTTTAACAATACAGGATGCGGGTGTAAGTTTCAATTGCTCACAGATAGCGAAGGGGGGGTTTAACACTGGCTAACGGTGGGAAAAATATATCTGGAGCGTTCTACGCTCACATGGCATTCTCTACTCAATCACTGTTCATACAAACTGTCATTGCTATATAACTTTTGCGTGTTAGCTGTGATAAACATTGCACAAATTATCTTATTGCTTATTTTCTTTTAGGTGCAATGGGGATATTAGAGTACAGTTTCACATACACACACACATATACATACACACACCTGCACATGCATACAACCAACTGGGAGAACAAATAAGAAAGAATTCCGGAAAGGAAAGAAAATCATGTATATATTCTCTGTAATAAAACTAAATATCCAGTAATTCTGCTTTACGTGTTATTTAAATATATATTTTCCCATCAGTGAGTTAACAGACAGACATATTAGAGATGTCATTTCTTTCGCTACATGCGAGCAAGCGATAACGTAATCTAGATTCTTACAGTTGGGGAGGAGATAATAACCCTCCGCATGTTGCTACATTAGGGGAGAAATCTAGTGTTAGGTACACATAGCTTTCTATACTCATTAACTGTTCATACAAACTCTTATTCCTTTGTCTTCTTTGTGTAAGTGGTCATAAGCATTTGTATTCTTGTTATTGTTTTTGTATTTGTATTTTATTATTTCCATGTCGATACAAGGAGAATAATTATTAGAATACAGTAGGCTTTGCGCGATAGTCAAATCTTTTAAAGCTTTGAGATTCCGTTCTCTATGCACACTCAACATATAAAAAATGAACAACGATGATTCATTTCACGAAAGTTCTAAGTTTTCCGAAACTCACACACATAACAAGGAATATCTCTGAAATGGTTCACTACAAGAACATTTATTTAGTCATAAATTGTATATTTTAATGAGATTTTCATTACAGTATAGTAAGATTTGGTATATCCCAGCACGTTTACCTGTTATGCAAAAACCCGTCGACAGCAAATACGACTACAGGACCATAGCCAGAAAATTTAAAACACTTGCTAAAGTATTCAAGATGCTCTCGGCGTCAAGTTATTTTATTTAACTTGCTAAAGTATTTTTCATGAGACATTTGTTGAACAAAAGGATGGATATTTAAAAGCGCCATGTTAAGTGGAATTGTTTCTTTTACATTACTTAAGGGTTTCATAATTGTGTTTTATTTATATATCAAAACGATATATCAGGGGGCAACACAGTGTATTTGAGCTATTACAACATAAAAGTTTATATATTTGTTCAATGAAAAAGTTGTTCACACGACATTTTTTCTGTACACAGTCATCTTTTGAATCTATTTGGGGCAAGGGGTGACTTATCGGCTCTCTGCATGCAGAGGGAGAGGAGGGGAGAGGAGGGGAGGGGAGGGATGATCCTGGAAACGTATATAAATAGCGCACCTACAGCCTTTAAGTCAGTTGCTCTTGCAGAGACCGCCAGCGATCTACAATAGAGAATTAAACTTCGAGTACATTCATCAACAGTTTTGCTGAGTTATTAAGGTAAGTCTAATTTTTTCAAATCTTATACTACTACTGTACCGGCAATATTATTGTTGATGTTAACAATATTTTTAAAAATAATGAATTAACAATGGAATTTTAATAATTATTTTAAAGAACTTAAGAAATACTGTACCTATGCAATATTATTCATTCATGTATATAATCCATGAAAATGTATCAACTCTTATTCTAAAATGTAATTCTTTACCTATAAAGGTGAAACACCATACATATGAAACTTATTCGAGAATCATGAACCCTGTTTAAAGATTAAAAAATACACAATTGTACATCTAAACAGTTTATACATTTTAAATTATTATTTCAGAGAGGATGAGAACCTTCAAGGAAGGGAACAAACTAACGCTGGCTGGGCGTACCCGCCGTGGGATTGCTCCTGAACAGGAGCTAACAGGGCCCCCAGAACCATCACCATCAACATCACAAAATGATTCTCCTGTTCAGGACTACATCATCCCGCCTCCCCCTGGTTTTGAAGATGAGGTATCACAGCAGGGTAGCTGGAGGGATATATCAACAGAGGGTCTTTGCTTGTGTGAGAACTGTGGCTACAAAACAGCTCTCCTAGAGCTACTTCAATCATTTGAGTGTAAGTTTCTCAATTTATTATTATTGTTTTTCTTTTTGTGTTAAAAATCACTTTTTCGTGCAGATCAAACAAATCGGTTTTAACTATTACCTATAATATTCAATGATGACATTAACATGCTATCTATGAAAAGAAACTTGCTGCCATGCATAACAGTGATGTGAATTAACTGTGTTATTTTTAAATATGTTTTAATGATTGTTTCTAATGCTTATTTTGTTACAGGTCATGAACCTATGCAGCTTCAGGAAGACCTGGAGCCTCAAGGAGAAGAGTCTTTGGGGCGAGGCTACAAGAGATCTCATGACACTCAAAGGATTCGCAGCACAGGAGAGCAGACCCTCAGGGAATATCCTATTAGCTCATTCAGCTACAGTCATGATCCTGAAATGATAGCTGTGAACCAGGGGGTGGCTTCAACCGACACAGCGGCGGACAGCTCAGTTATGATGGACCCCTCAACCTCATCTGCACCATCACCGGCAAAAAGGGTATGTCGGAATGATTATAATGACCTAGAATGTAAGGTGATAGATTCCGCATTCAAAGGTCGTATTTTCAACAGTAAAATTGAAAATACGGCTGGAATAATGGACCCTATGGAGTTCCTTAATGCATGCAAGGGACTTGTTCTTAAAGAAATTGAATCCACGCTAAAGAAGAGCATGTCTGGATTAAAAATGAGTTGTTCTATGAACGTCTCATACTTAATTCAGACCCCCGAAAATGAAAAAGTGGAATCAATATTTTTTAATTCCAAGACGAAGGAGATCCAGCGATCATCGAACGTTGATGTAGTCTTTCATGCAATGAGAAACGAAATTTTAGAAAATCTAGCCTGTTTTGAAGGTCAAGCAAGTTCAAAGACACTGTTCGCAATCCACTCGCTGGTAAATAGTGCCGCAGAGTACAATCCCCTTTGTGCTTCAGGGTATGTTGAGTTGCCAGCATGCATCAAGAGGAAGAAAGCAGTAGTCAATATTAAAAACAATGATGATTTCTGTTTCGCTTGGTGCATGTTGGCTTCAAGATACCCCGCAAAGAGGCATTCAGATCGTCCTTCATCATACCCCGGAGATTTGCTTCTCAAAGTCTTCAATTATGATGGAATAACATTTCCGTTCGCATTAGAACAAATTGAACATTTTGAGAGCCAAAACCCCGAAGTATCTATAGCTGTATTTGCTCTAAATGCCGACAACTCAGTGGAGTCTATTCGCAAGCCATCCGAGAGGAAGGCTAGCCCGGTTAACATACTGATGATTGAAGAGGGTGACAAGTCTCATTACTGCCTCATCACCAGCATATCGAGGCTTGTTAGAAGTCAGATAACTAAGTCTACCAAAAAAATGTGGCTATGCGAGGCATGCATGACAAGGTGTCCCAACGAAGATGCCTTGAGATTGCATAAACTGAAGTGCAATAAATGTCAGGTCCTCAAAATGCCTATGCAGGGAGAGGTTCTCACATTTAATGCATTTTCAAAGTCTGCTCCTGTACCTTTTGTTATATATGCGGATATCGAGTCTGTTTTGAGGAAGGTCCACTCATGTGAGCCCTCAGACGCAGCGAGCTGGACCCGAACCATACAGGAACATGAAGCGATATCGATAGCGCTGAAGGTTATATGCAGGCATGATCAGACCTTGTCGAGGTTCAAGCTCTTCAGAGGTGACAATGCTCTCAATGACTTCTTCAGCGAACTTAGACGGATCGCTGACGAAGTTATTGAAATATACGGACATATAGTTCCGATGCATATGTCACCCGAGGACGAGATGGATTTCCTCAATGCTGATCACTGTCACATATGCCTGAAAGATTTTGCTATAGATGATATTAGAGTGAGGGACCATTCACATATTTCTGGTCATTATTTGGGCTGTGCGCATAATGCTTGCAATTTGAATAGAAAATTGCCGAATTTTATTCCAATTTTTTTTCATTGCTTAAGCAATTATGATAGTCACTTCTTGATTAGACACATGGCTTATGACAATGGGAATATCTCATGTATAGCACAATCTTCTGAACGTTATCTGGCATTCAGCAAATGGTACAAGGGCATTCAATTCAGGTTCCTCGACAGCTACAAGTTTCTCGATGACAAGTTATCCAGCTTGGCAGATATGTTAAGCGATGATGACTTCAAGGTCACTAATGCCGAGTATTCGAGACCAGAACACCTAGCTCTCATGAAGTGCAAGGGTATATTCCCCTATACTTATCTTGATGCTGTCGAAAAGCTCCAAGAGGAGGAGCTGCCTCCGATCGAGCTTTTCGATGATATTTCGGAAGAGGAGTATGCCCATGCACTTAAGGTATGGAAGACCTTCGACATAAAGAATCTCGGGGAATATAGTGACCTTTATCTAAAGACGGATACGCTGCTTTTAGCAGATGTATTTGAGAAATTTAGAGACTTGTCGCTAGATATGTATCATTTGGACCCTGCCTGGTACTACACCCTACCGTCGCTAGCCTTCGATGCCATGCTTAAGACCACCCAAGTCAAGCTTGACTTGATAAATGATGTCAGTATGATAGAATTTTTCGAAAAAGGTATTCGTGGCGGGCTTTGCACAGTATCAAAGCGGTACTCCAAAGCCAACCACCAATACATGACAGGCTACAATCCTGACCAGAAGACGAACTTTCTATCATATGTTGACATCAATAATTTATACGGGAAGGCCATGATGGAAATGATCCCCTATGGCAATCTCAGATGGCTTGAAAGGGAAGAAATTGACACCATCGACTTTGCGACGATCCCAGAGGACTCCAAGACAGGATACGTGTTAGAGGTGGATTTAGAGTATCCTGACCATCTCCACGATGCTCATAATGATCTTCCTCTCTGTCCCCAGAGCGAGATACCACCCGGCAGCCAATACAAGAAACTGATTGCAAGTCTAGAGAATAAAAGCAAATATGTCTTGCATTATAAAACCTTGCAGCAGTGCTTAGATCTGGGGCTGTTATTGAGACATATTCATCGGGTGGTAGCCTATGACCAATCTGAATGGCTTAAGGTTTACATTAACCTTAATGCCGAGAAGCGAGCCAGGGAAACTTCTAAGTTTGGTCAAGCGCTTTGGAAGAAAATGAACAACGCTGTGTACGGTAAGTTCATTGAAAATGTGCGCAAATACCGTGATTTTCGTATTGTACCTACCTGGAAGCAAGCACGGAAATTAACGGCTCGTCCAACATACGTACGCAGCATAATTTTCAGTGAAAACTTAGTTGGCATAGAGTTGGCTCGAGAGGAGATCCTCATGAACAAGCCAATCTACATTGGGCAGGCAATTCTAGACCTTTCAAAATTTATAATGTATGATTTTTTTTACAAAGTAATGAAACCCCAGCTGAATGATCTTATCTTAAATTACATGGATACAGATTCATTCATTTTCGAAACTAGTTCTGATATATACCAGTTCATGAAAACGCATCCCCATTATTTCGATACTTCAAATTATAACCATGACAATATATATTGCATAAAGCAGGCCAACAAGAAAAAGATTGGGTTGTTCAAGGATGAGTTGGGCGGAAGGGTGATGACTGAGTATGTTGGTCTTAGAGCAAAACTATACAGTTATAGATATGACCATCATACAGTCATGAAGGCAAAGGGGATTACCAAAGGTGGAATGCGTGCAATCAGCTTTGACAAATATTTCGAATGTCTTAAAGATTTAAACAAAACATTTTTGACTAAACAAATTTGCTTCAGAAGCACCAAACATAAAGTTTCGACTGTTGAAATTAACAAAATTGCATTGCATGGAGGAGATACCAAACGTAAGATGATTGATGGCTCTCATGCAACTCTCGCATGGGGTCATTATTCTCTTAGGTCTTAATAATTAATCCCGACTTCCCTGACTGCCACATAACCATCATAATTATATTATCTGTGAATATTTTATTTATTATTGTATATATTTTATTGTATGTTATTATTGTTCATTTTGTTTGTATGTATGTTACTATTACATTATTTGTGAATATTTTATTTATTATTATGTTATTATGTTGTAAGTTAGGTAAAGGGAAATTATGTTTAGGCAATAAAACAGATATTCATATTGGAAATGAAAGACTTTATTTCACGATTATTATCATCACTACAACAAATCCTTCCTCTCAATCCATTGACTCTCAGGGAATCCATACCATTTAACAAGAACCCTCTTTCCTTGACGCCTCACAATCTTCTCCACCAAATAGGTGTTAGGATACAGTGTAGAATGAAGTTCATGTCCATAGAATGCTCCCTTTATCTCCTCACCGTCCTTATCCTTTAGTATGTATGTAGTAGGATTGGTTCTCTTCACTTGACCAACTTGGAAGATTTCAACACTCCAGTTAGTTTCAAACCCTTTCTCAAAATGCCCCTTATTCTTAGATATCCTCACATAATCACCTACACTAAACTTCCTTGCACTCATCTTCTCTTTTTGAGGATACTTGTAGTTGTAAATAGTCAGAAGAAGATCGTTGCTCGTAACTTCACTAGGCTTCATCCTGATGGTTGAGTGGTAAGTATCATTGTACTTTGCGGTGATTCTGGGTAAAAGATCAATCCACTTGTATGACCCTTGCGATAAAAACTCTCGGTACATTATGTTCTTTAAGGTTCTTATTAAACGTTCAACAGCTGCAGCCTTCACATTGCTATAAGTGCTATAGTGATTGATATTATACTTGCCCATTAAACGCTTAAAGTGTTTGTTATAAAATTCCTTTCCATTATCACTCTGTATATTGCGGGGAGGCGTATCCATGTCTTGTAGTATATCTTCCATAGCCTTCGCAACTTGCGGACCTGTCTTATCCTTTAATGCACGTGTATATGCCATTTTAGAATAGAAGTTGATTGCAACAAGGATGTATTTGAAATTCCTGTTGATTCTTGCATGAGGTATCATCTCAACCAAGTCAATCTGCACTAAATCATCGAATCCTTTGCTCACAATCTTTCGACGTAAGAAGTTTCTTCGGGCAGGGGCATGAAGCTCCCTTGCTATATTTTGCTTCACAGTTGTCATGCTATGATTCTCGCTGATTTCAACTCTTGAATAATCTCTTCAATTTCTTGAGTGTGGTTGTTGTTTCCAGCGTCTCTGGATGCAACAAGAAGTCTTAGACGATTCACTAGATCATTGGGGTCGTTCCAGTAGATGTAGTCTTGCTTCGTGTCAGGTTGATGTTCTTTCCACTGCAACCCTAATCCCTTGTGGTTCTTCACTAAAGGTTGTATAACCTTTTTATACTTGTATGAATTGCCTGATCTCAGCTGACCATTCCTGCTGTAGTTTCGACGATGAACCTGCGATGCTTTCAGTATTTTGCTGTATGTAACAAGATCCTCTTCTGTATAGTCATGCATTTCAGGTATCTTTTTGAAGAGGAGGTCACTCAAACCAGGTGTGACATCATACATTTCTTCTCCTACTCGAACTTTATCGTTAATGAAGTCGATAATCTTGTTCCCTAGCATATAGCTTCCATCTTCGTATCTTACCCCGTATACAGTATCTATTTCGCTCTTATCATTCTTTCGAACTTTATGTAGGTAGCTTAAAATTTTCTCATTCTTCTGATCATTAGTGTCATAATCCTTTTTCTGAATTTCCTTTCTGTCTAAAGTTTTGTTAGTATTCTTTTTCTTCTGTATTTCCAGGATATCGTGTAGTGGTTCTGTTACTGGTTGAAGAGCTTCACTCATTACTCTCTGGGTCTCAAACTGTTGTCCTTTTAGTACACGTAGCTTTTCTCTTATAGCCCTAGCATGCTTGGCTGCAGATTCTTTAAGTCTTATACTCTCGCTGTCCATCTTAAAATGACAATAAAACAGGTTTTCATATCAATATATAGGGTTTTTTTTATTCGGAGAGTGACAGATCATATGATATTTTCAATTCAATATTTAGAATATGTCCATCTTTTGCTCGATTAACTGGAGAAGTGAAGGTTAGTATATCACCCATCTTAATCGGAGCAGGGTAACTTTCTACTAATCGATCGTTTATTGCAAACATTGTCCCTGATCTTGTATGCGCTTGCGGCGATGATATCATGGAACAAGAAATCACATTTCCGTTTACAGGTGCCTTGTAGTATTCGAGTCCTGATGTTAACATATACCTTAACGAAGGACTCCTGTAAGGTTTCGTTTGTAATGTAATAATGAGCTGCCCTTTCATTTGCTCTAGTATAGCATTTATGACGTGAACCTGTGCTTTAAGAGTATTAAAATTATTCATGGTTGCTGTAAGGTGTTTATCCATCGAAGTCTGTCGATTTGCTATATTTTCTGTGTGTTTTCCCATTATTTCGGTTATGTCATTTCCAATAGTTTGTAGTCTGGTATTTAAATCTTGCTGTGCTTCATTTTGTTTCCTCCCAAAAAAGTGTTTAACAAACTTTTTGGTTGCTGCATCGCTGTCTTCGATAGGATCTGCTATTTCTCTTAATCTTCTTTGTTGAAAGGAAACGTTCCCATTTGAATCGATTGTAGGTGTTCTTGAGTTGATGTAGTCTATTACATACTTCTTATTCGCCACATCATGATCCTCCTGGGGCGGAAGTAATGTCTTCATTCTTATTGTATCCAGTATAATATTGTTTGCATTATCTCGTTTAAGAGTATTTTTGTCTAAGTAGCTCATGAGATTATCATGCTGCTTGTCTAGGGATTTCTGGATATGATTCCTAAGCGTATTTTGAAGTTCACCCATGCGTTGATGTGCCGCTTTTTCGGTGAACTCTTGCAATCGATTTTCAGTAGAAGCCGCAAGCGAATCAACATATCGCTTAGTGGTCGCATCGTTATCTTCCTCAGGGTCCTGAACAATGCACAATCTCTTGTTGCGGAATTGGTAGTTTCCTTTTCCATCTCTGGCTATAATGAATTGATGAAACGATCTTTTAAGTGGCGCACTCCTGTGTGACCCGAACCGATCAATGCTCATCTCGAACTACAAATGATCATTTTCTTTCTTTAGTACTTTAATATATACATCAAAACCATTCCTATATCGTCCCTCATTGATAGGGAATTCGGGAACTAGCAATACAAATGGTCTTCCTTCTGAGGTACTCTCCCAGACATTTTTGCACAATTCTTTGAATTCAATGTAAGACATGTCAGTGTTCACATAATCGTCATATATATGCTTGAGGTTTAAATTATCTTGCCTGAAGAGGATAATCATGTTCGTATTATCACGGATGAGATGTTTCGGTACTTTTGCATAAGACTGAGCTAGATATATAGAGTCAACATTGCGATGTCTCCCCATGCTGTAAAAGGAGGCTATCTTGTCCTGCTTTTCAGTTATGACGTCATCGAATACAAAGATTGAGTTTTCTTTAACATCACTTGGATGCAATACACTATCTCCGTCTTCATAGGTGTTCACTTCTATTCCATCAATGCTTTTAAGAAGTCGGATCAGATATTGATACTTTGGTTGATATAGGGACTTGGAATAAATATACAAGTTTTCAAAACGTAAGCCATTCTCATGAAGCAGCATATTCAATAATACATTGGTTTTTCCGGCGCTGGAGCTCCCTAGGATAAGAGCTCTTACATTACCAGGAAATAGCTTTCCGTGGCGATCCTGTCTAAAATCACTTTCAAAGTCTAACACCTGAATAGGCAGAGAACAATCTTGCTTCACGAGTTCCATCTTAACAACTAAATGTAAAAATGGAATGTTTAATGTATATATGGAAAACACTATTATTTTCGAATTCCCCTGGAAAAGGATTGGAAGTATAAAAGGGAAGACTAGCATTAAAATCTATTAGTATACAATGAGAGCTAAGAGGATTAAGACACCTAGAGGTTCAGGAATAATTAACTCTCTCATAAATCGCCTGCCGTTTGAAGCACATTTACCCGGTTACAGGTATTGCGGACCCGGGACAAAGCTAGAAAAGCGTCTAAAGAGAGGAGACCCAGGAATCAATCCTTTAGACAATGCTTGTATGCGTCACGATTTAGCCTACGCTGAGCATAACGATACTGCTTCCAGAAACATAGCAGATAAGATCTTGGCAGAAGAGGCTTGGAAAAGAGTTCAGTCATCGGATGCTACATTAGGCGAAAAGTTGGCTGCAAGACTGGTAACATCGATTATGAAGGGTAAGGCGGCTGTTGGTGCCGGATCCAGGAAGAAGAAGCATGGAGGATTTCTACCCCTCATACCAATTATCGCTGCCTTAGGTGCTGCAGCTGGAGGTGCAGCGCAAATTGCATCTGCAGTGAATAAGAAAAAAGCTGCGGATAAACATCACGCAGAAATGTTGCGACATAACAGAGAGATGGAAGCAAAAGGAAAAGGTCTTCGGCAGGCAAAGAGGAAGAGGAATAAAAAGAGAAGTGGAGGTTTCTTACCAAACCTTCCCCTGTCAGCGTCTTTAGCAGTTGCTTCTAAAATAATACAAAACTTAAAGGACAAGAAGAATGTTAGAGGAAGCGGTCTAAAGCCAAAAAACACCGGTAGAAAGAATAGGTCTTCAAAAAACTCGGGCAGAGGATTATACTTGTCCCGGAAAAAGCCTTGAGCAACATTGATCTTGCATTGTATGCACGACGTTTAAATATTCCCAATTTTAGAGGCGTATATATGATCGACAGTCTTCCTTTAAAACCTCATTACAGAGAGAGAATTATTGTTAATCTGGATTCTTCAGAGAATGAAGGCACACATTGGGTTGGTGTAAAGAAGGATGGTGACATTGCGTTTTATTTTGATAGCTTTGGAAACTTAAAGCCACCAAAAGAAATAGAAAGGTACCTCGAAGGCGTTAAGATAATGTATAATACCCGGAGATTTCAGAGTTTTAGCTCAGTGATCTGTGGACACTTGTGCTTGCAATTTCTAGCACAATGAGCTACACTATTGCTGTTAGCGGCAATGAATCTGTTCTTGCCACATATCTAAATCCGCCGCTCAGGCTTGATCCAAAAGGATATTATGAGATTGCCCTATTAAATTTTGAAACCTTCTATTCAATCCCCAACATTGATCACAGCAATAATCAACTTCATTACATTGATAATGAAGAGGTTAAGATCATATATATTCCACACGGAACATATGAAATTGCAGACATTAACAATTACATCAAAGGCAGGCTTGAATTAGACGAAAATGACTTCTTTATTCGGCCTAACAATAATACTATGAAGACTGAAATTAAATGCCCATTCCCTTTAGATTTTTCTAAGGAGCGTACAATCGGATCTCTTTTAGGATTTGATGAAAAGAGAGTTATCCCTGCTAATCAGCTGGCTGAATCAGATTTTCTAGTAAACATATTTAAGGTGAGCATCATACGAATTGAGTGCAGTATTGCAACAGGATCTTTCATTGATGGTAAAAGCGGACACTCTATCTATGAGTTTTTCCCTTCCGTCCCACCTGGATATCATATTTCGCAAGAACCTTCAAATCCCATTTACCTGCCTATAATAGACACCGACATTATTGACCAAATCACACTTCGAATAGTCGACCAGAACGGTCATACAATAAACTTTAGAAACGAAGATATAAGCATAAGACTCCACATTCGGCGGAATGGGAATCGATTTTAGCAGAAGGAGAAGAGACTACCCAGGATATAAGAAGTCTAGGATTCGCCATGCTCAACATACTCTGCATTTGACCCTCAAGGCGTTAACACCAAGCAATCGCAAGTTCCTCGAGCAGTTAGGCTTCAGACTTCTGTAATGGATATCTTCAATGTGACTGAAACGCCTGCATTTGAGGACAAGATTGCTAAAGAAGAGGAGCATGTGTTTCTACCCTATAATACATCTGCTCTGGACGCTAACGATGAGATTAGAATACCCTGTCAAGCTGAAGATTTGTATACTCTACCTAGCCGGAGTTATCTCTACATTGAGGGAACTATTACTAAACCTAATGCATCAGCTACTACAGCAAAGCTCACTAATAATGCAATGGCATTCATGTTTGATGAGATTCGATTGGACATGAATGGAACGACTATAGATAGAACAAGAAATCCAGGGATTTCATCAACTATTCGCAACTATGCTGCCCTCAACCCAATGGAATCAAGCCGCTTGATAAATGCTGGATGGTGCTATCCAGGCAAAGATGTGGATATTGTACATTCTGAGAGTGGAGCATTCAACGCTATAGTACCGCTGTCAATGCTTCTGGGGTTTGCAGATGACCACAAGGATCTCATTCTCAATAGCAAGTTTGAACTGGTACTCATTCGTTCCAAGGACTCTAAGAACTGTATTGTGGCATCTGTCGGAGAAGCGGATGCGTCTGTTAATCTTATTCGCATTGAGTGGAGGATGCCTGTAATACGCCTTTCGGATGCTAAAAAAGTGGAGATACTCAAGATTGTCAAGTCGGACAGGCCGCTACATATTGCCTTTCGAACTATGGATCTTCATACTCAGCCTGCTGTACCGCAAACTAGATCCTTTACATGGAACGTTGCAACAACATCGAAACCAGAGAAACCAAGATTTGTCATTATCGGAGCACAGACTTCAAGACTGAATAATGCAACTAAGGACTGCTCCATGTTTGATCATTGCAACATAACAAATTTGAGACTTTACCTCAATAGTGAATGTTATCCCTATCACGATATGAACTTGGACTTTGGAAACTCAAGATTTGCAGCATTATATGAAATGTATGCCAAGTTCCAAAACTCTTATTACGCTAAAGACAATTACCCCTTATTGAAAAGAAAGGATTTTCTTAAATATGCCCCAATATTTATCATTGACTGCTCACATCAGCCTGAGGAGATTGTAAATGGAGCTGTCAACATTAGACTTGAAATTCAAACAAGTGCAAATATTCCTGCACAGACCTCGTTGTATTGTCTAATAATACATGACAAAGTATTTACTTACAAGCCCCTCACTCATGTGATGCAGTCTCTATTTTGAAATGCTGCAAACTAATATTGTATTTTTATTAGGAATATAAGGAATGTAAGGTGTTTCTTAATGAATAAAACATGTTATAAGCAGATAATCATTTATTTATTTTTTTCATACACTTCAATCATCTTCCTCCTCCAACTCCTTGTCCCTACGTATATGCCCGTATTTGCATTGGAGAGGTTGCACAAATGTTTATCAATATAGGCTTCAAGTCTTTTCACTTCAGATATTTCACTGTAATTTAAAAGTATTTTCCCATTATTAAAAATTGTATTCAAAAGAATTATACTCTCATTTTCCATAGTTGCAATTAGATTATACGAGTATACTACATTTTCAACATAAGCACTGGGCGGACACTTCTTCAATTTGAGGAAAGTTTCGAAAATGTAGAGATTTTGTTGAATAATACCCCAGTCTAGCAATGACATGTACACAAATTCGTTACTGAATGTTGTTTTTATGAAGACCGATGGAATTTCATGAAACAATCCTATATTTACGTTATGGTTTCTTGAGATGGAGACGTCTTGGAGCACGAGTGTTACTGGTGGTGCTTCCATCTGACTTTGAGTTGTCGAGTCGTGTCATACGATCTTCCAAGAGCTTGAGCCTTCTCTGGAGATCAGCAAAGGTATTCTTCTTCTTCAATGTTTTGAGGGATCTGAAACATTTCCATATTGACTTTGTTAGAAATTTTAGGTCTTGGTAAATGCAAAGGAGAAGTCCTGAAAGAAATACAAGAGATAGCGTTAAAGCTGGTGAATAGTTTCTGCAGTAAAGATTATTTAACTAATAAGGTTGATTACTTACAACAATTTTTTCCCGACTTCTGGTTGTTTCCTGGGCGAATGCTCAGGAGTCGCCTGCAACAGATTGTCTATTGGAAGGGTGTCACTATCTGCGATGCCTGCATCTACTTCATCTACCCCTCCGATGCTCGGATCTTCACCTTCTCTAGGATTGGGTGTTGTCATGCGTATTCTGTGAACACGAATAATGTTTTCATCATTACACATTAAACATCAACTCGCCTATAAGTATATTTAATTTTTTTTTTTTTTTTTTTTCTGTAATGATACTCACTTTAAGTTTCTCTGCCTGAGTTGATATATACCACAGTTTTCGTTACACAAAAAGTATGATGACATTTGGTCATGAACCTCGGGCTTGTCGCATAGGGTTGCATGAGTGTAACCGTTACAAAACTCTGAATGGCATTCTGCAGCATGGCTAGAAACAACTGCGTCTACTTCATCTACCCCTCCGATGCTCGGATCTTCACCTTCTCTGAAAAATATATACAAGTATTACATTAAACATTTCCTTAAAGACATGTTAAGAATATTTCTAAATATAATTAAAAAAAAGATATATACTTACAAGTATCTTCTTCTGTATATGCGGCAGTTTTCTGTGCATACATCTCTATAAGACATCTGGTCGTGATACGAAGGCATGCTACATACAATTGAATGCATAAGCCCATTACATGACTCCTTGTGGTAGTATGTATAGTGATACGCTTCCTCTCCGCATTCACTCCAAAAGTCATCCATTCCGCACACAACAATATTGTTATCCTACTAAGCCCCTAGTAAGATTCCACCTCGCAACTAATACTTCAGACAATGAGACGAGACTCTTATATACTCTAGACATCCCCTCCCCGCACCAACCGTCACACTGGAGCCCCCACCCCTCCTATGACCTTGAATTTGGTCTAGAAAATATACCATGTATAGCGGCCATCTTGAATGACTTGAGATTACCACCCCCTCAACCTTCAACCGTCACACTGGAGCCCCCACCCCTCCTATGACCTTGAATTTGGTCTAGAAAATATACCATGTATAGCGGCCATCTTGAATGACTTGAGATTACCACCCCCACCCCTCCCCCACCCCCCTATGACCTTGAAAGTGGTCTAGAACATATACCATGTATAGCGGCCATCTTGAATGACCTTGAAAGTGGTCTAGAACATATATTCTATAGCTACTCCTACTGTATTCCATAGGTGCCTACAATGCAATGATTGCATTTCAGTGTCACCAATCGTGGTTTACGCAGTACGCAGCACGTGTTCCTGTTCTCATTAACTAGATGTGGAAGCCACAGGAGCTAATTTTACATTCTCTCACATTTATTTCCATACTAGCAGAAACACAGCGTTGCCCGCGGTTTGATGGTTTTGGGAAACCAAATTTTCCATGTGTTTATTTACGCTTAATTGAGTTAATGCAATTACAGTATTACTGGTATTCAATTCTCTTAATTTGATAACCTCGCCTTCATTGTGCCAACTTTCCCATTGTTACTGAACATTCTCCAAATTACCTCCATCTAGTATCTTTCAACACCATCTCCCGTTAGGGACGGTATTTTGAATTGACAACCCTAAAAGAGTAAAGAGAGCAACATTTATCCGTTTATTATTGAGATCACTGATCCTGATGTCCTCAAAATTACCTTCAGCAGAACATTTTCCACCCCTTCTCCTGTTCGGGGTGGTTTGTTTTTACTATTTCTAGAACAATGAAGAGAACGTGTACTTTTATTTCACAAAAGTATTGAGAAAATTGGCCCGTTCGAACTGAAAAACCTCAAAATTGCTTCCCGACGAGCATTCACCGT